>PPHW02000031.1:0-88047 GCA_003705225.2 Ambrosiozyma vanderkliftii
GGGGAGGAGGATGGGAAACGGTCAGCCAAAAAGGGAAGCTCGCAAAGTTAAGCCACCTTTAAGGCTGTGCTACATTCAACAATATTTCATGTATTTCATACCCATCCCTAATATCTATTATTGTTCAACTGTTCGAGTTCCAATTCAAGTGGTTCATCATCCAATTCTTCAGCCGCCAGATTAGCCTTGAAATTCTTGGCTATTTGTTCAGGATCAATATTTGGGGTGGTGGTAGTAGTGGCACCCAATTGCTGTTGATTGTAGTTATTATAGTTATACCCGTTACCATCTTTACTGTTGGAATAATTGTATTTAACAAGTTGGTCCATTTCTTCTTCATATTCTTTATTCAGTAGGACCCAGTCATCAACCTCATCAAACTTCAAATCTCGTAGAAACTGAGAAGTGTTTTGAAACACTCTCTCCAATCCAGAATTCTTAATCTTCTTCTGTAGTAACTCCTCTGAATTCAATGTTCGTAATGTATTCTTCATTATCGATAATCGTCTCTCGGATGGAGTCATGAATGAATATTGCTCTTCATCGTTTTCTGCATCATCACCATCATTACCATTTCCATAACGGTCATCGTTTAAAATGCCTTCAATGGCTTCATACCTACTATCAACATCACCATCTTTCTTGAATATAGCGCTCGTTTCCTCCTTGGTCAATCCAGGTATTTGTATAATTATCGAGTCATCGTGATCATGATCATGATCATTATCTTTCTTATCAGTCAATTGTTCATTATTGGTCTTATCCTTACTTGCAAACCCAGGCTTAAACCTGAACCTCGTGCTATTGCTGTTATGGCTTTTCTGGCTATTAATATTGCTGTTGCTGTTGTAATTTATGGCGCTCTTCTGTATTTCAGGATTCATTCTATGACTATTATTATTATTATTATTGTTGTTATTGTTCTTGCTATTATTATGATACTCCTGTTCATTGGAAAAATACAACCTAGCCGTAAGTTCAGCTTGTTCAAATGCTTTAATCTTAGATGCCCTGATAGGATGACTAGAACTGAATGTCTTATAGACATATTCGTTCATATCGGAATCATCATCCTTTCGTATTATCACTCTATTAGAGCCATTCAGCGTCGTGTTTAGGTCTGTAGATACACTAGTGGTGGAGCTTGTTGTGGAGTGTGCACTACTCGGAGTAGTGAAGCTTATCTTCGATGACTGTTTAGGAATAGTAGGCGTAATTAAATTGTTTCTCTTGAGTAACGATCTTCTTTTATTCTTAGTAGGAGCATTAACGGAACTATCATTAGAGTGCTGTCTTTGATGACGATGACTCTGCTGCTGTTGTTGTTGTTGCTGCTGCTGTTGTTGTTGCTGTTGTAGCTGTTGTTGTTGTTGCAATTGTTGTTGTTGTTGTTGCAGTTGTTGTTGTTGCAGTTGTTGCTGCTGTAACTGTACCTGCTGCTGTTGTTGCATTAGTAGTAACTGTTGTTGTTGCTGTATATTATGCTGCTGTATCTGTTGCTCTTGGGGCTCTTGCTGTAAATTGTTATTTATTTGGTCCTTTGCATCCTCCCGTGTATTGTGTTGTGAAGTAGACGAGTTGTGGGACGTCATCCTAGTCGTGATTCCACGAAAGAGTTGTCGTCTGACATCGTGTTTATGACCCGCAGTTGGCATTTCTTATGTATATGTTAAAATATATAGTTATATGTATGGTGTACACGTCCGTACCTCTGTATTATAATGAAATAGTAAACCGTGATTGTGTTTGTTAAGATACAAACTTCTTAACAAAACAAAACAAATGTAATTAAAAAAAATAAATAGAGGAAAGCGAGCGTCGATCGTCTTACATAAGCGACTACGTAATCTCATCGGTTACCGGTTATCGGTTATTAATGATTATTCAATTATTGAATTACACTAGTGTAATTTTATTGAATTATACAATTAGTTACAGAGTATATAGAGTAACACCATCTCTATGGGAATATCTTAGACATCTACAACCGCATCCACTTGGACATTCATCCATTTTCTCCTGTTCCCACCACTGAATAGCACACTCAGCATGCATGATGTGGTTACATGCAATACAACTGGACAATCTCTTGGTGACCAGCAACCCACATAGATGACAGTTGCGTTGTTCCTTACTAGCAGTCCACTTCTCAGCAGCAGCAATGTTCTCTTTACCATCCTCTATCCAACCAACACTGGTTTTATGCTCTTTGTAATCGTCGGATTTCATTAACATCTTGTTATCAAAGGATTCGTAGTTGAATTTTAAAATCTTGGCCCTGCCAACATATAACCCCCAATAATACAATAACGAGGAATATTCCGTTCTCCACTGCTTCAATTTTTCAATATCAAGAATACTCTGCATGTTCAACGAGTAAACATCCTCGTAGAGATCTAACTCTTCCTTATTCAATATCTGCACATTAACGACAGGCAACATGGACGACATTGTGCCACTGTTTGCACGCAGGCTAACAGGAGGGCCCAGCTTGTTGTTTCCATTCAGAACTTGTCCAAATGCAGTACTGAAAACATTACTAACAGTAGATGAAGATGGTGATCCGATTGCTCCAGGCGAACCTCTGCTTTCTGGGTCAACAGCAAAGCTTGTGAGTTGACTTTTAATACCACGTCTGTTCACACCAGTGGATGTCTCTCCCCCAAAACTATTGGATCGGGACTCCCCATCATATGAAGAAATAGTGCTCACAGATGGTAAACGACTGAGCATTCTAGCATGGTTGAAAGAACCACTCAAGTTCTGAATAGACTTAGAGTTCTTTCTACTAAACGATGCATGGTTCGGAAGATGTAATTCCTGAGTGAATTGCACTGTAGACCCATGTTTCTTATATCTGCTTGAAGTGGTAGCTATAGATGCATTTCTTGTGAGGGGAACAGAAGCATCAGAAACCATATATGGGGTATTAATAGGAATAGTGGGCTTTGATTTGTTAACGACATGCTCATACATGACACATGAGAGCATAGCCAACATCTGAATGTCACCCAATCTCTCAAAATAAGCCATTATTTCTTTGGCTAACCATCTACCACCGAATGGATGGGCACCCCAAAAAAATCTATGGTTTTTGGATCTCGTAATGTCTCTCAGCGACACATTCAGCTTATTTTTCAGTTCACTCTGTGCTAATAAAGTGATCGTTTGGTCGTTCATCATGTTCTCATCTAGAGTGAAATCTTTAACCAACACCACAGCCAATAATTTCCAACAATCACTTATAGTCTTGTAACCATACTTCTCAGCAATCATAGCATTGTGTCTTGCCAGGTTTTCTGGTGTATCACCAAGGATTCTATACTCGTATGCCAACTCCATCTTAGCTGGGATAAGGTCTCTGAAATCATAAATCTTAACAATGTTTCTGTTAGATTTGGACTTGGAGTTATCCGTACCGTGAGATTTATCAGTTGGCACGGAAGTATTGCCGCCTGTTCCAGTTCTGATACCAGACGAATAATTTCCCTGGCCGTCTCCGGAACCACGTAGAAATACAGGTAATCTAGATCTATACAGCCTGTCATATTGTAAAATATCAAAATCGTTGGATAAACTATCTTCAGAACTCAATGAGCTAGCATCATCGTCATCATTATAATTATCACCGTCATTATTATCATCATCATCGGCACCAGAACCATTAGCGGAATCCTCAGACTTTACATTAGATATATCCATACCATTCTGTATCTTTTTTCTCTTCAATCCATTAACCAAACTAAATCCTTGCTGGCCAAATCTAATAACTTGCTGTTGTGCCTTTTTATCCTCCTTCGTGATGAAAAAACACACTAAATGGCCACTAGGAGTCCATACAGCACCACAACCCTTTGGAACAGGTGTGCTATCAAAGGAAGGTTTCTTTGGTTTAACATCGATTGGAACCTCATCATCATCGTCATAATCAGAATAGTGTAAACTTTCTTGATCAGAAGCAGAACTTCCATTGGAATCTATACCATCATCACCTTCTTCCCCACTACTTAATGCTAAACCATTTGCAGCATCATAAGGAATGGAAAATGGATCAAGCGATAGATCAGGATCAATGGTTTCCTCAAAATCAAGGTTGATCTTTTCACCTAATAAGAAACGAAAGCACTGCTCCAGGCAGAAATGCTTTATTGAACAGTATTTTTTAGATATGAGTTCTAGATTAGATAAGATTTCCTTTTTCTTTTCATCTGTTAATGCATGTGTCCCCTCCACTTTAAACTTTGGTACACCATCCTTTGATGGATACGATGATGGTAGGTTTATTTCAATACGAACAAAGATCAATTCGTCCTTATTCTCTGACGACCAAGGGCCATTTAATGAAACCATCAAGTTACCAGTAGAAACAGAGATTCTCTCGAAACGTAATTTTGGAAATTTGTGTCCCACAACACTAACTTCTTCAGCTAAGTTGGCTGGTTGTAAACTTTCACCGAATCCTGCACTATTTGGATCGTTATTCACTTGAGCAAATGCGGATTGACCAATTTTGATACCTGAAATCCAATTGAGATGGTCGAATTGGTCATTTTGAAATGAAAAGCTCGTTCTGTTCGACACAAATTTGGAATTGTTATGATGTCGTATAATTAAATTGTTCTCATTCGGTGTGTAAGGTTCGCTTCGATATGTATTATACTTAAAATCAACTAATTTTTGACCGTTAGCCAAAGGTTTACCCTTGACATAATTGAACTTTTTGTGTAAATCGTCACCCACTGGCCAAAGTCTTAAATCGCAATCTGATGACCAAGTCACTAATTGGAATTCCCGATCATCAATGGAACTATTTGTGGAATGCCTTGATCTCCAAAGAAAATCTTTCACTGGTTCAGTATGACCCTTGAACACATGACTTGGTTCTAAGTCGATTTCACTTTGATTGTCTTTATATTTCACAATGTAAATTGAGTTGTTACCACCTCTTAAAGGCATAATACCACAACAATGGTCACCAAAAGGCACGTTACGTGCCCTACTAACGGGAAATTTTGTATTTATTGTTAACTTTGGTACCGTATCTGACTTTTCATAGTTCCAAAATTTCACTGTCATATCATTTGAGCATGTGATGAATTCATAGGGGTCAGTTCTACTCCAATCTATACCATTGACCCTAGCATTATGTGCTTCAATCTTCTTCAATGGAATCGCTCCCTTTCTGGCATCCCATATTAGAATGTGATGATCATGAGATGATGCCAATATGTTAGGATCTTTGTAATTCCATTTCACCTGGGATGCGGCAGCTCTCCAATCAGCGAATTGATAAATGGGAACCTGAGGTGCTCTTAAATCCCATGTGTACACAAAACTATCCACTGAACAAGTAGATATTAACTCTGGATGATGGGGGTAGAAGTTTATATCTGTGATGGCTCTTCTATGTGCATGTAAAACATGTTCAATTGCATCATGTGAAGATCTGGCCAAGTTCCAAACCATGGCCTTTTGATTAGATGTTGAGACAACCCAGGATGGTTTTGACTTGTGAGGAGACCATTGAACATCAGCCACTTCCCAAGAAGTTTCATGATGCAACCATCTAGGAGCAGCAAATGGATCATCTAAATCTATGACAAACAGTCCCTTACGACCTGCTAGAACTGCATCCCTTCCGCTCGGTGCTATAGACATAGTTGACAGAAAGTTTCCATCCACTCTCAATGAGAGTGGGTTCCCGAACGTAACAGAGTTGTATGGGGAACTAGTTTCAACCATGTTCTGTAATTTCTATTTGCTATCCAATGCTTATATGGAACTGTTTCAATTGTTTATTTGGATAGTAATGCAAGACAATGCATATATAACTGTACCCTATCGAGTGTTTAGTTTATCAAGATGTTTTGATAATACTCGGCAGGTTAACTTTTTTTTTTTAGCGTACAAAATATTTCATTTTTTTTTGAATAAATTTATTTATTTATAACTACTGTTTTCTTTTAAAAATAAATGCTACTGAATCGGTTAACAACTTGAAACAAACCATTTCAAAGATGTCGGATACTATAGTAAAGGCTAAGAGGAAACCAGCTAGACTTCAACTAGATCCTTCAACTGTCAATGCAGATGAAAAACCAGAGCAAACAGGTCAAGTGTTTAATATATGGTTTGGAAAATGGTCTGGAGGAGAAACAAACGGTAAGGCTCCATTGACGCACTCCAAGACTAGGTGTCATGTCAAAGAGGATTCTGGCTATACGAAAGCAGATAAATATGCAAAGGATGGTGATGTCAATAGAGATAAATTTATTTGCTTGTACTTTGCAAGGGGATATTGCTCCAATGGGAAGAACTGTGATTATCTTCATCGAATACCATCGGATTTTGATTTCTTTCCAACAACACTTGATTGTTTTGGAAGAGAAAAGTTTTCCAGTTACAGAGATGATATGTCTGGTGTTGGAAGCTTCAACTCAATCAATCGTACATTATACGTTGGTAGAATAAATTCCATGGATGGCAACATTGAACAACTTCTAGATAAGAACTTCAGTCAGTATGGTGACATTGAAAGAATGAGAGTGATAAAGGAAAGAAAAATTGCTTTTGTCACATATAAACTGGAAAGCCAAGCTCAATTTGCCAAAGAAGCTATGCACGGGCAAAGTTTACTTGAGGAAAATACCAAAGAAGCATTGAATATTAGATGGGCCAACGATGACCCAGATCCAAGGGCACAGAAGAGAAAAAGACAGGAGTTGGAGAAAACTTCACTTGAAACTGCAAAGAAATTACTAAAGACGATACAACAGAATGAAACCAATCGTATAGAAGAAGCTTCAAGTGCTACTTTACAGATAGAAGATAATCATGACGCTAATCCAAGGGCCCTTCTTCAAAAGGAAGATTTGCCAGAAGATGAGGGCGGAGAAGGCGAAGAGGAAACCGGAAACTCCGTCACTGAACCTGAACCTGAACCTGAACCAGTGTCTGCTGAATTTGTTGATGAAACATCAGCTAATTTGTTAAGAAAGCTCCGTGAAAAACGTGCACAGGAACAATTTAACAACTCAGTTTATGCTGAACCTAAAGAAACATCTCTCGAGACAATGGTGAATGGATATGGAAGTTCTAGTGATGAAGAAGATGATTAATTAACAAAATTAGTAAAAATCTATATTAAAACTTTTATAAAATGTACTATAATACACTGTATAATATATATATATATTAATATAATAAATAATGCAAAGCTTCACATATCTATATTTCTTGGTAAACGTCTTTGGGCATGTTCATTTCTTCTTAAATCCTCAGGGCATCTACTAACAGGACTTTTGATGATCATCTGCTTAAGGTCATACAAGACATCTTTATCTTTATTAGCATTCCAGAATGTTATAGCAGTACCGGTGTTACCAGCTCTACCAGTTCTACCAATTCTATGGGTGTAATCCTCAATACTCTTGGACATTTGGTAGTTAAGAACCAAGGAAACATTGGAGATATCAATACCTCTACCAGCAACATCTGTTGCAACTAGAACATCAGCCATTCCGTTCTTTATTTGAGCAATAGATTCTTCTCTTTGCTCTTGGCTCTTTGAACCATGCATGGTAACAGCCTTGATACCAATCCCTGTCAATTCATCTGCAACTAGATCACAAGTTTTCCTATAGTTTACAAATATAATAATAGGAGGTCTAAACCTATGGGAACTGACAATATCCTTAAGAATTGATAGTTTCTTGTCTTCATCTTCTGGCACTTGAATTGCATCTTGTGAGACTGTTTCCACGGCACCACCGATTTCACCAATCATGGCAACGACAGGCTTTATTAAATATTTGGTTGTGATTTTCTCAATTGCAGGGGGCATAGTAGCTGTGAACATCATGGTCACCCTCTGTGAGGGGGCCTTTCCAAAGTAGTAAGGACTGAGATCACCAGGAGGCAACTGTTCCAAAACTTTATTAACCTGCAATTCAAATCCCATATCCACCATTCTATCAACCTCATCCATAACCAGATAATAACATTTATCCAACGATATGATATTTTGTTCTAGACAGTCAATTAATCTACCAGGAGTAGCAATAACGATTTCCACACCGTATTGAACTTTTCTCATGTTTTCATCGTATGTATGGCCTCCGATGAACGATGCAACATTAAACCTTAGATTATGTTTGAACTTTTCAAATTCTTTTTCAATTTGAAGTGCCAACTCTCTGGTTGGGACCATTATTAAAACGTATGGGCCATCACCATTACCGAGTGTTGGTAGTCCAAGAATGTAATTAAGAGCCGGAATCAAAAATGCCAAAGTCTTACCTGAACCAGTTTCAGCTATACCAACGATATCTCTTCCCGATAATGATATCGGGATGGCAGCTCTTTGAATGGGTGTTGGATCGTAGTAACCTAATCTCTGTAACTCATCTAGTATTAAAGGAGATATTTTACTCTCGGACCAGTATCTCAATGGGTTGATCACCTTGCCTCCCTTGTACGATATTTCAAAATCTTCCCTCATGATTCTCCAGTCTCTATCTTGCATCTTATCCAAGGACTTTTCAGACCAATGGCGATCGTCAAGTTCTTCACCTTTCTTACTGTATGATAAGTCATTCAGCTTTGGCCGTTTGAATGATACCACTGGTTGATAATCCTGTATAGTGTCATCTTCATTCTCCCATCCAAAATGGAAATCTCTTCTGTTGTTCTTAGAATCCTCTCTCCTTGGCTTTTTATTGTTAGCCAACGAAGCTTTTGGGACAACATTACTTCTTTGCTTCAATACTGTTTCCTTTACCACTGGTTTTGTGGTTGCTTTTGTTATACTAGGTTTTGATTTTTGTTCTTCTATGCTTTCTCTTTGAAGTTGTTCACGTTTGGCCTTTGAAAGAAATCTTGCGGGCTTGCTTAGATTCGAGCCATTGAGACTTGTCTTATTCTTGTCTTTTCCTATCAACTCATCTAATGATAAAGGAATGTTTCTGGACATTGTATTATCTGATATATTATATCTAACTAAATATCTCTATATCCCAGGTGAAAGATGAAACAAGCAAGTGTGTGTATATGATTGATTATCTATCTATATATATATTTTTTTCAGATGGGATGTCCGCGTTAGCTATATGAAAATTTACATATACAAAATTTACATATTTTGATAACATTATGGATATAGCAGTGATATTAAATTACGTAGAATACATAAGGAGTATATATATGATGTGAATATATATATATAAGTTTTCAGGTGGTTATTTTGACTTTGGTCTAAATTGGCCCCTAGTTTTACGATTTTCGTGGAACTGTTTCACTCTTTCCACGGATTGAGCGCTTGCTCTGTCAACAGAGTTCTTAAGAGCATTAATCTCAGCCATGTTTGGTTGTTCTTTTTGAATCTTCATTTCTATCACCTTTTCGATTCTTAGCAATAGTTCCAAATCGTATTGTGTGACCAATGATATAGATTTACCTGATCTACCTGCTCTAGCAGTTCTACCGACTCTGTGGATGTATGCCTTTGAGTCGGTTGGCATATCATAGTTTATAACCAAATCCACGCATGGAATATCTAAACCTCTAGCAGCGACATCTGTGGCAACTAATATATCCTTGGTACCTGCTTTAAACTGGTTCAATGCACCCAATCTCTGTTGTTGTGATAGTTGACCGTGAAGTGGGATAGCTGAGAAACCCAAAATTCTTGCTAAAAGTGCCACTCTCTGCGCATGAGCACACGTTCTTGCAAAGATAATGGTTGATTTCCCAATGTTTTCATTCAATATGTGTATCAAGAATGTATTCTTATCACCATCTGGAACCACCGTTAGTCTTTGAACTAGTGTATCAACTGTAGTGTACTTGTTGTTCACGGCAACCTTAACAGGGTTTGTCAATGAAGCCCTTTGTAATTTTTCAATCTTTGATGTCAATGTAGCAGAGAACAAATAGGTAGTTCTTTCCCTAGGAATGTTTTGAAGGATTTTATCCAATGCAGGACCAAACTCCATATCTAATAATCTATCAGCCTCATCCATGACTAAGAACTTCAATGCCTTCAATGAGAAACCACGAGTGCTTTCAAGGTGATCTAATAATCTACCAGGGGTTCCGACAATGACATGAGGTTTACGCATCAATTCTTTAGCCTGTTCCATCATATCCATACCACCGACAATGGTGGCACATCTTAATCCCATATTAGAACCCAATGCATCAAATGTTTCTCTAATCTGGTATGCCAATTCTCTAGTTGGGGCCAACACACATGCAAAATATGGGGTTTGAGCTTCCCATAATGCTTGTAAAATAGGTAATGCAAATGCAGCCGTTTTACCAGAACCTGTTTGTGCAATACCAATGATATCTCTTCCTTCTAATGCAGGTTTCAATGATTGTGCTTGGATAGGAGTTGGCTTGTCAAAGTTTAATCTCTCTATGGCTTCTAGAATGTCCGGTTTCAAACCAAAATCCTTGAATGTTTTATTTGATTCGTCATCATTGTTATCCTTTTCTCCACTTGATTCTTCTTCTTCGCCTGATCCAGATCCTTCTTCCAGTTCTTTTTCTTCTTTTTCCTCCTCAGTGTTAGTTGATGATGATGTAGTCTTTTCCTTTTCCTTTTGCTTTTGCTTTTGACTTTCTTGCAGTTTCTTCTTCAGGGCACCAACATCAACCTTAGATGAGGAAACCCTTTTGGATCCCTTAGACACCTTATGAGATGTCTTTGATGATTTCCTGGACATCTTACTTGGAGACATGATTGTATATATATATATATATATCTTCTCTAATTCTAATGAAATTATAATATTGGAACTAACTAGTTATCTATATATAAATAACAAAAGTAGTAATAAAATAGTAATTGTATATCATATCTGATAAGGAAGGGCCAAAAATAAAACAAAAAAATTTTAAAAAAAGAAATTTTTCTTTGGTAAGAAAAAAAAAAAAAAAGAAAATTTTTTGAGGTGAAAAATTTAAGTATTTACTAAAGTAAGTAAGTAAATAAGTAACTAAATAAGTTTAATAAGATAAAAAATACATATCAAAGTAGTTTTTACTTCTAGTTCAAAAGGAATTCCTTATAATATACAGTTAGATTCATATATCATTATAATACTATGGCTAAAAGAAGAGTATGTACTATATCCCATTCTGATGTTTATTTTCCCTAGAAAATATATATATATACTAACATGAAAAGCTCATCCCTCCCTCCGATTTCCACCTTTTACTTTAGCAAAAAAAGAGAACACACGTCAGAATCTCTGAAGAACAACTAGCCAAGATCCCAAGATCCATGGTGATCCATTTGGGAACTGCTCTACATAACCATTCATTAACACAGCTTGTCAAGGATACTAGAAATATGATGCAACCACACACTGCTATCAACCTACGGGAGAGAAAGACTAACAAGCTGAAGGACTTTGTCGTTATGGCTGGTCCTCTAGGTGTGTCTCAATTGATGGTGTTTTCACAAAATGAAGAATCTGGGTCAACGCATTTAAGGTTAGCCTCAATGCCTAGAGGCCCAACTGCAAGTTTCAAGATCATTGAATATTCACTCTGTAAGGACATTGCCAGTGTTTTAAAAACCCCTAAATCAATTGGTAAAAATGCAGCAGAGTTTTTAAGTCCGCCTTTACTAGTTATGAATGGTTTCACGAATCCAAAGGAAGCTGAACAACATGAAAAATTGATCATTACAATGTTCCAGAACATGTTTCCCCCAATTTCACCTCAAGAAACAAAAGTTTCCACAATTAAAAGAGTTTTATTGCTAAATAAAGATAAGGAAACTGATATCATTGAACTAAGACACTATATCATCGACACTAAGTTGGTTGATGTTTCAAGAAATGTGAAAAAGTTAGTGAATATCAAAAAACACCTCAATAAAAAACTACCTAATTTATCTAAAGTCACTGATGTCGCTGATGTGATTCTTGATCCTTATGCACAAGTGGGATTCACGTCTGATTCAGAAGTTGAGGAAGATTCCATTGTGGAGGTGGAGGAACAGGAACAATTAACAAGACCTAAGAGACCATTGGAAAATGAGGACACTGCTGCCGCCGGACAAGAAGCTGACCATAAAAGAAAGAAAGCTGTCAAATTGACTGAAATTGGACCAAGAATGAAATTGGAATTACAAAAGATCGAAGAAGGTGTTTGCAGCGGTAAGGTGCTTTACCATTCATATATCACAAAGTCAAAGAAGGAAATCAGTAAACTGGATCAATTGCATGCTCTCAGAAAGAAAGAGAAGGATGCTAGAAGAAAGGAACAAGCTGCTAACGTTGCCAAGAAGAATGAAAAGAAGTTGGCTAAAAAGCAGAGAAGAGAAGAAAGAAAGGCCGCTAGAGAAAGAGGAGAAGACATTGAAAGTAGTGATGAAGGTGAATCCGACTCTGATGATGATAATGATGCAGCAAATGGTAGTGATGATTTATTTGACGTTGAAGATTACCAGCAAGATTCTGATTAAACCACTTGTATTCCCCCAACTTCATATATTTTTTTTTCGTATTTGTATTATTTACGTCATTCTTATAATAGACTTCGTTTTATGTTAATTGTTGTTATGGTTTTTTGTTACTCAAACTACAAGTTCAAAAAACAACGTAAAATATGTAAATGTCTGAAAAGAACAATTCAAATAAAAAACTATAACTAAGGAAAAGAGGGAGAGGGGGGTCAAAAGATATATATAAAAAAAACGACACACACACACGCAAGTAAAAAACTAAATGTTAAGAAACGCAAAACTAAAATAGATAAATAAAATGAAATGTAACATCTGCAACAAAAAGAAATGTTGTTGTCAAACTGAGTGTATTATTTTGGCTCAGTGGTAGGAGATGAATTTGATGAAGCAGATAGTTGAGAAACATTAAGTTTGTAGTTCTTCTGTTCACTCAAAGTCCACTTGTTAGCGTCAAAAACATTATAATCAGCCAATTCAAACTCCTCGCCGCTCATCTTAACGATTGAGCTACGTTGAAACCATAAAGTCTTTGTAGCACCACATTTCCATTGTCTTGAGCTTAACACTGATGAGGCAACTTCTCTTTCATACTCGGAAAGACCGTAGTAATAAGCATAGAACAGTGTGATAGAATCAACATTCTTCGCATCAGTGTCAAGAGTAGGAGATGCTCTTATACAGTTCCAAATTGTCGACACCCTCTGAGCCTCTAAACCAGGTGGGAAAACGTTCGATTTCAAAGGAGAAAAACTTCTGGGTATTGTGACCATAGTAGATGTGTTTGAAAGTGAAAGCTTTTGAACAACATCTGGAGCAGCTCTAGTGATAGCGAATGACAAAATTGTCGCTTGTATACCAGGTGGTAAAAATCTAAAATCGGCATCACGTTCAGCTTCGATTTCTCCCTCAAGTTGAACAGTATTGACTTCAGTATTTGCTGGCTCCGGTTGAGGTTGGGTCTGCACTGGAGGAGACACTGTTACAGTGGAAGCAGATGCAGCAACTGGTACCGATGATGTGGAACTTTTAGCGGTTGTTGATGTTTTACTCTCATCTTGTGGCTTTTGCTTCTTTAGTGCCTCTAACACACTAGCAGCATTCCTAGCATTTGAGTTCGTTGTGGTTGTCGTCTTATCAGATATCTGAGAGTGACCATTGGAATTGTGTACCCCAGCCGTAACAGCAGCAGACCACTTCAAGTCAGTTGTCTTAGCAGGCACAGGAGCAGGCTTCAGTGTTGTCATACTAGGTATACTGGTTCCGTTGGTTGCTAAAGAAGATAAAGGCGTACTAGTTCCAGAATTGCTAGTAGATGAGTTCCCACTGTTATTCGTGTGTATCGAACTAGTTGCGGTCTTCGTCGTTGATATAGGAGTGGTAGAATTCGAGATAGTAGGTATGCTGACGGAGGAGGTTGATGATTCTCTCTTCTTTGCCTTCTGTGGGGTGTTTTGTTGAGAAGGTGTCTCAGCTACTATATCGTCATCCTTGGAGGTTTGGTTCAATGACGCTTGCACCTCATGAGCAATATGTTCATCTGCATCTAGATTCAATTCATCGTAGATAGTATCATCATTCATGAAATCAGGATCCTGATTTTCCTCCAAGTAATATTTGATATCTTCTTGAATGGACATGACATCATCAACTTTGATAACATCATTCTCTAGCAATCTCAATATAAGTTCCAATTTCTGTTTATGCCATTTATGAATCTCCAATGTTTCCTCAATATCACGTTTTCTTTCTTCATTGGCCAATGATATTCTCTTTCCCTTTTTGATTGTGGTTATTCTCTCAACTTCAGCTTCCAGTTTTTCCTCTTGACGTTCAATCTCATCTAGAGAATTTCTCACAAACTCCATGGCTTCGTTATCAATTTCTGGAACATCCACAGAAGCCAACGATTGGTCTGAGTAAGCCTTTGTTTTAGATTCCTTTTCAATAACCTTGTATTTTTCCATGGCTATTTCAACAAGTCTTCTGTTCTCCAGAAGTTTGTCCTTGTCTTTCACTTCATTTGTCGCTTGCCAACTCTTCACTTGTTCTCTGAACCGTTGTAGCTTTTTGATTTCCTTCTTTAAATCAGACTCAAGTTTATCCTTCTGAGAAGTTGTTGGTGAGTCTTGATGTCTGTCATAGAGCGTATCAAACGCTTCTAATCCTTCGGATATCTTCTTGAACACACGGTCCATCTCCCTATAATATAAAAGTCACAGAAAAAAAAAATCAGATGACGTCAAGGTTAGTATTTAAATTCAATATTAGGAATAAACCAAAAAATAATGAAGGAAATGGGGCCAAATTATACAAGTTGGAGACAGTGTTATATGATGAAGTACCCTTTGCTGTAGTTTTCACTTAGTTCATTGGATATTTATGTACGGTTTGTTTTCTGTTTGGTGTCATGTCATTTGAAAATGTTTCAATGGTGGTCGGAGTTCTCCCACTTGACCTTTAAGGTACCGTTTCCCTGTGAAGTAAATATGTACTCATAACATACTGTTGTAGTTTCCTCTGTCCTGCCATGATGCCGTTGATGAACCAGAGTCCTTGATGATGTGGATACAATGCCTTACTGGTACGATATAAGTCCTTTTAAAAGATGTCCATTTGCAGAAGGTTTCATGTTTCTCTTTAAAAACACAAAAATTTTTTCTTCATACTAAAAAAAAAAAAATTATATAAGCGGCTCTCTGACGCAATAGATTTTTATATTATTATCATGTTTCTTAACTTTAACTTTAACTTTAACTTACTTACTTTTGGTAGATGTACACAAGACTAACTATGAAGGAGAGGAAAATTGTACATGATTCAGAGACGATAAACCACAGAAGGTAATTGAGCTTATTGGATAAAGTGTTATGGAGCTTTCCCAGTGTATTGAACATCTGTGCACGGCCCATTGTCTCTGTTGATGTCGATGCCGATGACGTTGAATTCAATTTAATTGAATCTTTTGAAACCACGTTAGTTCCCACTGTAACTTGCTCAATCAGTTCCTGAAAAAGGAAATTTGTATCCAATTGGTTATTATCATTGTCATTCATGTTAGCTGGAAAGTAGTTAGTCAACACTGAAGAATCAAGTTGAATTGAAGGAACCAAATCAGACAGTTGATCATACCCCAGTAAGATTCCATTGAGAACTTCATTCGCCTCTTCAAACATATCGCAAATCTCAATGGCTAAAGTAACTATAGTGGTTTTGCCATTTTCATCATCAGCATTATTATATGTTGTATTGTTACTATTAACAATGCTGAATCCAGATGAAATTGTATTGTACATTGTATCTTTACTCAGTTGCTCAGTACTCATCACACTGAAGATGTTATTTGATGCCTCTGAAAAGTCATAGATCTGCAAAAACTCACCTAACTTGCACAGATAAATATACAGCAATAAACTGAACCACATAGTCAATACCATGGGTTTGGAGTTAGATCTGATACCAAACCAAAAAGAATTGAACCAATTAACTTTGACCAGGTTGTACTGGTGCTTATTCAATTTCAATACCTTGATGAAGTACTCTGATAGCCTAAATGGCCCAAAGTCAATCACATTATAAGATATCAATAATTTATCTCTGATATCTCCAATATGGTTGTTTTCTGCAAACTCTGTAGCTTGTTGTCTCTCATAGGTATACGTTAAATACTCCCAGATGATTTGCACTATGAGGGAAACTGCCCCCATTATAACACACTGAATAATCACCTTCTTAGAATACTCCCTAATATCCTTTTTTTTACCATTGACCTTTATATTTGTGGAAGTAGTAGAATTCGATGCATCACTATTATTGTTGTATATATTAGAGTGACTCTGATAATAGTTTGCGGTGACATTGATCTTATTTGAATAAAATGTATCTGTGTTAAAACTAGTAGACTGTGGTGAAGACTCTACAGAATCATTGTTCAGTATATTGGTACAATTATCCAAGGCATTGTCATACCATATATCAATTGCATTTAGAATTTTTCCCTTGTCATTATACAATGTTGAAGCAGTTGTGTCCTTCAAACTGTTTTGCAGATGTTCGATGAATTGACTAATCCATGTGTAATTCACAGTGAGTGAGCTCAATGATACTCCTGATTGTAAGTAAATCGCTTCGTTGTTGATCGTTGTTTTCAAATCAAGCAGAGTAGATTCCTGATTGGAGAAATTAGTAAACAAGGTTGTGTTTAACATAGTCAATAATTCCATTGATGCATTCAAAACTTCATTTCTTGATTCAATTGCTTTTTCAATGGTACTTTTCAATCTTGTTTTTGTGTTATTCAATTCTGCTTCAGTAATAACTTGGATATTATCAACAGTAATAGTAATAGTACTATTAGAATCCTTCACATTGAAACCGAATTTTTCCATAACTGATTCAAGGTTAGGAAAAGAAATGGTGGTGTTTGTGATATTGAGGTTGACTTGTAGATTGTCCTCACTTGTACGACTTATTTCCTGTGCTGTTGTGGTGGCAGGGGTCATCTCAAGAATATTTGAATACATTGATTCAATACAGCTGGAAGTTATAACCACCATGATTATAAATAAGATGCAGAACAGGTTGAATTGATTCCATAAGAGTATTTGGACCCATCTAGACTTCAGACACAGGTATGGAGTTAAATTGACAGATCTATTTTGATTGGTAGTCTTTTCTGAGTAGTGGCATATCATCTTGATTTTAGCTGTGTTTTCGGTTTAGTTTCTAGCTGCTCTTATACTTTTTTTACTCTTTTCTTACCAAAAGACATATTCCAGGAAATGAGACATACTTTACATACCTTTATATATTAGTATCTGTTCATTAAGAAGGTTTTGGTAGCATGGTTTCAGTAATGTTTCAGCGGTTATATGCGCGCAGCGGTATATATATTTTCAAACATGTTTAAAAATAACTTTAAATAAGAGAAATTAAAACAATAAAAAGTTAAAGAAGGATTGTATAGAATATTATTAACATTTAATCGTTATTATATAACACATATCTCGCATTACTGTTCATCGAACAAACGGTATTGTTTCATTAATAAACAATTGGTTGAAGTGTCACCGTGCAATGATCCTCCAGAAACAGTACGTTTTCTATCTTGGTGGGCGGAAGAAGATGGAGGCGGAAGATTGTACACTAAAAAGTCACCACTGTAGGTTGCTATAAAGCAATTATTATCGACCACAGCAACAAGGGAATCAACTTCTTGGTGGAGTTTGATGAATGCAAAGTCACGTTTAGGTTCGAGAATTGAATTTATCTGTGTAGGCAAATAGTTTTTAGAGCGGTTCCAGAGATAATTCTTGATGGAATTTGTTGATTTTAAACCAGATTTCAGAAATCCTGGCGTTGATGAATGGGATTTATTTAATTGATCATTTATGAGTTTATTGATCTCGAGATTCTCTTCGTCGGTGATTATTGTTTGTTGCGGAATGTCGAGTGTATTATTGTTTGTGGTGGCGGTGGCGGCGGTGGTAGTAGGAGTAGTCGTTGTCGTCGTATCAGTATTAGTATTAGTATTATCATCACCACCATCAGTTATGTTGGTATTAGTTGCTTCAGTTGTAACAACGGTGGATCCATCTCCCGGATCCAATCTTGGAGAAGGGGTTGCTTGAGGCTTGTTATCAAACACAGATTTTTCAGTTTTATCCAATTTGAAGAAATGAACGGTACCAGTGTTCGAGGAACAAGATAGAATAGTGCCATCCAAATTAAAACTCAGGCAAGAAATAGCAGCCGAATATGATCCTCTTCTGAATTCATAAAGTTTCTTACCATCGCTGACCCGGAACACTCTAATGATAGTACCCTTCACCGAGGCAGTGGCCAGCAATTTTCCATCTTTGGATAAAGTGATCTTTTGTAGAGGTGACTTGTGGCATTCCAAAATATTCATTGGTTGTATGTTTAATGCATCGAATAGAACAACTGATCCCGATGTGTGACCGCCGGAATTGAGAGGCTCGTCATTGCCATTGGCAGTGGAACTAGTTTGAGCAAAGACCAATATCGATTCATCAGCAGCACTTAAATCGGCAACTATTTTACCTAAAGTCTTAGCATTTGTCTCAATGGTGTGTAATAGTTTCATGCACGAGACATCATAGATGAAAAGTTGATCCAACAGAGCCACTATGAGTCTTTTTCTGTTCAATTTCACAAACAACACTGAAGTGGGAAACGTCAATTCGCAGATAATCGATTTCCGTTTCGTGTTAATGATTTTCAACTTTCTTGAGGAATTGGATGGTTTATCTCCTAGTCCTACTATTGCTATCAATGATGTTGCAAAGAGCATTTCAATTATATTTGCTCCACCATCATCATCCTTGGTAAAGCATTCGCCAAATGGGTCACAGTTGAACACCTTGTATGAGTTCTCATATCCAATGGCAAGACAAGAAGAGTCTTGATTGAATGAAATTGTTTTTATAGGTTCTATGAGAGTCATATATAAATATATCCGTGTATATGTGTTTTTATTCTATCTATTATACTTAAAAGAAAGAAAAAGGATCAACACATGCAGAGAATAATAATAATCAACCTTATCTTTCTGTACATATTTCCATAAAAAGGAAAACCATGCAGTGTGGCTGAGTGTTGAAGATGTGGCTGAGTACTTAGCCACATATGATACTCCCGATGCACAGCCATGCCATGACAGATATCACATGGAACTCCGACCACTTTAAATACATCAGTGACCCGGATTTTTGGTATGAATGAATGAATGAATGAAAAGTTCTCTCTTCACTTTCACCGCTTTATTGTTGAATCACTGTGAATTGAACTAATTATAATGATATGTATGTGGTATTAGTAGTATGTGTAAGTTGTTAGACAATTGTACATACATGTAACTCCGTGATTTTTCTTCTTTTTTTTTTATGGATGGAGAGATGTACAATGTGGTTCGGCGGGGATTCGATCAAGCATACGTTACAATAGATTAACTTATTTTATATATATATATATATGATATTTTCAATCTCAGGGGTGTTGGATCTTTTCTTTTCTTTTCTTCCCTCTTCTCTCTTCCCTCTTCCCCTCTTCTCTTCTTTATTCATTCATATATATCATCATCATACACGCATTGATTAGAAACACTATTCAAGTTGAGAATTAACTACTACTACTAATACCACAACTATTACAACTAGAATATACTTAATAATGCCTGTCACTAAACATTGGAAGTACGATGATGAGATTGTCACAGCATCATTGAAGGGGCTTTGCAATTCTAACCCTGACTTAAGATTAATTGAATCAGAAAGGGTGGTGTTCTCCCACTCATCTCCAAGAAATAAAGTTATGGTTCTCTCCGGTGGTGGATCTGGTCATGAGCCATTGCATGCTGGATTTGTCGGTTCCGGTGGTATAGATGCTGTCGCATCGGGTTACGTCTTTGCATCTCCATCATCCAAGCAAATTTACACCGCTTTAAAGGCAAAACCAAGTGACAAGGGAACATTGATTGTGGTGAAGAACTACACTGGTGATATCATCCATTTCGGGCTTGCCGCTGAAAGAGCCAGGGCTGAGGGATACCCTATTGAAATGATTATCGTGCAGGATGATGTCGCAGTTGGTAGAACCAAGAACGGTAATGTCGGTAGAAGAGGTTTGGCCGGTACATCTATCATTCATAAGGTTTCTGGGGCTAAGGCCGCTAAGGATAATAATAAGGCCACATTAAAGGAGGTTCACCAATTTGTTAGTAAGGTTAATGAAAATTTAGTCACTATCGGTGCCTCATTGGACCATGTGGTCATTCCTGGCACAAAGAAGAAGAGTAAGGATGATTCTGAAAATGAAGATGAGGATGAATTTGAATTCTTGAAGGATGATGAAATTGAAATCGGTATGGGTATTCATAACGAGTCTGGTGTCAAGCAGGTTTCTCCAATTCCAACAATTGGTGCATTGGTTCCTAACTTGTTGGAATACTTATTGAATAAAGATGATCCAGAGAGACACTATGTTGACTTCAGTGAAGATGATGAGGTTGTCTTGCTTATTAACAACTTAGGTAGTACCTCGTACTTGGAAATGTATGCTATCCAAGAAATCACCACCGCTGCATTGAACGAGAAGTATGGCATCAAACCTGTGAGAACATACACGGGAACATTCACTACATCCTTAGATGGTCCAGGGTTTACTATCACCTTATTAAATGTAACCAAGGCCGGTGGTGCTGAAGTTTTGGAGTGTTTAGACTATCCAACATCTATTCCTGCCTGGAATTCGGCCTTCACCACTAATGAATGGACGGCAGCAGCTGGAGCCTCGAATACAGTTGCCGCCCCAAAGATAAATGATGACACAATCACATCAAAGATCAAATTTCAACCAGAATTATTCCAGAGGGTGCTACAGAGAGGATGTGAGGCAGCATTAGCGTCCAAGGATAAGGTTACATTGTACGATACAATTGCTGGTGATGGTGACTGTGGTGATATCCTTGCCAATGGCTGTGAAGCCGTCTTGGATCTACTCGTCAAGGGTGAGTTGGAATCCAATGATTCTATCAGATCTTTAATTCAATTGACAGATGTTGTTGAGACTGCCATGGGTGGAACCTCTGGTGGATTGTACTCGATTTTCATCTCTTCTATGGGAAAATCTCTAAAACAAAGAGAGGATCAATACTCTGGAGATGGCAATCATCAATTCACTGTTGCAATCTTAGCTGAATGTCTAAATGATGCGCTACATTCATTGTATGGGTACACTAGGGCCAGAATCAGTGATAAGACTTTGATTGACACTATTGCACCATTTACTGAGACATTGTACAAGACCAAATCCTTGAAAGAAGCTAACGAGGCTGCTCAAAATGGAGTTGAATCCACCAAGAAAATGAAGGCTTTATTTGGTAGAGCTACTTATGTCAACGAGGAAGAAATCCAAAAGGAGTTGAAACAATTGAAATTGGATGGATTGCCAGATCCTGGAGCTGTTGGATTAGCTGCGCTTATTGGTGGATTTATTGAAGGATATAACGATGAAGCAATCAAAGAATGATTATGGTTACCATTATTGCTCGTGTGGTTCCTTTTTTCATGAATTATTAATGACATTTATGAGTCGATTTTCGTCTGTACAGAAGAATAAAGTAGTAGTAATAAATTAGAAGTAGAAGCATAAGGGAAATAGTAGAGGAAGAATTAGGAGAGAGAAAGAAAAGAAGAGAACAATTGGTAGGAAAAAAAAACTATATAATATGTGTAAAGAATTTAGGATTGTGTAAGTATATAAAATTCGTAAAGAAGCATGGAGGAGGGGGGGAGGGGGTAGTGGAAAGGTAATTAAAAATAAAAAGATTTCTAACATAAAGAGGGGGTAGGTGTAACATATCTATCTTACATGTCACTAGTGGTGAAAAGTAATAGTAAAAGTAATAGTAATAGTAGTAGTAGAGATATAAAAAAAATTAAAAGGAACTTTTTTTAAGAAGAGAGAGTCCTATTGAAGCGTCCCTAATGCTTCTATTTGAATTCATTGTAATTAGTAAAATCGTCAACAAATGTTGGATTATCAGATCCGTTACCTAGCAATTTGGCAATAAAGTCGTCAGTGCTAACAGTTTTGCTGTCTAGGATATCGTTAATGGAGAACTGGTCAACATCAACACCAGCTGATCCAACGGCATTACCAGCATTATTGCTGCTGTTGTTATTATTATTATTATTAGCATTGGCAGTGGTAGTAGTAGTGGAAGGAGCATTACCATTAGCACCAGATTTAGATGAAATAACGGTAGATGGTAGCATGGAATCATTCATAAACGCAGAGGATGAAATAGGTATTGAGCCAATATTAGAAAAATCAATCAACGGGCTATCATCTCTCACTGATGTCTTCTGAGATGCAGGGGGGACAGATGGTTGTCCTTGTTGAGTGCTACTTGTCTGTAACGAACTTGGAGTATTAGAGTTTGTGGCTGGAGATGCCAGTAATTCGTCATTCAAGCTGTTTGCTGTGACAAAGTCAGAAGGTAACACGCCATTTTGTTGCTGGGCCTGTTGCTGTTGTGCCTGTTGTTGTTGACTCTTCTCGATATCCGTATATGTTTTAGTTTGATAAATATCATCCATCAACGTTGTATTGGTTTTAGCATTCGTCAAGACATTGTCGTTCAAATCATTTGGATCAGCATACAGTGGTTGAGGGTTCTCAGAAACTAGTGAGATGTGAGAAGACGCTGGTGATCCAACAGAGTTGGTGTTGGAAGATGACACAGACAAAAACGAGCTAGATCTACGTGGTTGTTGTCCATTCGGAACCTGAGGATATGGTGAGTAATGAGAATGATGGGAATGGCCATGGACACCGTGGTGGTGGAAATGATGGTTATGGTGAGCCGCATGGGATAGGGAATTAACTGAATGTGTCGAAGAACCAGTAAAGTTTCTATGCAGCTGTCCTGGGTATTGGTGGTTCTGCTGGTTATGCAACTGCAACAAATGACTAGTGGATGCAACTGATCTCATGTTATGGCTGTTCAAGTTGGAATATGATAATTTACTAGCAGATGATGGGTTATTTGTTGTTGTTGTACCTGTACTCTGAGTGGTCATTGGGGTCTCTGGATGTGGGGTCGAGGTCGACTGTTGTTGAGGGGTGTTGTTGGTTGAGGATTGTGAGAAACTTGGGCCAATCAGGGGATACAATGGAAACAAGGAATCTGGAGCATGATTATCATGGGGGCTTGACAATATTGAAGCATTTGAATAATTTCTAGAACCATTTGAATAAACCTTTCCATTACTGGCATTACCATTATTGTTGCCAGATGATGATGGATTAGTGGAATCTTCAAATATATCTAGCAATCCATTACCTGGTAATGGGAATGGGATATCAGAGTACAAGTCGGATATGGATGTACCAGATGGAGTCACGCCAGTGTTGTAGGTACCGTTGTTACCCACAGAATATTTAGAAGACTCCATAGGAGATGTGTAGCTATCGCCAGGTTCGGCAGTAGCCTTGGGGCTGATTTCATCGGCATCGGACAAGGTGTTCATAAAGTTAGAGAAATTCGTGTTCATCGTATTCAAAGGAGCAACATATTCATCAACTGGCACAGTGATTTCACCTATTCTTTTAGACTGACTATTTTGACGTTGATGGAAAGATTGTTGTTGTTGTGGAGATAAATTATGTTGTTGTTGCTGCTGTTGTTGTTGTTGCAACCTCTGCTGCAACTGCTGCTGTTGCTGTTGCTGTTGGAGCTGTAGTTGGTGTTGATGTTGTTGTTGAAGGTGCTGTTGATGGTATTGGTTTGCCTGTTGCTGTTGCTGCTGCTGTTGTTGTGATTGTGGTTGTGATTGTGATTTCGTAATAGTTGATCTGAAATTTTGCAAAGGATCGGTACCCACTTGTCTCTTTGTAAAGTATTGAAAGTCATTATTATTTGTATGAAGGGATCTAGTGTTGGTTCCATTCATTGAAAATGATGTGTCTGAAGAGATGGCAGAGTTAAGTGATGCCAGACTTTCTGATTGTGCCATGTTTGGAGGAGAAGCCATATCCCAAGAATGGATAGCTCCACTAATGGAATCTTTATCACCAAATTTCATAGACGTCATGGGCGTCTCCATTGAGGATGATATATTAGACATTGAGGTAGGTTGTACCGTAGTAGCGGGGTTCCCATTTGTTGTCATTATTGAAGATGATGGTGTCGATGATGTCGATGATAGGGCCATTTTCTTCTTTGCTTCTTTCTTCTTAGCTGCAGAAGCTGCTGCTGCTGCGGATGTTGACGATGACGTTGATGAAGCCTTCTTGGTCTTGGAACCACAAGTACATTCACCAGTGGCCTTACAGGCACAACCCATATCATGGTCCTTTTGCTTTGGGTCATTTCTCTTATTACAGTTGCACTTCATATGAGAGTTTTTCAACTTCCTTTGTTCTTTACAGTGGGAACATTGTGTGGATGGACGACCCTTAGGTTTGATCATCATAAGAGGTTGATCTGTGTGAGTACATGTGGTGACTCTATGACCTCTTATACATCTTTCACATGCATATTTGACACCGTTAATTAAAACCATTTTCTATTATTATAATAATAAATGTTGTATGTGTTGGGGAATCTTGTGCTATGTTTATTATTGTCTTATAATATTAAGAAATTATATATCTATTGATTATTTGAATACTTCTTTTTTTTTAAGGAAGAGTAGTATATTAATGTATTCTCTCTGTTATTGTTAGTTTTGTTGTTGTTAAAATGTGATGTTGATTTCTTAGTAATACATTAAAATAGAGATAGGGATATTTTAAAGAAAAAGTTGTTTTATAATAAAAGTGTATGGGGTCGAATACACTATTGGGAATGTTTGGATTATAGTTATTGTTTTTGTTTCTAAGAGGTGGTATCAATAGTGATATGATAAACTATTAATGTATTAAAGATGGAAATTATCCAAGTGGAAAGTAAGATCTATATGTATATAGGGTTTATGTTGTTTGTTTGTTGGGTGTTTAGTAAGGTAAATTTTTTTTTGTGTTATTATTCCTTTTCTTAACACTTAAAGCACAGAAAAAAAAAATGGGAAAATGATGGGGCTTAATATGTATTATGCAGTAATTCTGTGTTTTGTGACTGGGTTGTCTTGAAGTCTTTTTTTCTAAGAAATAAGTGGTAAATATAGGAAAGGTATAGGAAGATAGAAGAAGGAGAAAGAGGAGGTAGATAAAAAAAAAGTAGATGGGAAAGAGATGGGAAAAAAGAGGTAGAAATAAAGTAAGGGCAAAACAAAAGCTTATATAAAAGTTTTACATACATCAAACTTAAGTTACTTAAGTTACTTACTTACTTTACTATATTATATACTTTTAGTTTGATAGGGTGAATTATTTATATTAACTTATTGTTATTTTCATATTTTAATTCATTGTTACATTTTATTATTCCCATAATTTAGTTCCCATTATAATATATTATATTAACTATATAGTACAGTATAGTTGACCTTGTAGAAGCAAATTAAAGACTTCTCTGTCTGCCATACTAAATTTTTTTTATTGAGTCAGTGAGAGAAGAAGGGAAGGAAAAGAGAGAGAGAGAGAAAAAAAAATTCCTTCTTTTTCTTTCTTTCTTTTTTTTTTTTTGGTTAAATTAATTAATTAATTAATTAAATAATTATTTTGGGTCGATTTTTTATTTTCTTTCCCTGTGAGAGGTTGGGCTTAATCTGGTGAGGGTGAACGTTTTCCAGGCCGGGGGGTTTATGTGTGTGTGTGTGTGTTCCTGGCTGGCTGGATGGCTGGTATGAGGTGCACAACGCCCGGTGTATGTATGTATGTATGTATACGCGTGGTGTATGTTTATTGCGTCGATCGACTGGTTAATTAGTGTGTGTGTGTGTGTGTTTTTTATTTTTCCTGCGATGCGCATCATGGGTGGGGAGTGGAGGTTGCCTGCCTTCCTCTCCTGGCCTGCCGTACGAATGCCATACCTGTTTTAATGGCTGTCTACTACGTAATTTAATTTAATTCCATTATTTGTTTTGTACCTTACTTTGCCTCCACATCAATTCTAAGTGTGCTGCCTATGACATGGAATTAAAATTCACTCAAAACAAAGCAAAACAAAAAAAACAAAAAAAACAGATCCTGGCTGCCTGCCTTTTATCCAAAAGGAAAGAAGGAAAGGAAAGGATCAGAGGATGGGTAGAGAGGGAGAGAGTAAAAGACGTTTTTTTAAAAAGTACTAGAAGATTTATATAGATATATCCGTAACGGTCCTGGCCTAGTCCAGTGATATACATATATAACATTTTACCATTACATATCTCCATTATTGAAAAGCATAAAGACCAAGGCCCAAATAATATGAATTATAAAAAATAGAGACTTTTCAGTGAAGTGTATTATGTGAGTGATTATCGCTTCTTTCATGTATATTTATAATAAATATAACAACAACTAGTGAAGAAACCACGCCACGCGTACTATATGGCATCTATTTAGAGCATTAGCATTAATTCCTCTTATTTTAGATTATATTTATTATTATTATTATTATTTAGAGAACAGACATTGGTGGGTGGTTCTTTATGGTAATCATTGGATCAGTTGATGAAATGAAGAGATGATAATACTCAAGTTCATCCCTCTTCTAATATCTATGATATGATACCTGGATGACCAACATTCATCCATCCCCCCCCCCTCGTCTTATGGAATGAGGTCTGGTCTGGGCAATGGATCAATGTTCTCCTTCCTCCTTCTTCCTCCTCCTTCTTCCTCCTCCTTCCTCTTTTCTCCTCATCTCTTATCGTTTGAAGTAATTGAATGTCAAAGCATATATAAAAATAAAAATTGCATCCTTTTTTTTAGTTAAACCGTTTTAATTTAAACCCCGTGGAGTTTAATTGCCAGACATAACATCATGTAAATACATATACATATACAAAATATACCACTATTCTTCGTTCAAAGTCGGTAGGTAGACGTGTATTTAATTTGTGTCCAATGCAATGTTTAATTCATTTCTGGTGATGGATTATATAGCTTAGATTGTATATGTATATATGTCATCGGTATATAATCGGGCATCTTCCCAATGCGATCGCGCTATCATGCCCAGCTTGTCTAGAAGCCAGTCCAGCTAGGTCTAGCCAGGTTGAATTGCCCGACATATACTCGTACCAGATACTACTCCCCCTAATCTTGAATTATATTAGAAATTGATATGGTATAACACATGGATATCGATAGTTAGTGGTGTAAATCGATAGTTAATAATGTCCTCCTGTTATACCCGAACTGATTAAAAGTAGATGTTAAAAAACCCGGGACCCGATACACCGAGCAGAGCAGAGCAGCACCAGACCAGCGCAGGGGAGAGGGTGAGGGTGAGGTGGGGGAGAAGGAAGATTCTGAGCAAACTAGGGCAGGGGTACGTACCCTTTGCCTAGTCTTCCTGGTGATAAATTACCGTTCTTGTGGAGTGCCATGAAAAATACGTCACCTATTATTAATATATTAATATAATAACCAAATACATTGACTAATTAATTAATTGCGTATTATATCGCTGTTAGACTTATTATTATTAGTTGTTATATATATTGTAACATGTATTATATAGCTATAGAGTTTGGTTTCACCAGACGGTCCAAGGTCCCTTACTAAAACGCCACAATAGCGGAACTCTTTCGCTTGCAAGAAGATCCACAGCAAATTTGAAAATAATTCATCAAAGTTCAATGTTAAGAATAAGAGAACAGGGCAATTGTGTAGATCGGGTTCAACGGTCAAATATATAGTAAATCATAAGTATAGATATATATTCATATATATAAATAATAGACATACAATACATAACATCAACCATCAATCACTGTGTGTATATTTTTTATTGTTTAATAAACTGCACAGTAGAAAAAAAAAATACGAGTAAATTATCTTTCTTATCTGACCTTAAATTATATTCATAAATTAATTTAGAATTAATAATATTAATAATTACAATATCCATTCATTCATTATTAAAATATATATATTCAAAAGTTGTCCTGAATCCTGGTTTGTGTTTGATTTTTCTTTCCTTTTACGTTAACTCAAGGTTATTTCATCTTTTCAATTTGATATCCTCCATTCAGGCAGTCCCTTATCTAGGTTCCGATTAACATAGAGCTAGTCGCAATCGATCAATCATACATTCGCCACGTTCTTTTTTTTTATTTATATATAATTGACGACTATACAATCCAATGACTGTCTCTGATAATGAATTGGAATACCCTCCAGATTCAAACATAAATACCGATAAGTTTTGGGCAACTTTGCTAACCAATAAGAAGTATGTCACCGGTGTGCTAACGTTGAACTACTCATTGAAAAAAGTTAACTCCGAGTACAACTTAGTTGTCCTTTACACTGATCAATTGGAGCCCCAATACGTAAACAAACTGATCAAGAGGGGAATATGGGTGCTGAAGATTAACAAATTGGTGCCTAATAAGACCTTTGAGTTCAAAGAAGATAAGAGGTTCCATGACACTTGGACAAAACTACAACCATTTGTGCTCACCCAGTTTGATAGAATTGTACTTTTGGATTCAGACATGGTTGTGATTAAAAACATGGATGAACTAATGGATTTAAAATTCAATGACGATACAGTGTTTGCAGCTTCATCCGCTTGTGTGTGCAACCCACTAAAGCTCTCACATTACCCATTGGATTGGAAACCTCATAATTGTAACTTTACAGATTACCATGGCAAAAAGCAAGACTCCATTGAAGCTGACGATGAAAACTATCATTGTGTCGGACCAGCATCTCATTTGGGTTTGAAGCAATGCAATGGTGGGTTATTGGTTATAAAGCCGGATTTAGATAATTACAATTTGATTTTAAAGACTTTAAATGACCCGGTGAAGACATCCAGTTACAGATTCCCGGATCAAGAACTTCTAAGTGACATCTTTGAAAATAGATGGATCAACTTGTCTTATGTTTACAATTGCCTAAAAACATTTAAAAATCATCATTCAGATATCTGGAATATCGATGAGATTAAAAATATCCACTATATTTTAACTCCTAAACCTTGGGAAGTTGAAGAAGGTGGATTTGAAGATACTTCCGATACATTCCATTATTGGTGGTCTGCTAATAGTGATAGATTATCCCATGAATCCTCAATTGGCATATATGATGGATATTGAATGTTTCTGGTTTATATCTTACATTTCTTTTTTGTCGTTTTTTTTCCTGTCCTTCTTATAATGTTTATTATCCCCAACCTCCATTTCATTTGTTTTTCTTGGTTCGTTTTCTATTTGTCTTTTTTTTCCATTTAATTGTGTTCTTTTTTTTTCAGTTCTTCCTCCAACATCAAGTTACTTTTACTTTACTCAGTTTCTTTTCTTTTACTATATCAAATACTTTAATGTACAAAAATTTTCTAGTTTGAAAAAAAAAACATATCTATATTATCAAATCTTTTCTATAATAAGTATAATTTATTTCTAATATAATCATATAATTTGTGGTTTTGTATTTCACATATCAGTTATATCTAATCCTTCTTCTGTCGTTGGACTTAGACTGCTCCTCATAGACCCGCTGAATGAATCCACTTCATGTTCATTCACTGTACTTGATCTGGATCTATAGCCTTCTGGGGAGTCACTGAAATTACTCATTGTACGGGACAAGCCAGGCGACAATGATGCAATAGCCATTGGAACTTTTGATTGTGATGGGGTTTGTGTTAAACTCGGTGACTGTAATCCTCTGCTTATAGACTGTCTCGGGCCACTATTTATGTTTGTCATCGGTAGAATATCAGCAATGTTTTCACGAGCTCTGTCCATTCTCTTGTAATAGAAGAATTGATACGTGATGAAGAAATTCAAACTCATCTGGAAAAGAGCAGCAACAATGAAAATCAAACCAACATTATCTGTTCCATAGAGTAAATAACTAATCTTAGTGAAATCACCACCCAACCAACTCAACAACAAAATTGTCTTGAATCCTTCAACAGTTTGAATACGTCTGAATAACAAAATCTGAGGCAATGGCAAGGAACTTTCAATGAGAAATGATGCAGATCCGAAAATGATACCCAAGTGTTCATAGCCATTGAAAATCAGTTGAACTATAGACAAAGTAACCAGGTAAAAAAACAAAAACTTCCAATAAGTCAAAGAAGATTCCCATTGCCAAAAGTTAAACGGTCTTAGATAATGTGCATCGAAAAAGCTGACCGCTTTGCTGATCAATTTATATATGAAATATCCGATAAAGAATAAATTTCTCTGTAGTGCCTTTAATAGGGCAATTAGTATAACTTTAACCATTGAAACATCCAATTCATATTTCAGATTAGTGCCTGTTTCACCAATATCCTGAGCCAAGAGGTCTCTATTAATTTCTATAAATCTATCCTTTATCTCACCCCAATTGGCATCGTACACCTCTAAATTCAATGGTGCATTTTCAATGGGTCTGAATTTAAGAGCATTTCTCAATAGTATAGTTTGAATGAATATCATAATAAAGCATTGTCTTAGTAGACTGATTTCAAAGGGATCATTGAAATAGTAAAATATACGTAATGATGCCGATATCAGCATTGTAGCACAGATATCCAACGAAAACCCTTGTGAAGTCTTGTGTTTCCGTATACTCAACACAGTAGTTCCGTATGACACTAGTGGGGTGAAAGACATCACCCAATTGATAATGGTTGATATCTCCGGAATGAATTCAGGCGGGAGAGTTAAGTATGCCATCCTTTATAAATTTGTATCAAATGCTATTATTGCTATCTGTATGGATGTAGTTTTCAAACTTAGAAAGTTGAAATACCGAAAATGTTTCTATAGATAAAAAAAAGGAGAGTATTAGCAATATTCACTTTTGATGACACGCCAAATTGAAAAATGTTTTAAAAGCGCCTGATGTATCTAGATTTCCATTGAATCTGAACCAAACGAACGATGTAAATGAAGTTGAAAGATTGTATATATAGATGTGTATATATATAGTACTACCCGAAATAAAACAATAGATAGGATCAACAGAAAAAAAAACACGAAATAAGTCAAATTAACAGCTAGACGAGTTTTTCTTCTTCTTAAAAAAAAAAGAAGGTTGAGAAAAGAATGCTTAGCCATCTCAAAATTAGCATGTAAACAAACAACCGATGATTGTTCGTTTTCAACCTAATAGCTGGTTACTATGTCCTGCTTTTGTGGTTCAATTACAATAATTCTGTGATACATATTTCAATTGGTGTACAAGTTAGATGATACACACAAGGGGACTGATTAATGGTTAATTCATCAAAGAAGTTTATCACAAATTTCCAGCATATTATCCGGGAAACAAGTCCGAAAAATTCCACTTTGAAATGTCTTCTGACTAAATCTGGGTTGAAGAGCCCATCTCCAAGTACAAAGAGTGCTTGCATAGACACTCTAACAGACAGTTTGGCCCTACCATCACCAATCTTTGAATTGCATGATTTTAAACAGTCTCCATTGCAACTGTTGTCTATCGATATGGGACTGCGAAACTTTTCGTTTAGCCGACTTCAGCTAAACGACCCCGGATCAAAGCCAATTCTAAGCCAATGGTTTAAGATGAACCTGAATCGGTATACGAATATTGAAAATACTGATTTCAACCCTGAAAACTTTGCTAATATAATTAACACGCTTGTTTTTAATTTGATATATCCAAGCAATAAGCAAACTGCTTATCCAAACATTGTTTTAATTGAAAGACAGAGGTTCAGATCCATGGGGCAGAAGAATGTTCTTGAGGATATCCTAAAATCTAATGTTTTGGAAAATATGTTGATTTCATCATTACAAACAGCAAATGTATTGGATGCTGGAAAGTACAATTCAACAGTATTTTCGACATCTCCTCAAACCATGGCTTCATACGTTCTAAACAAATACTGTGAATTCACTGGAAAACATGATGAAATTAAGACATTGGATTCTAAGAAAGTTAGAATGGAAATGGTTAGTGATTGGATGAATTATTATATATTTGGCACTGATCTAGAAATTAATGCTAAACTCAACAAGCCCAATTTTATATTGAGTGATCATTTTATTAAAACCATTGCTTCGTTGAAAAAGTCCGAAGGTTCGAATTTTTTAAACTTGAAAAGATATAGGTCTCATTCCAGACGACTATATGAAATGATGGCGTTTTTGAATTCAATTAATTCAAGTGAATTGAGGATTAATATAAATGATGATGATTCTCAGAAAAAGGGTGACGATGTTGCGGACTCCTTATTGCATGCTTTAACTTTCTTGGAGTTTGAACGGTTCAAGTACCATGTAAAAAGCTCAGTTATAAAGGATAAATCCTTAGATTTATTAAAATATACATAGATTGGTATGTATGTATGTATTATTATTATTGTGTCATCTAAATGACATTTATAGATATTAAATTAAAACTGAGTAAAAAAAACTAGTATAAGTAAAATATAAGTCTAACAACGATATAAGTATTTTGGTCCATTAATCTCAATTCAAGCATCGGTTGGACCTCTTAGCAAAACAAATGGTTTGCCTTCTGACTTCAACTTCTGTGCATATGTGACAATCTTCTCTAATCTAGCAGCCTTTAAGTCGCCAGTAGCAGCTCTTAAAGCTTTCTTTTTATCTCCCCAGTATTCTGCGGTAAACCCTTCATCCTTGGTATTTGAGATTAAATCGCACAACATGTTACAGTATCCTGAGTCTGCTGGTGGCTTCAAATCGTGGAAAGTTTTACCCTCTCCCTTCAATAATAGTTCTTCCTTGTATTCTTCGATCATCTTTTCAGTTGTTGGCAACTTTTCTCTACCTGAGATCACTCTAGCAACGTACTGTGCTTGGGCCTCGGCAAGTGGGAATGGAATGACAAACTTTGGTAGACCACCATGGATTAATGTTGGGTCCGGAATGTAAAAGAGTTGCTTATAAAGGTAACGTATTTGAGAACCATCAGTGACAACAGCTTGTTCGCCTGTCAAATAGCTCTTCAAGAAAGGCACAGTGTATAAGTAACCGGTACAGAATATGACAACATCAATATTTTCAAGTGTCTTACCAGTTTCAGTCAAGATTGATCTATTATTGTCAAAATCATATTTCTTGACCTTATCGATTTCTCCAACACCATCTATGTTGATATCAGCCACTGTTGAAGCTGTTGATGATGACACTGTGACGCTGGAAGCAGTTGTAGTCAATTGTGTAGCGATATCAATACCTGATGCACCATTTCCAATGATCAAAACATTTTTACCCTTATAGTCTTCTGGGGCATTATAATACTTTGCGTGTGAAATGGAACCAGGTGCCTTAGTTGACCAATGTTTTAAACCATCAACCTCTGGGATAAATGGCAAACCAAAATGGCCCTGTCCTAGGATGATGTAATCATAATATGCAGTATGCTGTGAATTACCACTACTTGAAACATCCTCATAAACCAATTCCCACTTATTATTGCTTGTTTTCGTCAATGATATAATGTTAGAGTTATAATTAAAGTTCACCTGTTTACTGATTGTGCTTACGTAGCTTTGTAGATAATTAGCAACTTCACTTCTAGATGGGAAAGTTTCACATTCTTCAGGGAATGAAAAATCTTTGTATCTCATCAATTCTTTAACGATGTTGGTTTCTAACTCCTTGTACATAGCAGAGACGAATCTCTCTTCTTTTGAGAATTCGCCATCTGACTTGTTGAATGATTCCTGATCTTTGCTTTGATCGACAGCTGGAACGCATGGAACTATGTGTTTCTTAGCACCATTAGTGTAATACCAAAGACCACCAGCCTTTGGGTTTCTCTCATAAACATCTATTGATTTGAAGATCTTTTCAGCATTTGGTTCTAAACCAATGGCTTTAGCCATTGCAAGACCAGTTGGACCGGCACCGATGATTGCAATTCTTGACATGTTGTTTGTTTTTACTTTTTTTCCTTATCTTTTATCTAAAAAAAAGTGGGGGATGGATTAATTTAACTTGAAGTGGATAATTTATTTAGTTAACCTTTACTGCTGAATAAGAAATTATATAGAATACATCGATATATATATATATGATTCATCAGGACAATAAAAATGATACGATAAACCATAAAATACCAATTTAACGGTGGGATTTTACTGTGTGTGTTGGGTTAATTAAAATTTTCAGCCTTTATTGCCTAATTAGGAAATTTTTCTCCGCTATCGCTTTTTGTGGCTAATATGAGAACTTTATGTGGCACATTGATGAGTGACTGAATGAATATCATATATCACGTGACTAATCATCTCAATCTACTTATCGAGAAGATCGATCAAATGAATTATAAGAATTACTAATGACAACTTATTTCTTTAGAATTCAAGAGATACCGAAACAATTTTGTATTTTCTAACCAAGATTCAATTACAGATGTCTACTGAAGAAATACCGAAGTCTATTAAGAATGTTAAGCATATAATATTAATCTTATCGGGTAAAGGAGGTGTTGGAAAATCTTCAATCACAACTCAATTGGCTCTATCTTTACTCCAGATGAAGTTCAAGGTTGGGGTATTAGATATTGATTTAACAGGTCCTTCGTTACCGAGAATGCTAGGTTTGGAACATGGTAAGGTTCATCAATCATCAAATAATGGGTGGATTCCAGTGTATTATGATCAAAGTAAGCAATTGTCCTTGATGTCACTGGGGTTTTTACTTAATGATAGAGGCAATTCTGTTGTTTGGAGAGGTCCTAAGAAAACAGCCATGATCAAACAATTTCTAAAAGATGTTGAATGGGAAGATGATTTAGATTATTTGTTGATCGACACTCCGCCGGGTACATCTGATGAACATATTGCCATTGCTGAAGAATTACGTTATTGTAATAATGTTGATGGTGCTGTGATAGTAACGACTCCACAGTTGATATCCATAAATGATGTGAAAAAGGAGATTAATTTTTGCAAGAAGGTGAATTTTAAGATTCTAGGTATCGTGGAGAACATGTCAGGATTCATATGTCCTCATTGTGATGAGTGTACGGATATTTTTGGCTCTGGAGGTGGTAAGAAACTAGCTGAAGATTTAAACTTGCCGTATTTGGGTAATGTGCCAATAGATCCAAATTTTGTGGAATTGATCGAAAAGCAATCAGAGATACGGAAAAATGAGGGTAAAACATTGATGGATCTATACTCGGATATCAAACTATCTGATTTGTTTGCTGATATTACTACAAAGGTATTAGATAACATAAATACATAGATATATATTTCTTATTTTATAAAAACTATTAATATTAGAAAAGATGAACTCATTGACAAAAAAAAAGTAATCACAAGATGCCACTTTCCTCATTTTGCTATTCTTGATTGTAGACGTTTTAAATCATTAAGCAGCAACTCTGCAGATTTCTTTCTAGTGGCATTGCGATTTATTCTCCCATTCTTCCCTTTGCTAGAGGAGGCAGTTACTGACTCCGGGGAGTTTATCACTGTGATATTCTGTCCGTTCATTGTTATACTCGGTCCTGGTAACGGAAGTTGTTTGTCTCCACCACTGCCATTGGATTTGGACAGTAGATGAACAGGATTGGTGAATTTCGATATGCTCTTAGCCCTTGTTCGTTTCAGTTCATCTATTTCGGATTCTAATGATAGGTATTGTCGAAGCTTATTAGGGGAGGTTCTACTACTAGTAATAACCTCGTCTGAGGATTCTTCGGTTTCTTTTGCCTCTGGTATCGTTATCGCATGAGATGATGTTTCAGGTACCAGTATATCTATACCCAATTTTTTTTCTTGTTCATGCTGTTTTCTGAACTGTTGTTCGATCTGTAGTTGTAATTTAATTTGTTGTTGTTCTCGTTTCCGTTGATCCTTGATTAATTCCTCCCTCATACCGAATTTGAAAAGTTCCTTGTAGTGTTCTTCATGGGGGGTCTTTAAATTGAACAATTGATCCTTCAATGACATTTTCTTTTCAATTTTCTTTAATTTAGTGATCAGTGAGTTTATTTTCCCCTTAGAGCTAGCCAACTGAGTGGATATATCTATTAGATTGTTTGACATTTTTGAGATCTCCAGTTTTCTAGTGTTTAGCTCATCATTGGTTTTCTTTCCGAGGGTTGAATAATGGTCAGAGATGGAACTCATTGTTTGTAGAATACATTCATCTTCGGCCTCTATCACTGACTGGATCTGATTGTCTAAATCTTTGGTATATGAGTTTTTAATCAGTACTATGGATTCAACCAGCTGTTGTTTGACTTGTTTTGAATCTTCGAAATTGTTTAAAATGTTATGTAATTTGAAATTCTCAAACGGAGGGAAACTGTACGTTTCCTTATCCTTGTTTATCTTCTTTTTATGAATTATCATCTAATTGTAATCCGATCTGATCATTTAATGTTTTTATAGATGTTTTATTTGATTGAATTGAATGGCCAATTGGTTGTACATCTAGATAAGCAGTATATTCATTTTAATTCATCAAATGCATGTTATGATTAAAATAGAATCGAGTGGGTCGATTGGTCGCTTTTTTTTAATATCGACCCGCTTCAGTTTTTTTTTTCTTCGGTCTTTTTTTTTCCAACATGTATTATGAATGATTAGCTAGTTCTTATGTATAATCTAATCAACAGAAGCGACAATACATATACTCGTCGTTCAATTATCTACAAGGTTATTATATCTAGAGTCTAGAATATATAGGGAGGATAAGAAAGAAAAAGCACATGTCAATGTTCAGATCAGGAAGATTAATAATCAAATCTGCCTCCAGATTGCAAAGAATTAGACCATTTCAGTTATGTGTTCAACAGCCATCACAATTACAGGTTAGATTGAATTCTACAAAGAAAGAAACAACACCATTTACCACAAGCAAACAACAACGAGATTCTGTGGTGGGGAAGAAGCACGAAGATGAACATGAGGTGGAAGAAGAAGAAGAAGAAGAGGAATACACAATTGATGTTGAGAATTTACCAAACAGATGGTTGAATCTTCCAAGTGAAGACCAACAAGATATAATAAACTATTTGAATGTGAAGCAGCAATTTGGATGGAATTATTTGACCAAAGATGAAAAGAAGGCATTGTACTATATAAGTTACGGTGATTGGGGTGCTAGAGATGGTAAGGCTATGAATCTACCAGAGATGATCTTTAAAATCATGTCTAGTTCTATATTGTTCGGAGTTCTTGGGTTTTCTATGATCAACTATGCCATTGACAATGAAAAGGTTACAGAATTAGAGAAACAAGATGCTGATGGTAATAATACCGATGCCACCACCACCACTATTACTACTACTACCAGCTAGCGTAAAACTAGCACTGATAAAAAGATTTATGATGATTATATGTTTAATGAACTAACTAATGAACTACCTTTTTTTGTCTCTTTTCTTTTTACTTGTATATAGTTATATATATATATATATATAGATTCATATATACTTATCATAAATTGCTTTTACTTTCCGTTTCGTATATGAACTACAACATGCATGCATACTTTCCTATAGCATATAGCTAACTAGCCAGCCCTAAAGGCAGTAAAATGTGAAAATGTGAGGGACAATCGACGCGACATGCGCGAGTTCAAAAAAAAATAGGAGAGGTCGGTTACCGTATTCACAGCGTACTAATGATGCATAGATAGATATATATATATATATATATATGTAATAGTGGTTATATTCTATGTCACCATCACATCAACTAATATAGCTCGCACGAAGAGCGTTAGATATGTTTATGCAACATGAAGCTTAGAAGTACAATAATTATAATTTATTAATAATGCTTTGATTCTGTAAGCAAAATATCTGAAACCAAAACAAAAAAAAACGCGCTCTCTAAAAATAACTGACCGAAAAATTCGTATGTATTTATTATTATTTATTTATTTTATTTTTATTTATTTATTTATTAGTATAGATAGTATAATAGACTGTAAGACTAAAAGAGACGATCAAGTTGTGTTGTTCACAAATACCTAGAAATATATATGAACAATCATTATTATAATGTTATATAATTAATATACGTGTGTGTGTGTGTGTGTGTGATTGACTAACTGGATAGGTGTGGATGAATGAACTTCTGTCTGCGCTGTGGGTAATGTAGGTATGTGGGATCCGTACCCTATCCGGATTGTACAATCGTTGATCTAAGCTAGTTAGTATATAATTGTATATATATATAGAAACATCTCGCGAGGCGCAATGGATGAGGATACGCGCGCCCGCACCAGAAGGGAGGAAGCGAGCACGGGTACCGTCTGTGCCCTGTGCTCAGACCCCATGTCCCCATATCCCCCCTGGTAGCGAGAGAAAGAGACTGGTTAGACTTAATATTCCGGACATGTTAACTATGTCAGCCAAGCAATAAAAAAAGAAAAGACGAAAAAAAAAAGAAAAGGCAATTTTTTTTTCGTCTTTTCTTTTTTTCTTCCATTTTTTATTTTTGGCTTTGGCAGCGTAGGGCAGAGAGAGAGAAAGAGAGACAGTTACCTACCTGGCTTGGCTAGGCCAGGCTAGGCCAGAGCAGAGCGTGAGACAGACACACAGACAGAGAAAAAGACAATTAAAAAAAAAACAACAAGTAATCTGTTTAAACAGATATATGCTCTCTCTGTATCGTATTTCATTTCATCTTCAACACTTATTCTCTTTCTAAACTATCAAAAATCTCTGTTATAGACTGTTTTCTTCTTGTTATCTGATCCAGCATTTGATATCTAGTTATCGTTCCATTTATTTATTTATCACTGTTTATTTTGAACATCACCTCACACACAATTAGAATAAAAGAAACACCTTTTTTCCCCCTTTCTACACTATCTCCCCCCTCCACCTCCTTGGAACGACAACCAACAATCCCAACAACCTAAACGTCATACAAGAGACAATATAAATAGTGGATATTTCAATCTATAATCACATTATTACACTCGTTTTTATCAACTATTAATATTGCTTACCTTACTCTTTCCCTCCCTCCCTACCTACCTCTTCCCCCTTGTCTATACAACATATCTATTTATAAAAAATATCTCTATAATAGTTCAACAACATGGCTTCTAGTAGAAACCTAACATCAAGATCCCCTCATCTGGAGTCTAACTCAAATACAAGCGACAGTAACAGTGATCCCTTCAACCAAGGTTATGAAACCGAATCTTATGAATCATCATCCAACTCCAACGGATCTAAATCAAATGAGCAAAAGAAACTTTTAAATTATAACTCTAGTTATCAAAACTCTTCATCCTCTGTGATAAACCCATTTGGTTCCACTGGAAACTTACAAAGCACTAGCAACAATAATGCCAGTACTATTAACACTGCCAACACTGCCAACGCTGCCAACAACGGTATCTCCACTCCAAGTGAATATGATAGATACCCTCAAGGTTTAACTGGCTCTAGAGTTATGTCTATGCAATCGGTCAACTCCAAATCAAGCTTTATAAACAAGAATGGTGCCCGTTACTCTGATTCCCTATCCACATCAAGTGAAAAGTCCAACAATGCATTCTTGGTGGATACAGATTTCTCCCCATTTGGTGGTTATCCAGCATCTGCGTTCCCATTACACATTGATGAAAAGGAAGAGGATGATTATCTACACAACCCAGATCCAATCGCCGATGCAGAATATGAAAAGCACAGATTCAAGTATGATATGAAGAATATGGACAAAAGATCCTTCTGTGGTCTTCTTGGATTCATCGGTATCTTGTTGGGTGCCGTTGCTATCTTTGTCGTCTTACCTGCCTTGACATACAGTGGTGTCACTGACCATTCAACTACTCCATGGTATGATACATATGTTGAACTGACGGAATATGTTTATCCAACTCTAAGTGCTATCAGAACAGACTTGGTTGATCCAGATACCCCTGATGATGTCAAGACTAGAACTGCAAAGGATGGCTCCGAATGGTCATTGGTGTTTAGTGACGAATTCAACGCCGAAGGTAGAACATTTTACGATGGTGATGATCAATTCTGGTATGCACCAAATCTTCACTATGCTGCCACTACCGATTTGGAATGGTATGACCCAGATGCTGTCACTACAGCCAATGGTACAGCTCAACTTCGTATGGATGCCTTCAAGAACCATAACTTGTATTATAGATCCGGTATGTTGCACTCTTGGAATAGAATGTGTTTCACTCAAGGTGTTATGGAGGTTAGTGCCTCTCTACCAAACTATGGTAATATCACTGGTTTATGGCCTGGTCTGTGGTCGATGGGTAACTTGGCTAGACCGGGTTACAAGGCTACCACCGATGGTGTTTGGCCATACTCTTATGAAGCATGTGATGCCGGTATCACTGCAAATCAATCATCCCCTGATGGTATCTCTTATTTACCAGGTCAGAGATTAAACTCTTGTACCTGTGATGATGAAGACCATCCTAATCAAGGTACCGGTAGAGGTGCTCCAGAAATTGATATCATTGAAGGTGAAGTTGACACTACCATTAAATGTGGTGTTGCCTCTCAATCTATGCAAATTGCTCCAATGGATATTTGGTATATGCCAGATTACAACTGGATTGAAATCCACAACAAGTCTATCACTACTGTCAACACATATGCAGGTGGTCCAATTCAAGAGGCTGTCTCTGCAGTGACAACATTAAACACAACTTGGTATGAATTCGGTAACCAATCTGAGAGAAGATATCAAAAGTATGCATACGAATACTTGAACGATGACAGTACTGGTTACATTAGATGGTTTGTTGGTGATAACCCATCTTTTACTGTTCATGCCAATGCCTTGGCTCCAAATGGTAATGTTGACTGGAGAAGAATCTCTAAGGAACCAATGTCCATGATTATGAACTTGGGTATCTCCAACAACTGGGCATATATCGATTGGCCATCCATTGACTTTCCAGTGACTATGGCTATCGATTACGTTAGAATTTACCAACCAAACGACTCTATCAGTATCACTTGTGACCCATCCGATTATCCAACTTATGACTACATCACAGATCATCCTAAGGCTTATGAAAATTGGAACATGACTACATGGGATATGGCTGGTTACGATACACCAAAGAATAAAATTGCTAACGGTTGTAGTTAGCGGATCTTATTTTTGTTTCAAAGGGTGTCCTCCTTACTTTTTTTTTTGCTAAGCTACATTCATATTCTATTACTTTCCATCATTTCTATTCATTCATATTGTCATAGATTATTATTATTATGATATGACAAATAAGTACTTTTACTAGTTCAAAATTTTTCACTTTTTTACAACATGTATATATTGTTGTTGTTTTCCAGTCATTTCCATTATTTGGTCATTTGTCCTAAGAGTCCCGTGGGATTATATTGGTGTTGTTTTGAAATGTTTCTTAATATGACGTTAAAGTCATCATTGTGTCTTCAAGAAGTCTAAACTGATATCTTATTGCATCATCACACCACACTTGTTATTCTTACCTATCCACAACTTTTATTTTCATTTTTGTCCTGTATATTAGAGGGATCCGATATTTCGCAAAGTTGTTTGCTTAATATATCATTACCATTCCTGTGTGTTGTGTTTTTCCTTTTTTTTTCTTGTCCCTTCATTCCTTGCTTATTAGCTGGTTTCAAGGACTACTACTGACATTATCACTACCAGGTGCTGATATGTCTGGTACTCCTTTTTACTCTTTTAATTTTCATTATTACTCTATACAAATTTACATCATAAATCATCAATACTTTGTGTTTTTTTTCTCTTTTACTCTTCTTTGCCTCCCAACTGTGTTTTAACCCCTGTTTTCCTTCTTTCTCTCTCTTTCTTACTCTGTATTTTCATTTGTTTCAGTCTTGCCTTTTTCCTTCATTTTTTGTTTGTTTTTATATTAATAAAAATCATCTATATATATATATATATCTAATTACGATACACATCACATGGGTTTAATCATACAAGTTGCCTCACGAGCCATATGAGGACTTCTGTGAGTGTTTTGTCATCTTTGGAAATGAATCGTAACTCTACAATGTCATCATTGATGTGGATTCCAAGTTCATTTCTTAGGTACCGGATCAATTGTCTCCCCTCAGCAGAGTCAATTAACAATGTCAATTCATCCCTTGCATGGGGGTTTGTCTTGAACACATCACGAGCAGTCTTCGAATAAACCTTCAACTTCACACGCAGTAGGTCTTGGTAGAATGCAAGCAAATCGTTGCCCTGGTCATTGGTGTTCTGGAACCGTATGTATTTCTTATACACAGATTCTGCCAACTTATTGTCGTTTGTGTACAAGTCTAACTGTGCTAGTGTTGGTTTGTTCTTTCTCTTGAAATCAAAGTAATATTTAGGTAATTTATGGTTTGTCTCGTGGATACTGTGTAAAACGTCAATGTATTCATTAACGGCGTCATCGTCATTATCTTCTTCTTTTTCTTCTTCTTCTCCCGCGTTATCACTATCTTCACTTGCAACAGAATTTTCGGCTTCTTGGTTACTGTTATGTAAACCATGGCTCTTCTTTCCCGTAACGAGAGAGCCAGCAGAGCCATTAATCTCACACCAGTAATCGAACAAATCTCGTTTCATCAAATCATCCTCAACCAAGTAGAACTCCTTAGTTTGAATGAACTTGTCAATTTCTAAGTCATATGTGGAAAAGTAAGAGATCGGATCTTCATCTCGTGTATCCAACATTTGAAGAAACTGTAATGCATCGTTATTGTCAGCGTACCTAGGGTATCTAGTTGCTGTTGATACTATAGCTTGTGCTTTTCTATCTATAACACCATTGATATGTGTCTTTTCTTCTTCTTCTTCTTCCTCTCCTTCCTCATTTTTCCCCTCATCTTCTTCAGGTTCCAGATCAGAGGGGTTCAATCCTCCTCTGTCATCAGTATCGTTATCCGATTCGGATTCTAGGTCAGATAGATTCAATCCATCTTCTTCTTCCTCGAATTCTTCCTCATCATCCATTTGATCAACAACTAGAGGACTGGAATTCTCATTCTCATTCTCATTTTCATGTTCATTGGGATTGACATTATCCAATTGTAGTGAGTCAAGTTCTTGTACCCTGTGTTGTCCATTGGTTGATTCCTGATGTTGTGGTTCTTCTACTTCTTCATCACTTTCATCTTCTGACGAGGAAGAATACCCTAAATTCAGACCCTGATTCGTCTTTTGTCGTTTCCTAACTGATTCCTGTTCATCATCAGTCATTTGAATTCCTTAATATGGCATGTATATATACAAACTGTGAACTGGGTTTCAGCAATTCAAGTACCTTTGGAATGATATATTACAAGTTATATTATCTGAAATAAATATTTTTCTTTCACTTTACATATCTCCGGTCCGCAAGATTATTTATTTTTTTTCATAATAAAAAAAAAAGAGGTTATTACAAGATCTAAAATACTTATATTTGAAGAATGTTCTATATACAAAAATAATAATAAAAAGAGAGAGAAATAGAAGGGTAGGATAGATGAGAAAAAGATGATAATCATAGATTGAAAAATCATAGGGGTTTTTTTTTCATGTGATTTTCTTTTTCTTTTAAAACTAATCAACCCAGTCTAAGTATTCATCACCGTATTCACTTGGCTTAGTTTTTCTTTGTAAAACTTGTTTCACCTTGTAGTTGGTACCATTCTTGTTCTTGTATTTCATTTGGAAGAATTTCAAGGCCTCTTTAAAAGTGACAGAGTACTTTCTATTGCTGTCGTCATCGCCCTTGATGTAGCCTTCAATTTCAGCCTGGGTTGGTAAACCCATGTGGTAAGGGTAGGAATCATAGTTTGGAATCAAAGTCTTACACTCTTCAAACTTGGCAATAGTAGCAGATTCCAAGCTAGAAATCTTATCCTCTATAGACAAGGTTTCACCTTCGAATGAGTCAGGGTTGTAAACATCCATAGACACCAAATCTTCAATTGCAGATGAAGGAACAGCAGCCAAGTTAGCGTATTTAGGAGCCAATTCTCTGTCCTTTGGATCTTGTGATTTTTTGTTGATTAAGTTTTTGGAGATGAACTCGTTGAAATCATTAGGTCTGTAGTTCACCATCATCTTGGCAGCCAACTTCAATTCATTGTTGATGGCGTCATAGATGGTGGCATCAGCACCCTTGATCAGCAAATCCCAGTTTAGTTTTAATGATATAGGGGATTTGGTTTGCAAGTTCTTAGCTGTGGCAAGGGCAAATTCCGAACCATCATTGAGTAAGGAATCAATGACGGACTCCACTGTCTTGTTCTTAGCAGGGTCGAAACAAGATTCAATGGTGGTTAATTGTTCCTGGGTGAATTTAAACTTATGGTTAGATGGAATATCCTCGGTGAATTCTTCAATGGCTTCATTTATAATTGAATAGAATTCATCAGGGTTGTTGAACAGTTCCTTCTTCTTATCCAATGACAAGTTATCTAATTCCAATGAGGAGATTCTTTCAACCAATTCATCAAACTTACTAGAGTTGACATAGTGGGTACCAAATCCAGCAATCAATGTATCGTAACCAGACAATTCATCACCTGTGAGAGAGAGGTAGTAACCCAAGTTACCGTCTAATCTAGGTAACCAAAAGGATGTACCGACATCGGAGAAGAATCCAATGTTTGACTCTGGCATGGCGAATCTAGTAGTATCGGTGACAACTCTGAATGGGCCATGAACGGATAAACCGACACCACCACCCATGGTGATACCGTTGGTCAATGACACAATTGGTTTACCATAAACTGATAGTAAGTAATCCAAATTGTATTCCTTTTGGAAGAATTCAATTGATTTCAAAGGTTCATTGTTCAAATTGTTCTTAGCGCATTGGACGACATCTCCACCAGAGCAGAATGCCTTTTCGCTGTTTGATTTAATGATCAACAAGTTGTTAGAGTCAGATTTGGAGAATTCAATCAATCTTGGAGTGATTTCATCACACATAGAAGTAGTCAAAGCGTTTAACTTTGCTGTTCTGTTTAATGAAATGATTCTTGCAGTGTTTTTGATGGAGAACTCGACATCAGCAGGTTTTGTTTGTTGTTCAGTAGTAGCAGTAGCCATGGTTCTTCTCAATTGATTGGACAACAGGGATAATCTACCAGTAGACATTAAAGCTCTTTTAGATAAAGATCTTGATTGGAAACTGAGCATTGCTAGATGTATTTTATATATATATATGTGAATGTGTGTGGAGAACAAAATAGCTGGCAGAGAAAAATAAAAGGGAAATATACCTATTTATATATATATATGTATTTAATATATGTATATGTATAAATTGGAGGAAATGTGGAGAAACAGCAAGTGGGGTTCTCTAGATAAATCAGGGGTGGTGGTGGTCTTTTAAAATATGTTATATGTTCCAGACCCTATTCACAGTAAAGAATTTGTGTGTGTTTTTTTTTTGAAAACTATAATTAATAAAAAAAGAAAAAAAAAAAACCAGTTGGTAGTTATTTATTCACAAATGATTAAGACCTAGAGTTATTGTATTATTGATAGGTAGATGTCTAATTAAAATACAACCAACAGTGAGTAGTAGTAGTAGTAGTAATCAAATCACCTTAACTTTCGACGAACACTTTGTGAGTGTGTGAATGTGTAAATTTGTGAGTGTCTTCTCTGTTCTGTCTTGCCTGTCTGTCTTGTCTTCACTTTGAAAATTTTTTTGAAAAGACGCATCGTCGATCGACTATTTCAGTCGATACGTCGATTGGTCGATTTGTTTATTTGATCTGATGATTATTTTTTTTTTCTTTAGGAAGGCTATACGGTGCCTGTCTGTTTGTCTGTGTGTCTGTCTGTCTATACGAGCTCATAAATACACTCACTCATTTTACTACAACCAACACCAATTGTCATTAGAAATATATAATATTATATATATATATATATATATCTAATTAAGAAAAATTATCTGTACTATATTAACTTATTTGTTATTTGTGAAATAACTAAAATTAAAGTATTATAATTGTATTACTCCCATTGTCTCTATGATTGGCTGTGTACCTTTTAAAAACTTAAACGTGTAGCCGTTTAAAGCATTTAATTTTTCTTCTTCTTCTTCTTCTAAGGAAATTCACCTGATTTTAAATATCAACTATTCCCTCTTTTTGTAATTTGAATCATCCATTTCTGTTGTCCCCTGTATCTAACTTTCCTTGTTTATATCACTGTCATTATCATTAACAGATAGTAGAACTTTCTTTCTTTCTTTTTCATTTGGTTAAAAGTTTCAAAAAGGAAAGACAAGATCATTTCATTTTTACATCATCAAAAAAAAAAGTATATACTTGTTGATCAAGTTTGTTGTTGTTATAATAATACCACCATTTAACTCATTCCTTTGTTGTTCCATATATAACTCTGTACTCCAATAATGCAAGAATCTGTCATCACTGAAAGAAAACCTGTTTCTTCCACTACTTCCTCTCCTTCATCCCTTCATCCATCCAATACTCCTACTACTCCTCCAATTCTAGGAAAGCACAATATGAAGAAAATATTGGATTTCTATTGGACAAATGCTAAAGATCCACACACCCTTAGAAGAAAGGAAATACTAAAGAGATACCCACATGTGACAAAATTGTGTGGCCATGAGCCCCTAACCAAGTATATCAGTACACTTGTCGTGTTGATGCAATTCTCCATAGCTTATTATTTAAAAGACACCCATCCATTGAGTTTGAAATTCTTAATCATTGCATATCTAATAGGTGGTACAAGCTCTCAAAACTGTTTTCTTTGTATCCATGAATTGAGTCACAACTTGGGTTTTAAAAAGCCAATGCATAACAGATTATTCTCCATATTTGTCAACTTACCGATCGGTGTGCCATACAGTGCCTCTTTCCAACCATACCATCAACTCCATCATAAGTTCCTAGGTGATGAACAATACGACACTGATATCCCAACTAAACTAGAAGCTGTCTTTCTATCAAATGTCCTCGGTAAGGCTTTCTTTGCCACTTTTCAAATCTTCTTCTATGCCTTGAGACCTATGTTTGTCACACAGGTTAAACTAACCCTAATCCATCTTTTAAATGTCATTGTGCAATTTGCAGTGGATGCTGTGATGGTCCACTATTGGGGATGGTATCCATTGTTTTACTTTTTGCTTTCATCGTTCTTTGCCGGATCCTTACACCCAACCGCTGGCCATTTCGTCTCAGAACACTACATCTTCCACCCACCAGAGAACTACAAGCCATACGTTGATGTTCCTCCATTAGAAACATACTCTTATTATGGTATCTTGAACTTATTCACATGGAATGTTGGATATCACAATGAACACCATGATTTCCCATTCGTTGCTTGGTCCAACCTGCCAGCCTTAAAGGAAATGGCCCCTGAATTCTACGATGACTTGCCATGCCACAAGAGTTGGTCCTGGACAGTGGTTGATTTCATCTTTAACTACGATGTTACCATGTATAATAGAGTTAAAAGAGTGACTATTGGTAAGGCCGCTAGATCTAAGGTTGATTTCAATGATAACTCCAAATGATTGATTTCATAATCTTCTTTCGTCTCCTTCACCCCCCTCCTCTACTGCTCCCACTTCTCCTTCTCCTTCTCTTTCTCATCCCTCCTCTTCTTGCACTCAATATGTATATAATTCTTTTCTCCAGATAAAACAATCATTTCTTTTTTAAAAGACAACAACCATAACAACAACAAAAAAAAAAACAATTTCACATTTATTCATGGCAAACAAAAAAATTGAAAAAAAAAATACATATATTTTTACTTATAATTTTTTTACTACTTTACTTGTGTTTTATTACATTATTTTAGTTTTATTTTTGTACCACCAACAATATATTTTTCTTCAAAAAGAAAAGAGACTATTTGTATTTGTATTTGTATTAGGATTAGTATAAACTGTATTATTTTATAGGTGAATGAATATCTTGACGATGTAATTGAAATGAAATCGCGTCGGACTTTTCTTTTTGGGTTTGTTTTTGATTTCGTTGTAAAACTATACATTCCTTATTATTAAATTCAAAGGATCAACATCAATATACATATACACATACTGTGTCTCTCTAGTTTAATAATGGCAGAATCAAATACTTGGCTTAATCTCCTGAACTCGGCGGCATTGGAACAGCAAGATATACAGTCACAGAGAAATACCCTTCTCTTGCTAGGTGGTACATCATCTCTCCATCAACAATTGATTCAAACATTGAAGGGTAATGCATCAAATGACACCTCAACTTCGGCTCCAATATCGCTATTTGGATACAACTATATAGTTTATGGTGATAATAATGAGAAGTCTTCCACTGCCGTTACCACTACTAGTACTAATACTACTGAAGCATCCCCGACAACAAACATTTCTGAATTGAATGTTTACTCTGTTTTAAGCCCAACGTCAGAATTGCTCTCCTTAGTAGTGAGAGAACTTCAAATCCACAAAAAGCAAAACATACTTATAGTATACTTGATAGACAGCTCTGATTTAAAACTTGAGGAAATACCGTCTAACATTACTGATGGCACGTTATTTGAAGATCTGGTGTTTAAGAAGGTGTCAAAACTGCTTTCCTCATTATTCAAGTTTGCACAATGTGTCAAACAGGAATTGGACACATCCATTGATGTAACTGAATTATTAGGTTTGGTGAATATATCACAAGTGAGCTATAATGTGAACACTGTGAAAACCTTGGATTTTTTACAACAATTGTTAAGATCAATTTTACTAAACGATGATAATGCATCGTTGATGTACTTTAACGATAACAACGTTAACTCAAATATTACATCCACCACTACGACTAATACAGTTGATCAATTCATCCATTTCATATACAAGATTTTCAATGATGAATACAACAACAAGAATGGAAATTCTGATAATAACAATGACGATCTAGTGTTGAAAGATTTTAATGGGATCAAGGTTCCACCAAATATGGATTCCATTGGTAAAATTAAAACATTGAACGATGATTTCAATTACGAAAGATCGGTGACAGCATGGAATGAGATGATCTCTGAAACTGATATCAGATCTAAACATTCCGAAAATCAAAAGACAGAACCCTTCCAAACAGATACCACTGCATTAACCTCTGCCACTGGCAAATATCAGCTATTCTTGAAATCATTAGTACAGAGTTAGTTTAGTGCATCGCGCCGATCGACTCTGTCGGCGACCGCATTTTTCTTCGGTTTTTTTTTTTTTGTCGAACATGGCATGGATTATTATTTAGATGTATATTTACAACTGTTAAAACTAGTTGTATATGTTATTTATTTTATTATTCTTGTCAAATTCTGTATAACTAGATCTCATTTTGCGTTTTCCTGTTTAGATTGTTCATTTTTTTTGGCTTTTTGTTTGTTTGTTTGTTTGCTGTCTGGTTGTTTGTTAACCTTTCACCCATCGATCTCAAGTCTAAAGTTATCTAATACATTATCAAGATACACCCATATACATCTTATTGGCTTTCTTATATATTGAAATTGCAAAAATTATAATCATTATGGATAGTTCGAGTGTGATAAATGATACAGACGTGCGTCAAAGTGTTGCAAGACTAAGTATAACGGAAGATTCTATTAATGAAAGATCGGAGTTTCTGAAATCAATTGATAAGAGCGATGTTAAAAGCAACAACTCAAATGGTGATTCCTCTGAGCAGACATCGTCCGTGTTTGAAGTCTCTCCAACTTCGTCTCCTACTAAATCCACACCATTGACACAATCTTCCTCTTCAAGTTCAAATTCTTCATCCAATTCATCTCTCAATGACTCTGGCTCTTCAAGGAAGAATGGTGGTGGTGGTAATGATAGAGTGCGCACAAGAGTTGGACGAAATAAGCAAGAAAAGTTATCTTGTAATATGGCACCAGTCAGAGAAGAACAAGAACAAGAAAGGGATGTATCTTCTACAAAGGACAACAATGAAATTGATGGTGAGACAATGGCAAAGAGAACAACCAAGAGAAGAAGATCTTCGGTGCAACAGGGTTCTCAAATTAGAAGAAAGAAGTTTTTAATGGAGAATCCAACATTTGATATTAATTTGAACAATGAAAAGAAACTGTCATTTTCAGATCTGAGAACTTTTATACTGTCAAATTTAACAAATTACTCACAGCGTGCCAGCTTCTGCAAAGTTGAAAACCAAATCTCAGTCGATCAAGTCATTGTGATTTTCGTCCCCGGCGTCACTAGCAAGGACTTTGGCTATGAGGATTTTGAAAGAATTACAAAGCCAGTGGATATCACTAAGGATTGCCCTAGCGAACTATCTATTCTTAAAGACCAATTCAAATACGTTATACCCATTCAGGCCCCTGGTTCTAGAAAGAGTGTGTTTTCATGTTATCATACTTTGACATCTGTGCCCCTCACAAAACAGGAGAAGAAAAAGTTGCTAAGACAAAGTGAAAGAAAGAAAATCACTATTGAGAACCTACTTATGACTCCTGACCAGTTGGTCGGCAATGGATACCCAGTGCATCCTGATATGAATGCAGGTGTGCCGACTGAAGGGTATAAACCAACTTTAAAAGTTCTTCCCGGTAACGAAGAAGATGCAGAAAAGCAAAGAGTGTTTGCTCTAGATTGTGAAATGTGTCAGGCTAAATCAGGTAAGGTCTTAACAAGAGTTTCATTGACCGATTACGATGATAACGTTATCTTTGATGAGTTGGTTCAGCCTGATGAAGAAATTATTGATTATGTCACTAGATACTCTGGTATTTCTGAAGATATGCTACAAGGAGTGAAAACTACATTTGAAGATGCGCAACAACTGGTTTTGAAGCATGTTTCTTCAAATGATATACTAATTGGTCACTCCTTAGAATCCGATCTTAATATTCTGAAAATAAGCCATCCTAAAGTTGTCGATACCTCTGTGATTTATGATCACCCGAGGGGTCCTCCAAGTAAACCTTCGTTAAAGTCATTGATGGAGTTGCATTTCAATAAAATCATTCAGGAGAAATTCCAAGGTCATAATTCAGTGGAGGACGCTACAAGTTGTACCCAATTGGTGAAGTTGAAACTATCAAACGGTTTGTTATTCGGTAAAGTCTTAGATGAGCACTCAATATTTGAAAGAATTGCAGAGACCAATAAGATTAGAATGATTAATGGTGTTAAGTCCCCCAAGAGCTCCTTAGTTATTGATTACACTCCTCCTTCCAAGTCTAAGTCTTGTGAGCAAAGGATTCAATGCACAGATGATGACCAAGTGGTTGAGAACTACAAATTACATGGTAGAGAAAATGATTTTGTGTTTGTGAAGCTTCGAGAATTAGAATTCTATAAAGGATTCACTCAAAATACCATGGATATGAAACTTCCTGATACCTTGTCCGGAGCGTACTCTAACTTAAATAGAAGGTTGTCTTCCATTTATGAGGCTACCTCTGATAATTCCTTTATTATTGTTTGTTCTGGTAATGGAGATCTGAAAGAAATGGTTCAATTGCAAAGTGTCTATAAGAAGTACCAAATTGAATTCAGCAAAGATGGTAACAAGCAGGAAGTCGAACCATGGACAGAAGAAAAAGTGCTGGAATTGGGCAAAGCTGTGCTAAAGGCTAGGGATGCCCTATTCTTAATTTCTTTAAAAAAGGCTACAATAAAGTCTGATGAAGCCATTGTGGAATAGAGATTTCTTATCCTTTCATTAATTCATTTACGTTGTATGATATGTGTGTATTTTACTATTATTTAATTCAAAATGTACATAGGATAACCCCCAATTGACCGATGCATGATGTAAATCAGACGCGTTAGTAAATCCTCCCATTTTATTTCTGATACTTTTCTCTTTCCATTACTTTTCAGAGTCATTCAGTAGTTCCTGTTCTTGTTCTTGAATATTAGAGGGCCAATCACATTATCATTATTTTCAACTGTCCCCTACTGAAAGAAAGCAATTAGTTATTATATCCTTAGAATATTAAATTGGGTAAGGGGATTTCCACACGATAAAACTTGTTTCATAATAAAACCCCTTTTCCACTACTGCTATTATTGTTGCTTCTGTAACAATGATGATCAAATTATTTCTTGTTCCCATGATACTAAGGTCTGATTTCTTCAATTCTGTTTCCTTTATCCATCCTATTCATTATGTTCATTGTTCTATCTGGAACCCACTCCTTCCAATACATACAACAGTACCCAACTATTATTAAGACATAAGTTAACATCACCAAATACTACTGCTTCAAGGTTCCTAACTAATATTCCAAAGTTTATGCTTCCTTTTAACACAAAATTGACCCAGTTACCTAGTTGATTAACTAGCTAGGATGTTACAACCCTATCTATATATCCTTTCATACCTTCAGATACAGATACTTTTCACCATGACTACAGAGTACCTGATCCCATTTAGAAATAGACTTGGTGGCTGTGCAAGATTATCAACGTCCCATACTAATCCTAAGAGCCTCCATACTAATTTTAAAAGATTCCAAAATCCCATTTTTTTTTTGTTGGTGGTAATTCCCGGATTTTCAGCTTTAATACTGTCTATATAAAGTGGGTCTCTGCCAGGATTTTTCACACATTGAAGAAAATAGTTTCATCCTTACTGTTAGTTTGAATACAATATTCGTTATCGGGGCTAAATTTGACTCTTATAGGAATTTTTTTAACACCAAAATTAAATCAATTGATTTGATCATAAGATGAGCCTTGATTTATGGCTACCACTTTATAACCGCTTTCGGACCAAATATCCGCTAAAACCAAGAAATTGAAAACTCCCTGACTTTTTTTTCAATTTTTTTCAATTTTGAAATTGCAATTTTTGAGAAAAAGGCTGTGTGCGGCACAAAGCTTATTTTTGCCCATAGTTAAGGACGCCCGAGACATCCCAATCCTGCACATATCCTTTTATAACCGATACGAGCGCTTACACCCGCAGGTCCAAAATTTCGACGAATTTACGATATGGCTTAACTAATATATTCGTTAGATAGCCCTGCTCCGGAATAGTGATTCTGTCTTTTCAGATCGTTCGTAGCTTGTCTGTAGCGTGAGTTATGGGCATGTAAAGTTCATGATTTTTCGAATTTCACGATGGGGGTTGAACCTGCGACCCTCGGGGTTTGAAAAAAGAAAATGTCTTAGACCGTTGGACTATTCGGTCGACTTTGCGAACTTCGATGGTCCTGGTTGAATATACTCACAAGTTCTCAAAATATAAAATTACGTCAGTTGTTACGTAAGCAGATTTGTTAGCAGAAATTATTAAATATTCTTGAAAATTAACCTAAAGATATGTCTAATCGGATATAAATATAATTATTGTAAATATATCACTAAAATTAAGGTAATACAAGTTAAATTTTGGTTAATGAATAAAAAGATCAGATACAATTGGCATCCAAAATTGTGCCATTGCTTACGTAAGCCATTACATTTATATAGCTTAATATTGTTGTTCAAATACTAATCGGAGTATAATCTGATATATGTCAAAATAGTGATGTCATCCTGTTTCAAATATTGTTTAACTACCGAATATTGATATATAAGGTTGTGTGTACATAAATGAATGATAAACAATTATCTGTTTTGAAACCATACTTTTCCTCCTCAACTGTCTTGTTATTATACATATAACTGACCTATACGAGTTAATAATTAGATCTAAGAACAATATATATTAATAATATATATATATTATTATTCTGATAGCTTTACAACCCTTCATATACATTGCAGCGTGTATTATTTAAGAAGTAAAAGTTCTAATGGGTTGCCTAATTTAACCCTGTACCATCACATTTCATTATGCCCTAATACCATTTAATTTTCATTTATTTTCTATTAAATACCTTTCATAGAAAATACAAATCGAAATTATGCTAATTATGAAATTTAATTACCCATATCAAGTATGTTAAGCTAGTAAGGATTACTCATTATCAAAACTAACCTCGAGCTACCATTTGTGCTTACGTAATGCATTTGGTAATCGAACTTTTTGTATGGTAAAAAATAATTATGCACATTGGTTAAACCCTAATTTATGACCCGATCGACCTTTTCTTGTGGTCGATGACTGTAAACAACCTGTTTCTATAATAATGCCGTCTATTTTCTATTTAAAACTAGGATATTGAGTTCAATTCTACTTATTTTATGTTTATTATGTTTCTTTATATGCTGATACTAGTATTGTCATTTTTATGGATTTAAATTCATCTAGGATATGAGTAAAGTACTGAAGTCCAAAGTCCCTGACTTCTTGAACAGCAACATTTGGAAGCTTACTACAGTTTTATACTGAAATCACCCCCTAGTTATTTCAATAATTTACTTACTCAATAATAATTTTATGGGCTTTAGCATTATGGCATTTAGTGGTTATTTTATCAAGAGAATTAAAGGCATGTGGAGGCCATGGTTTCAGCGTAGATCCTGCTATGCTGCCACCATGTCTATTGTCCTCTAAAAACCCTATCCCTATTTTTTTCCAACTTATATTCATGTTCCTCATATACACTAGATATAGGATAGTAATATTTTCAATACTAAGTAAGCATTTTAGCACGATATCCACGGTGACCATCGTATAGATGTGACAGTGAAGCTGGTCAATGTTACATAGTTGGACAGTCTTTTCCGAGGGGTGGAAAGACCCCAGTCTCTTTCTATTTTACCACAATTTTCTCATACGTGAAATACTATTAAAGCAACTACTCTTAACTAATTATCTTACCCACTTAATGCTGTTCGAAGTCTAGGATCTCAACCGACTTCCTTGACCTATTTCCTCAACCGATGCCCCACAATCTCTGAGAAATTCTCTTCCTCATATTCCCTACATTTTTTTGGGAAGTGATTCACTAATACCTAGTTAAATAATCCTGTAATTTCCTATTACCACTATTTCAGTGTCATATGAGCTTAATTCAAGGAGATTTTAGATCAATTGGTAGTTCACTTTTTTTTGTAGAATCCTGTCACAACACTTTCAAATTTGCCCATTTCGGATGAATTTGCTTTAGTGGCCCAGTCGGTTAAGGCGTTAGTCTCATAATCTGAAGATCGCGAGTTCGATTCTCGCCTAGAGCAACTTTTTTTTTGCTACTACAAGTTGTAGACCTTGAACAACTACAATCCAGACATATTTATATACTACGATATCAACTACATATCACTAACAACTAGTTAAGGTATTGAGCAGTCTCATAGACACATCAATAGCTTTCAATGGGACGAAAAAATAAAGGGTTCAATGAATGTTTGCTAAGTATGAAATGGTTGTGGGTAGCGAAATAGCACAGCCCTTCATCATTTCTATCAAATAAACAAAAACAAACGCGTAGTAAAATTCAACATGTATTTATATGAAATTATATTATACATGTTATTCCTAGAGAGAGAGAGAGAGAGGTAACTATAGATATAATACTATTGAAGCCTATTGAACAACTCTATATAGACACTGTTATTTACTTATCAGTTATCGGAGCACGCATGTTTGAACATAAAAAACGAAGACTGGACGAGGAAAATCCCTTCATTGAGCCAATTCACAGAGGCAAGCCCAAAGTGATACCTTCCAAAGATGTTGCATATCGTTCCCTTAAACACACAGGAAAACAATCTAAAACCAAACCACTGGGCACCAGTTACAAACATAATCCGATAGAATTGAAATCAGATGAAGCGGAAGAGTCGCTACCAAGACAAATATCAGATAAAAAGGTCAAAAAGAAAAGAAGATACTCTACAACAAACGTCATTAGTGATTCCAATGGTACGTACGACGAACCGCTGTTATTAGATGAACTCAAGGTTATGAAATCCAAGTCGACCTATTCTAACTCCAGTTCAAAAGTGAGTGAATCTGGGTCTAAAGATGGGAAAGATGAGGAAGAGGCAGTTGCGGAATACGAAGAAGATGAGGACGAAGAACCATGCACCACCCAAGTTAAACAAGAAATGCACACTTTGCTTAAATCATTCCCCACATTATCGACCAAATATAGATTAATAGACAAGATTGGGGAGGGAACATTTTCCACGGTTTACAAAGCAAGAGATTTACTCGGGCTTTCCAAGACAAACACAGGTGCACCTGTTTGGTCGTCACCACCTATCAAAGGGGCTAAAAAGAAGCAGGTTCAAAAGACTAAAAAGAACACTACACCGCTGGTTGCGTTGAAAAGAATCTATGTGACCTCCTCACCACAGAGAATATACAATGAGCTTCAACTTCTTCACAGTTTGGTTGGATGTCCCAATGTTGCACCTTTGCTCGATGCGTTGAGATACGAAGATCAAGTTATAGCTGTTTTGCCATTTTACAAGCATGCAGATTTCCGTGACTTTTACCGTGATTTGCCATATTCAGGAATCAAGATTTACATGCGTGAATTATTAGAAGCGTTGAGTTTTGTCCATCAAAAGAAAATCATCCATAGAGACATTAAGCCAACTAATTTCTTGTACAATCCCTTCACCAGAAGAGGTGTCTTGGTTGATTTTGGATTAGCTGAGAGAGAGACTGAGCCAGATTACCATTTATGTCCATGTTGCAAGGGTGGACTAGCACAAGAGGAAATTGCACCTGTGAATGCATTCCCACTCAAGGGTTATTTAAAAGATGATCAGAGATCAGGAAGACGTGCCAACAGAGCTGGTACCAGAGGGTTCAGACCACCTGAGGTGTTGATGAAATGTGCTAATCAAACGACAAAGGTTGATATCTGGTCTGTTGGAGTGATCTTGTTGAGTTTATTGGCAAGACGGTTCCCATTTTTCAATTCCACCGATGATATAGAGGCATTGTCGGAGCTAACGTTGGTGTTTGGCTCCGCTCAAATGAAGAAATGTGCACAATTACATGGACTAGGCTTTGAATGCAACATTCCAAAAGTTGACTCGAATCATACTTTGTCGTGGATCATATATTACTCCCTGGTGGTGGATGCCAAGGAAGGTGACACTGTAGCTGAGGATTCTCCATCATGGGAGTATTTACTGGCTGTCGATAACAAGAAGGCCAAGCCATTGGATACAACTTTGGGTAGAAAGTACGCTGATGCGTTGGAGCTGTTGGATAAATGTCTGACTTTGAATTACCATAACAGAATCTCTGCTGACAATGCATTGAAATTGAACTTTTTCACTTCAAATAATGACAACGATGGGCAAAATTCCAACACTGATGATGGTGTTGATGAAATCATTTTGGATTGACTGGGAAAAAACAAAACGTGGTGTTTATATAATGCACGTCATACACCTCTGCATCTTACGATTGTTATTATTACTATTATTACTAGCATATTGCATCTCTTTGCATTTTTCTATATAGAAATTGTATTTTTTGCCCCGTATTTACATCTTAATCTCTTACCTTAATACATATGATACGAAGAAATGGGTTATATATATATATACATGTTCTATAGTGTAAGATTGGTTTTTTTTTTCTTTGGTTTATAATAAGGTAAGAAAAGATAAGATATGAAAAGAAAAGCAAGTATATGTTTTTTAGTCACAAAAATGAAGACATATGGAGGGGAGGGGGTAGAGAGAATGAAAAATTAAAACTTGTAAGCAAGTAGAAAAGAAATAGATATGAAAGAAGAAGAAGAAGAAGAAAAATATCAGTGGAAAAGACAAGCAAGAAGTAATAAGTAGAAGAGGTATTGTTGTTATCATTAAAACATTAAAATCCTTTTTCTTTTTTATTATATTTTGGTAATTTTCTGTTTTGTTGTTTATGTATTTAGGGATATGAGGAGTAAAAGAAATCATATTTGTGTTTATTTCTTTGAATCCTTATTACTTTCATCATCACCTAATCTTGCAATCACAGCTTCTTTCAATTGAGCAGGACTATCTAGCGGCCCATATCTTCTGAATTCCTTGTACTTCGCAGTGAATTCTGCGTCAGATAAGGCAGAGTTTTGTTTATGGAAGTTCTCCTCCTGTTCAGTCAAGTATGGGTAACTTAGAGTAAACTTTTTAGAAGTGTCGATGGACTTCTTAGCACCAAGAGGAGTTTGGAAACCTTCACCTTCATCCAATTCGACAACGGTGTTTCTTAAAGTGGCAAACACACCTCCTTCGTAGGCCTTCAATGTACCACCAGCTTGTCTTATTTTATAGTTTCTGTAGAATTCTTGGAATGCCAACACTGTGGCCTTTTTAGCACCTGTCCAGCCAATTCTGATCAAATCCTCTCTGTCGATTTCTGGTTTTCTACCTGTTAGAGAGTAAGGGTTAAAGATACCACATTCTAGGACAAAGTAAATGGCAATGATTTTCACAATGTGAAAGATGAAAAAGATACATTGAGCTGGGACAGAGTTACCATTGAACATATCATCATAGATAAAGCTGGCAAGTTCGGGTTTCTCAAAGTAATTTCTCAATAGATAACAGATCAATTTTGTCGATTGTGCAGTTAAGCCGATACTAGGGGTTGGAGAGATGAAATCCGGTAAATCGGTGTAAAGCCACACAAACAAGGCAGAAATGACAGAGTACTTCAAGAAAGGTTTCTCTGGGAACACTGGGATCAACAATTGTCCTGGCCAAATCTTGGAGATGATGGCTGAATCATTGGACACTGGTTTCAAGTATTTTTCCTTTCCTGCATCCCATCCGAATAGCAAGCCTCCCTCCTTGGTCAAGTAACCTGGGTAACTGGACACTTTGAACGCAATTGGCATCTTCTCATAGTAAATCGATGGAGATAGATTCAATGGAAGGGTTTTGAAGATATCGATCAAGTCGCCAAAGGTCTTGTCAGCCTTAACATGGAAACAATAATCTCTTTCCTCATCATTGTTCATTCTGATGTAAACATCTAGGGTTGGGACTTCCTCCTTCATTTTGGTGGTTTTTTCGTCAGTCATTTGTGTAATGAAGATGGATCAAGATGTAAGTTTTATATTTTATATAGAAAATACTAATTGATATACAACTAACTACAAACTAGAGCTTCTAGTTTTTAAGATTACTATGAAAAAAGAGGAAAAGAGTTTGTTAATAAATGTATAATTTTGTTGATCGCCACTTCCCCTTTCCCACCAACAAAAAAAAATTAATTACGTATCTCGTTTAATTAGTTAATTAGTTACTTAGTCTCTCTATATTTCTCGTCTATTATTCCGAATGTTTGCCATGCGTCAAAGATGTGTTTTCCATGTGTTAATAATAATAATCTCCTTGTTGTTTCCCCCAATATATATCATGTCTCAATTGAAAAAGAATTTCATTCAAAAGGTTATAGGAAAAAGAACCACCATCTCCCCCCTCCTTTTCCTTCTCCTCTTTTCTCTCCCCCCACGGAGTACCATTACGTTTCATTGATCATTGTTTCATTGTTTCAAAGAACAACAAAAAAGAATTAGCAATATTCAATGGTACGAGATAGGGATAGAATAATAGTAGTAATAACAAATGGTTTTTTTTTTGTTTTATTGTAGAAAGAAAGATACGATTACAGTAGCAGTAGTTTAAGTAAAAAAAAATATTACCTGAAATATATTCAAAATAAAATCTTTAATATAAAAAGAATATTAAAAAATGATAAAACATCCTTAGTTTTGAACAGCAGATAAGATATCAGAGTCACCAGCATCCAAAATGGATAAAGTACCAACTCTGAATAACTTACCACAAGCGGTACCCAATTCGTTGTTACCACCTTGGAAGTAGTAGATTGGGGTCTTGGATAACATAGCATAGTATTCCAATTCAGACTTTCTCAAAACTGGAGTGTTACCAGCCATGATGATTAACTTAGCCTTACCTTGTCTTAATGACTTGACGACAGACTTGTAACCTAAGGTGTACTTACCTGACTTGATAGTCAAAGCCAACTTGGCGTTCATGTTATCTGAGGATCTCTTAACTTTTGGTGCCTGTACAAATAGAAATGTTAATGTGATAGATATACATCTAGATATGTTAGTATTACAAATTCTTTCTCTCTCTCTCTCTCTCTCTCTTTCTCGCTGTTTGATACAATCAATCAGTTATCACCTAAATACCAGAAATAAAATGTTAAAAACCTTCCAATGGAAAAAAAAAGAAAAAGAGGAAGAATAATTATAAATGGAATAGTCAATCCTTATCATCCTTTGTCCGACATACAAAGTACATCAGCTATCCAAGAGAATACTATTGAATCTATTAAATCTGTTCACCACCCTCTCATCTTTCTTTCATTGGCTCTTCAAAGTGTATCATACCATTATGTATATGGTTCTGTATTTTTGAAATTTTGTGTTTGGAGGTTGGGGTTATAACATTTACTCTGATATGAAGGTTAGTAGTTTAAAAATAAAAGAATATACGGACCATCTCTGTGTATTTATATAATTAGTTATTCACTCCGGTCTTGTTGAATATAGATAGATTCTAAAAGAGAGCAAGAAGGAAGTGTAAAAGAGTAGAGGTTTGTCATATATACATACATTTAATATATTATAATTTTTTTTTCACCTCTTAGTAGATAGAGCTGCACTGAGTAGAGAGAGAGAGAGAGAGAGAGTAGAGCGATACACACACACTTATGTTAGTGGTGCCAGGGTGCCTATTATTTCATCCTCTGCTGAAAAAAAAAAGCGAGCTGGACTTGTGACTGCGAAAAAAAAAATTTCAAAGAGGCAAGTAAGCCAGAGAGAAGGGAGAATAGGCGGGCAGAGAGGGTGAGAGTAAGCTGAGAGAATGCCAGTGCGGTGAGTGTGATGGGTTTGTTGGTGGGTGGTTGGTTGGTAGTGTCTGTAATACTACTGTGTTAATTAGTGTTGTTTCTTTAAAACCATTATATACATAGTATTTACAACGTGTAACCTTTTTTCTTGTTACTTACCCTTTTACCTTTTACATCCAGACATCATCTTAACATATACATATACATACAAAAATGAAGGTTGAAGTTGATTCATTCTCAGGTTCCAAGATCTACCCAGGTAGAGGTACCTTATTCATCAGAGGTGACTCCAAGATTTTCAGATTCCAAAACTCAAAGTCTGCCTCTTTATTCCACCAAAGAAAGAACCCAAGAAGAATCTCATGGACTGTCTTGTACAGAAGACACCACAAGAAGGGTATCACTGAAGAAGTCGCCAAGAAGAGATCTAGAAAGACCATCAAGCACCAAAGAGCCATTGTCGGTGCTTCTTTAGATTTAATCAAGGAAAGAAGATCATTGAAGCCAGAACAAAGAAAGGCTACTAGAGAAGAAATTGCTGCTAAGGAAAAGGCTAAGAAGCAAGCTGCAAAGGAAAAGAAGAAGGCTGACAAGGCTAAGGGTGTTGCTTCTGGTCCAAAGATCTCCAAGCAACAAGCTAAGGGTGCTTTCCAAAAGGTTCATGCTACTTCCCGTTAAAAGAATTTGACAATTTGAAATCTATTTTAAATTAACTATTCCTAATGGTGAATACAAACATTCCTTTTTTGACCTTTCCCAATACAACTCTCCCTCTCTATCCCCTGTATTCTTTTTTTTATTAATATCTTTTTATATATAAGAAGAAAACAAAAAAAATACAACACACCTTTTCAAGTTTATATTCCCTCCCGAGACTCCTCATATAGATACATAACCAGTTGGAAGAAAGAGAAAGAAGACAATTAATCAATTAATTACTCAATTTAGTTTTCTTTTTCATCTTTATTTTTTTTCCTTTTCAAACATGATGGATAGATTTTACATATACATTTTATAGAGATGAAAACTTTACATCATATACACAATCATAACAAGCATACAAACATTACATTACATTTGATTATAAGAATGATACATGAAATTGAAGAAAAGAATAAATGATTAATTAGCAAAGTTTTTATTTCATTAAAAGAATACTGTATCTGATATCTATCATGGAAACCTCCAAGTGAAAAGAAAAAAAAAAGAAGAAGAAAAGAAAAGAACTATTGGTAACGTTTATCCCTCTCTCTCTCTCTCTTTCTCCCTGGCTTTGTATTTTCGTAATCATTGTAGCTTATTGGTAAAGTACTTACTGTAGTTGTTATCAACGTACATTTGGTTCAAGTCACTGATACGTAGGTTTTTCGTTTCAGGCACAAGGAAGTAAGTGAAAATTAAACTGCCTGTGAGAACACAGACAAAGACATAACCCATGCCAAATCCAATCTTTGCAGTAGCAATGGGAGTCATTAATGTAATGAAACACCCAAACATCCAGCTGATACATCCACAAATCGCCATGGCTTTGACCTTGATAGTAACGGGGAACAATTCAGACACTATAATTGCAGAAACGGGGCCCCATGTGATTGCAAACACCCCAACAAATGAACAGGATGCAATAACTGCTAAAATACTGGCAACCTTAGAACCATTTCCACTGTTGCTATCAATAATGAACATCCCAATACTGGCGAATGAACCCATTGAGAAAGCTAATAATGTAGACCCAATCATCAATAGCGTAGTTCTTTTCACTCTGTCCAGGATGAATGTTGCCATTATTGAACTTATCAAGTTGATGCCTCCAAAGATCACAGGAACAGAGTATGGATTGTTAACTATAGGTTGAAACACGCTTGGTCCAAAGAGGAAAAAATAGTTTATACCACAGCATTGTTGGAAACACAATAATAGTATACCAGTGATTGTTCTTAACAAGTACTTTGGCTTTCCCCATCTAATTGAATGTTCAATGGAGGGAGACTGGCAAAACTCAGAATACTCATACTGATTCCTGTCTTCATTGTCAATTGAGTTAACATCATCGAATAAAGCTGCCATGACATGTAACACAATAGGATCAGTGTCACTCAATGATCTAATTCTAGCTATCAACCTTCTTGTATCTTCAACAGAGTGGGTGGTTTTGAAAACCCATGATGGGGACTCTGGAACCAGCCAGATATCACAGTTCAAAAAAAGACAACAGAATAGACCAAATAGTAATGGTGTCTTGTGTTGGTAGGGATCCTCTGCTGTAAAGTACTTATCGCAGAGACATATGACCGAGGAACCAACCATGATTCCAAGGGTGGTCATCAATTGTTGTAAGGACAATAAATATCCTCTGACATTTGTAGGAGCCAAGTCACTGATAAACAGCGGGCAAACGACACAAAACACCCCGAATGCCAATCCATTGAATAATCTGCCAAACGCAATTTGAAACCAATGATGTGCAAATAGTGATATCATATTACCGCACAGATATGTAATAGAAGCCAAAAAGATACTTGATCTTAAACCAATGCGAGGCACAATGACCATTGTAGCTAACCCCCCGGTGCATGCTCCGATACCAGACACGCCCACTAAAACGCCCTTCGTGATTCCCTCTAGTGTACTGGAATGCAACTGGTGTATATTATTTCCATAGAAAAGCTTGAATCCAGGTAATTCTAATAATCCTCCAATGGTTCCAATATCATAACCAAATATCAATCCGCCAAGGGCTATACATAAACTGGAATGCACTAGTCTTCGATATGATCCAACTTTGTCTATGTTTACATTCTGTTCTTCTTGTAATAATCGATTCATCTGGGTTTCTTCTTCCTTTGATTGAATTTCAATGAGTTGCTCCCTTGTAACGTTCAATGCACCGTAGGGAGAGTATGCTCCGGTGCATGCTGTAAGTACTTGCGGTGATGGTGATGTTGTTGTTGTACTCATATAATTATTATTATTATTATTATTATCAGGGTTAACCGAAATTGTTCCAGTTAGAATTATGTTCTTCAGTTTTATTCTACTCAGAGGCATTATTTATTGTAACTATGGCCATGAAGAAGTGGCATATGAATACAACTGGAACATGGCGTGCGTGCATTAATACAGCATTTAACAAGGGTGTGAACAGAACTCATGATACTTTACAAAGAGATTCTGGCGGTGCTTCCATTTTTTCACCTCGTTTAACTAGCACTAGGTGCTATAGAAAATATAGACCATAGACTATAATAGTTTCAACTGAAATTTGGCGAAAGAAAAAAAAACGTATACAATAACTAGTAACTGGTAATTGAACACATATATTATCATTATTGCATCATATATATAATTGATACACTTATTTGAGGTTATTGTAAATGTAAAATATCCTATTTAAGTGCAGATGAACGAAAAAGCCAAATAATTCAAGCACGCTAATAAGCTGTCAGATGACCCCGCTAGCCATTTTTCTCCCCTGCATTACACTAGTACAAGGGGATATATAACAAGTAATAGGACAGTTATAAGGCGAGCTAATCATTCCACAATAGAATTAGAGTAATTCCTTGGATTGAACTAAACAATGATAACCCATTGAGCATGTCAGAAGAAAGACAGTGCTGGTTTCATCACACATTCCCAATTCGGCAATAATGAAGATTTCGCTGAGAGCGCTGGTTTAAAAATTATGCTTCTTTTTAGCAATTCTGCGTCGATGGGCGCGACTAATGACAAGGGTGCGGCTCAGATAGCACACTTTTTCACTTTTTTTAAGCGAAGATCTTCTCCGGTCGGGCATTTGTGTGTAGGTGGGTGGGTTTATTGAAATTGGGTTTATTGTGTTTTATTGTGTCCTCATTTCCGTTGTGTTAAACTGTTGAACGGTATCTTTCGATATACATGGATGGCTGGTAACATGAGTTTCCCAATTGAGTAAGCTTTTTCATCATGATGCAAAGTTATTACTGGCTGGGCACGTATAATAACGTTTTAATGGTATATAACTGCCTTCATCGCCATGTTACTAGTGTCCTCTCAGAATATAAATCCTTTACATTTTCTCCTTTTTCTTCTCCAACTAAATTAACTTGTTAAAATAGTCAAGCATATATATATATATATAAATAAATAAAAAGGAGTAAAGCATATCAATTCAACATATATTAGTTTTCCCATTCGAAAGACTTCTATAAACCAGATTTCTAACTACCGTCATTCTTTCATAAATTTCCAACTACTTACATTCACTTTCCAACTACACACATTCTTTTGAAATTAAAGTCATACATTCACTCACTTTCTTTCACTGTTACACTCACTTCAATAACTACTACTACTCTCCTATTTATATCCCACCCAACAACAAAATGAATTCTTACTTACTAAATTGTTTATTATTGGTTTCCCTTTCCAACTATATATCCGCTTTACCACTTCCTGCTCCAATTGCTGAGGCCAATGCAAATGCTGAAGCAAAGGTTATCACCAGAGTGCACACTGCAGAAGCAGTCACTTCCACTGAAGTCAATGTTCATACTGTCACCAGTACCATTCCAATCGTTGAAATTTTGATTTCTAATGGTGTTACATACACTAATACCTTGACCACCATTCAAACCGACCCAACTGCCGGTGTTCAAACTTTCACCTCTGTCATTAATGATGCAAATGCAGCTGCAACCACTACTGCTGCTGCAACCACTACTGCTGCTCCAACTACTGCCGCAGCTGCACCAGTTACCACGACTACTTCAACCCCAGCAGCTGCTGTTACTACTACTTCTGCAGATTCAGAGACTAGTTCATACGACTTAGTTCAAATCAATGAAAACACTCCAGAAGTCACTGCTACTGATGCTACAACTACCGCTGCCACTGAAACAAGCTCGTACGACTTAGTTCAAGTTAACGCAGTCACTGGCACTGATTCTGCAACTACTAACTCTCCAGCGGTTGCCACCACCTCCTCGTCGTCATCAGAAACAGCCGTTGTTCAAGTTCAACAAACAACAACTTCAACTTCTTCTTCTTCTTCTTCCTCTACTGCCACTGAAACTGCAACAAGTGCTACTACTGCTGCCCTATTGGGTGCTGAAGAAGATTCTAGCTCTTCAACATCCTCCTCTGCTGCCTCTACTTCCTCCTCATCTTCTTCCTCTTCATACCTTTCTTCTCTCCCATCTGCTATTGTGTATTCCCCTTACAGTGATTCTGGTTCATGTAAGGATTATGATACTGTTGAAACTGACTTAAAGTTGATCTTATCTAAGGGAATCAGTGAGATCAGAACTTACGGTAACGACTGTAATTACTTGACTACAGTTTTACCAATCTGTCACGATTTAGGTATTAAGATCAACTTAGGTTTCTGGGTTGATGCCACTGGTGTTGATGTCATTGACACTGCTGTCACTGATGTTATCAGTGCTGTCAACGCTGGTTCTTTCGGCTGGGAATTATTCTCATTCATCACTATTGGTAACGAAGCTGTCAACTCTGGTTACGTTACTGCATCAGCTTTAGCTTCTAAGATTTCTTCTGTTAAGTCTCAGTTACAAAGTGCTGGTTACACCGGTAAGGTTACTACTTCAGAACCACCTGTTTCCTTCAGTACCTACCCTGAATTATGTACCGACTCCAACATTGACTTTGTTGGTGTTAACATCCACTCTTACTTTGATGCCTCTGCCTCCGCATCTGATGCCGGTTCTTTCATGGTTGGTCAAGTCAAGGTTGCCAAAGACAGTTGTGGTGACTTAGATATTGTTGTCACTGAAACAGGTTATCCAAGTGATGGTGATACAAATGGTAAAAACGTTCCTTCTGCCGCTAATCAAAAGATTGCTATTGAAAGTATTTTCTCCGAATATGGTACCACTGTGACCATCTTGTCCACTTATAATGATTACTGGAAGTCACCAGGTACATATGATGTTGAACAATATTTCGGTGCTATTCAATTATTTGAGTAAATGTGAATGATAAAATGATTTATTTCATTAATCAATCAATCAATCATTTATTTTTCTTTTGCTAAATTACTTCAATTCTTTGGATATGTATCATATAAATATAGCGGGTTCTTCATTACTTATTCCTTCTTATCTTTCTGTTTTTTATTTTCATTTTTTATACTTTTACTTTCATTACTCTATATATAAAAACTACTATTATGTGTTTTGTTTTTGATTCACTTTTGGTTTTCTTTCTTTTTCCCCTCTCCCATTTGATTTTGTACACTATATATAAAATAGCTCTATTTCTTATTAAAAATTAAGTTTCAAGAAGTATTAACAAATTAAAAAAAGTAAACGTAAATATTAATTTAGTGTAGAGTAGTGTAATGTAGCATAGAATAGTGTACATAAATGCGCCTTAAAAAAGAAATACAAAGCATGAAGGTAAAAAGCAAAGGAGAATAAATAATAACTAAATGAAAATATAGTAGAAGGTAAAAAGTATGAAGTGGAGGGAGATGCTAGAATTCAACGATTTTGTTAGGAAAGAACTCATCTATTAATTCTTGATAGTATGGTTTTAATTCATCGATATCATATGTAATATCATTCTTAGAGTAAAGATCATAAGGATTGAATGCTCTCACAGCAGCAAGCATTTCTTCATCCTTTTCATTCATCAAATACTTGTAGGCGTTTTCTTGATGTAATGGGTAAAAGGAATGGTATCTGATCATAGCTAATCCCTCAGGTGGGAGTGTACTCTGCTCCTTGGCCAAATGAAACATGTACTCATCGTGTCCCCAACTTAACATGACATTGTCTAATCCACAATGACGACTGTAAATGCCGTATTTGGTGTTGTACAATGGATTTTTAAAGTCCGGGTTGTTTTCAAAGAAGTTATAATATATGATCTTTTTAGAGTACTTGCAACCAACGGGGAAAGTGTCTCCAACGACATCCCATTGGCCCTTCGAGTCGAAAAAGTAAAGCAATTTACCCAAATCATGGATTAGTCCCACTAGTTGGAACCATCTTGGTTTCTTGTCTCGCCTTATAGCTTCAGCTGTTTGCAAAGCATGGTCGATCTGTGATAGTTCGGTATCCGGATCACTTTCATCCAACAGTTTGTTTAATTTGATAAGAGCATCCCAGATAGGCATCTTGTCTCTGACCTTCGTCTTAAAGTTGATTCTTGCTTGAATGTTGTATGCCACTGTTTGCTTTTCATGTTGCTCTCTGTAAAAGAATTTGACTCTATCGTAAGCTAGTTCATACTGTCTAAACTCTCTGTAATTGACATCCTTCAAAATTAACGACTCACTGTTGTCCTTCCAGTTGGTGACGATTTTCTGGGATTCTTGTGTCAGTTGTGCAACTTTCTCTCTATCATCATCATCTCCCATAGGATGGTTTTGAATCTGTTGTTTGAGCCTATTGAGTTCCGTAATATCATCATCTATCTTTTCTAATAGTTTTGATTTATCTAGGTTCTGGTATGCCAAGTTGGTACTGGATACCAGCTTCTGTTTGGAAATCTTCGACCCTTCTGCCGACATAATGGGAAAAGCAACTCTCTCTGGGTATCACAAACAGAGTGGTTATAGGTAAGTATTTATTTACTGTGGATATAATAAGATATAATAAGGGGTATTTATCATCAGACCTAATAATATCATTTTTACCGAACCACTCCTAAAAAAAAGAAAGGCCTTCATAAAAAAACAAATATGCAGTTTCGACGCGTCGATTAGCCACTCACGTTTTAAAGAACACCTCTACACCATTTAGCCGTGTAGCCAACAGAAAGCTGAGAACGCCATGTGTTTATAGCCCTTAGTTGTATACTACTAGTGCAATACCATGTTCTTAAACGTGTGATTTAGTTGTCCTGTGATATATATATCTAATTGTTATTTATACATATATATATATATATATATATAAAGATTGATATATTAACACGTTTCCATAGATAAATAAATAAACAAACGTCTCCTCCTCCTCCTCCTCCTTATTATACATACATACATAAGCTTACCTTTTTAGATCTTGCTATTCTTAAAAAAAATTTTTTTTATCAGCTGTTGCCTAATATAATAAATAATAGACAAGTTTTTTTTTTTTATATATACATAAAGATTGAACCCCTTCTTATATTTGTATACATTTGATCCATCAATTGTCATTCATACACATATCAAATACTATCTACCAGAGTTTGAAAAATCATTTAATCCTTTATATAGATCCTAATAATTCATTTCCTCAATTGTTTTTTTTTCCTCTTTCCTCTTTGACTTCAGATCATAATCTATCTATCTCTATTCATCAATCATTTGCGCTAACACCAAATCACTACTAATCAATTACAAAACAGTACGCATAAATACATCATCACAGTTTAACAATTTAATACATAACAATGGCAAAGGCAAAGAAAACTTCTCCTTCGACTCCATCAACACCGAATGCGAAATCGGCATCTTCCTCTTCCAAGTCTACTACAGCGGAAAAGGTGAAATCAAAGGATACTGATACTACCACCTCTAAATCAAATGTTGTTGTCAACGAACGTGAAAAGAAGAAGCAAACATTCATTGTCAGAACCATCTGGACGATCTTTATGATCTTGGGTATGTTTTTCATCATATCTGCAGGTCCATTCTGGACAATTCTGTTTGTCATTACTCTACAGATTTTGGTTTTCAAAGAGTGCCTCGCCATCACCAGTAAAAGTGCCGAAAATGAAGATTTGAAGCACTCCGGTTACTTGAATTATTACTTTTTATTCACAAGTTTGTTCTACTTGGAGGGTAAATCAATGATTAAGTACACTTTTTCATTCATCTTGGGATCCACTTATACTCCATCCTTGGCTTTAAAACTCTTGCTACACCACAAGTTTATTTGTTATTGTCTGTATGTGATGGGCTTTGTCGGGTTTGTCGCCCTCTTGAGAAAGAACTCTCTAAGAGCTCAATTTGCTCAACTCTGCATCACTCACATGTTGTTGTTGTTGGTTATCTTCCAGGGTTACTGCGTTGTCAATAACATCATGCACGGGTTGTTCTGGTTCTTATTGCCTGTCGGTTTAGTCATCACTAATGATATATTTGCTTATTTGTGCGGTATCACCTTTGGTAAGACCCAATTGATCTCAATCTCACCTAAAAAAACAGTGGAGGGATTTGTCGGTGCTTGGATATGTACTAGTGTCATGTCCATCTTATTGACCCATCTATTATCAAACTATTACTATTTGATTTGCCCCTTGTCTGATTCTCTAACCACCAGTTGCTTGAGCGGTGTCACTTGTGATCCAAACCCTGCATTCATCCAACAGATTTACAAGTTGCCACCTGATTTTGCAACTTTTGTCGGTACCGAGTACATTGAACTGAAGCCAATCTACCTTCACGCTATGGTGTTGAGCACCTTTGCCTCCTTGATTGCTCCTTTCGGTGGTTTCTGTGCCTCGGGTTTGAAGAGAGCCGTTAAGGTGAAGGACTTTGGTGATACTATCCCAGGTCATGGTGGTGTCACTGACAGAATGGATTGTCAATTCTTGATGGGTTCCTTCTCTTATCTATACTATGAAACATTTGTCTCCACCCACCAAATGAATGTTGGTAACCTACTTCAAACTATTGTGATTAATTTGAACACTGCTGATATCATTGTTTTGCTCAAGAGTTTGTTAAGTTACTTGAATAAAGTTGGTGTCATTGATGATGAATCATATGCTACCATTTTCTCCTTACTTTGATGATTAAAGTCTACAAAAAACGACGATGAACAACAACCACCATTATCCCCTACTACAACTACTACTACTATTACTACTACTACCACTACTACCACAACAATAACAATCACAATTATTTATTATTGAATAATATTAATCTTCCTATTACACTACACTACTCAATTATTTGTATAGATATTTATTAATTACTGACAAATGTGTTTTCAAAAAAAGTTTTTACTCTATCTCTTTCATTCTCTCATTCTCTCATTCTCTCATTTCTTCTCTGGGTTATTATAATCCCTTTCCTCCTTCCATTCCTTTCTTTCTATATTTATGTATTTATTGCATTCACTTTTTTCATGTATTTATTTTATTTTCTGTGTTCTACTGATATATTTTTAATATAATTTTATCCTTTCTCCCTTTTTATTTATCCTACACTTTTCCCTGAAAAATTTAATGGGTAGTTTAATTAGTTTTATTATGCAAAGAAGTTTAGGTGAAGTAAATAAAGTAAACACACAAAGATTAGAATCATTTAGCAACAATTGTCACAACATCTTGATCGTGAACCTTATGATTCAACCCACATTTCTGAGGAGCATTTCCAAATTTTGATGAAGACCCCCAAACCAAAGCATACTTGAACTGTTCTTTGAAATCCTTATGAATGGAATTACACACATCTTCAATAGTTGAATCTGATCTGACAACCATGGGTTCTGAGAAATCAGGCTGGATACCTCTCTTCTTGGTGTACATTCTTAACAAGTTCAATCTATACCAGATCTCCTCAACAACATCCTTGATACCTAAATCCAATTCACAGGACATCACCACAGTGTTTGGCTCTCTGGCAATTCTGTCAACCTCCTCCAATGACACTGCATCAATTTTATTATAGACGTACAAGCATGGAACATAAACAATGTGCTTTTCATTGATAACATCAATCAAATCATCCACAGTGACGTTTTCATCTCTGACCATCACATCAGCATTGTGGAACTTGTAGTCTTTCAAAATAGAATTCACCAACCTTTCGTCAATGTACTTTGGAGGTGTGATGGAGTTCAGCTTTATACCACCTGTCTTCTTCAACTTGATCGTGATGTCAGGTCTCTGTTTGTTTAATCTGATACCAATGGCCTCTAATTCTCTCTCCAAATGTTCACGCTGGTCGTGGGACTTTGTGGCATCTAAAACCATCAAGATCAAGTCAGCAGTCTTAGCAGTGGCGACAACTTGTCTACCTCTACCCTTACCCTCACTGGCACCCTTAATGATACCTGGTAAGTCGACAATTTGAATCTCGGCACCTTCATACTCCAACACACCTGGCACAGAAGTCAAAGTTGTGAACTCATAAGCTGCAGCTTCAGATTTGGTCTTAGTAACCATAGATAAAAACGATGATTTACCAACAGATGGATACCCAATTAAACACACTCTTGCATCACCACTCTTCGACACTTCAAACCCCTGGCCTTTTCCTCCTCCACTTCCTCCTTCGGGCTCTAAAAGCATTCTTCTGTATTTGGCTAATTTACCCTTAAGCAAACCCAAGTGGTACTCAGTGGCCTTGTTCTTTTGGGTACGGGACATCTCCTCTTGGATCTCCTTGATCTTTTCTAATATATTCACCATTTCTTATTATTTGCTATTTCTATTTATTGTTTTAATTGATCGTTGTGGTATGATAATTAATTTGTAAATGAAATAACATATATAAGGTAATTTATATAAATGGATCTTTTTTGGTTGAAAATATTTTTTTTTTTTTTTTTTGAGGAAAGAGCGCCCCGTCAAAAATTACTATCGTAAAAGCTATTAAAGCACCAAAATATTATTATTTTTTATTAAAACATACACCAGAAATGTATTAAAAAGAAAAAGTGAAGCAGTAGAAGTAAAGAGAAGGGAGGGTAAAAAGATATCCAGCAGTGTTATTTGTAAAGAAAAGAAAAAACACTCTATATGAAAAAGTACACCATGGGATTCAGAAGATGTTGAAAAGCTCCCAATGTGAGGACTGTGGGTCTGCACCACCAACATTGGTGTAGAATTGAGGAGGAATACCTGCTGTGATAACCTGGCTTCTTTGTATAGAATGCTGTTGTTGGAATTGTTGTGGTAGTGGTAGTGGTAGAGGTTGTGGTTGTGGTTGTGGTTGTGTCTGTGGTGCCTGTGCATGTGCTAACTGTTGCGGTGCTTGTGGTACTTGTGGTAGACGTTCTTGCTGGACAAAATTTTGACCGTTTGAATCAGTAGTTTGCCCCGGATATCTACCATTCTCTTGCTTAATAAAATTAGCATTCTGGGAGACCATACTCTGAACACCAGGGTCCCGTTGTGGTAAATCAAATTTAGGAACCCAGTAGGTGTTTAATTCATTCAACACCCAATATGGATCGGATACACCACGATCATTTTCCTGCAGATTCAGCTGCTGCTGCTGTTGTTGTTGTTGTTGTTGTGATGGTAAGATTGATGGTGGTGGTGGTGGTGGTACTTGTTGTTGATCCTGTAAAGTATTGTTAATATCTGGTTCAGATAACGAATGCGAAGGTATAGCATCATTGAAATTATTGCTTAGTCCAACACTAATCTCCTCACTGAACACCTTCTCAGGATTAAATTGTTGTTGCATAACTACAGAGTTACGAGGAATGTTAACATGTGCATTTTGGTCGATGCCCTGTTGCTGATACTGTTGTTGGTCTGATTGATCCAATTGTTGTTGTTGGATGGGGATATCTGCATAGGGATAATCAATTGGTGGAGGACGGGTCTCCATATATGCCTCCTGTGGAGAAATAGAGGCATGATGGTTAGCCAGTTGTTGTTGTATCTCTTCATCCCCATAAGGATTTTCCTGTTCCTGTTCTTGATCCTGCTCCGGCTCCGTCGTTCCACTTGCTGCACCTATTCCAGCAGTTGTTCTTGAGTTGATAGTTTCATTGAAAAATGTTTGATCTTGTTTGGTTTCGGTGTTTTTTAATTGACATAAATCGGAAAACTCTTGCGGACTCAAAAGACTCATTAATAAGCCAACCATTTTAGACTTATCAGAGTAAAGATCAGTCAAAATCGTATAAGCAAAGTATCCAAGGGCAGCGTTTCTTTTCGACTCATTTAAAAACTTCATACAAGTCAATATATCCTGGTTTGCAATAGTTGATATCATTGGATCCGCATTAAATGCATGCAATAGGAACTGACTAGCAGCATGTGTGACACAGCATGCAATCATTTGTGATAGGGAAGCTTCATAACCCAATGCATCGATGATGCACGCAATCATGTGACCAGCCTTAAACATGATACTCCAAGATGCACTCTTGGTACGGTTACTTGTAGGTGATAATTTTCTATTCACGAGTTCACCCTTGTTGACAATAATCAATAAAGTGTAGTAGAGAATAGCCAATGTGGCATTCTTTGCTGTCTGGGTAGATTTGTCATTCAATCTAAAGGATAACTCAGGTGGCATCTGTTTAAACCAGTTAACCAGCAATTCATTACAATAAGACACATCAGGTGAATCAGAGTTTTGATTCTCCACTATTAAATCCAATTTTTTAATCAATTTAATCTCCTCTAAAAAATACATCGCATAGCATGGATCAAGGGGATAAGGAGAAGGTAAACCTGGTTCGTCGTCACTTAAATCTTCTAATGTAAGATCTGGCACTGTACATGTTTTGAGATCAATGGAGAACCCCTGGGCAAAACACATTGCTGCAAATCTATCCTTCAAATAAAGTGTCCAAAAGATTCTTTTATACAGTTTTTTCTTCAAGGGAGATAGATCGGTGGAAGATTCTTGATTTTTATTCATTCTGTATGCTTGAACTGTAAACACTCCCAACTTCACCCAATGAACAGTAGTTCTAGATGTGAACATTTTCCCCTCGCATGACCAAGTGAAAATACTAAATGTTTGACAAAGTGGGATAGGTTCCACTTCAATATCAGCATCGTACAAGGCCTTGGCTCTTCTAAATAGGATCATCACTGCCGCCTCGTGGTTTTCTCTCTCCTCCTGTGTCCAATTAGGGTTGTCGTAGTGTCTTGCACCAGCGAATATGACACTTTGTAGAAGCAGTATGCTTGGTGGATTGTATAAATCCCTGTAATCTCTCATAAACGCAGCTCTACTGATAACAGGAGACAGAGGATGGAGTGTTTCAAAATAGCAGTTAATGTACATCCAACAGAGGTGTTCATCTGGTAGGTTGAAAGCACCACTGTATTGTAAAACATTCAAATCAAAATTCGACACAGGAACTTTTTCAATGTGTTTGGCTCTCAGTAAGCCAGTGATTAATTCATCAACGGCATTCTTCATGATATCAGAGGATGTGGTCGAGCAAATATAGTCTCTGGCAGTCTTTGGATTGACCTTGGGTATTGCCTGTTCTGGGATAAGTTGAATGACGTTCAAAAAGGGAAATTGTTCATCTTCTGAATTCACCGACAACGGTGACAGCTTCTTGATAGGGTTTGATTGGCCAGTGGAGATGGATGGTGAAGACGATAGGCCTCCAGAGGGGTTGAACTTTTGATCGGTGGATGATGATGAAGATGCCACTGCTGCAAATGGATTTGCAGTGTTCTTGTACTTCTTTTTCACTTCAGGAACAATACACTCTGCAATGTTAAACTGAACACAGTTGGTACACTTTTCAGGGTATGTTTGATCTAAATTGCACTTGACTTTTCTTTCATGGCAGGTCTTGCAAGCCCTTGTAGCCCTTGGTCTTTTGTATTTAACCTTTTTCGGTTCATTTGCTGTAGTATTAGTGTGTGTGGTAGTGGTAGTGTTGGTGTTGGTGGTGGTAGTGGTGGAAGTAGTTGCAGTGGGTAGATCACCTGATGCTGTTGGTTTTGTTGTAATCATACTGTATGAGATCCCTTAATACTGGGAGGGTAGGGATGGGGAATTATAACAATACAGTAAGGTAGATTGTTTTACACTGCAATATATATTATATATTAAAAAGAGAAGAGAAGAAAAGAGAAGAAAAGAAAAAAAAAATAAGGGTATTCATTGTTCACTCACATGAATCTATCTCAATAGTTAAAGATTAACCTCATACATAATATAGTAGTAATACTAATACTATGATCGAATAATCATAGATAATAAATAATCCTCTATTGTATTACGATTTATTATTATTATTAAGATTGATTATATAATAATTTTTTTCTTTTAGTATGTGGACAAGCAAAAAAAAAAATTATTTAAGCTTTTATTAAACAACCGCTGCTTTCTTTCCCTTTTTGCTTCGTTCTTTGATTTTACCACTAGTTATTTTCAGTGATGGTCTATTAAGGGGGAGTATATGGTTGTATTAACCGATTTTGCCCAAGGGTTTAGGTTTAATTAGGATATATTAAAAATAGGCACAAAGGGTTTTTCATATAAGGAAGGAAGTCAAGGGGGGGGAGTAGTAAGTATGTCGTCGATGTATGTCGTCGATGTATGTTGTAAACATCATCATTTCTTTTCAGAGCCATTATTAATTGACAATTTGTAAAATTTCTTATTTAACCCATCCAGTGACCTTTGGTTGTCACCATTGTTTTCATCGTTCAAATATAGTCTTAACTTCTCATCTTTGACCTTTAATATCGACGTTTGATCTGATTCCTGTAATGCACAGAGTCTTAATAAATATTCTAGTAAAGATAGGGATGATTCCTTTGCTTGTTTTGTCAATTTATCTATATCTTTAGACCCCTGTTTCAGAGTCTTCTTTTCCTCACGAATCTCATCGTCTTCATCGTCTTCGCTATCACTGTCACTGTCACTATCACTATCACTCTCGTAATAGCCTAGGTAATCACCGACTGCAATCCACTCAAATTCATGTTTACTTAGGGATTCATCATCATCATCATCATCATCACCACCCTTTTCAGTATCATTCTTGTTCTGTTCCTTTAACAACTTCAAAACTAAAACAGGAGATGATCTGTCCTCTAGTTTAAGTAATCTCCCAGAAGCACTGAAAAATAAACGAGCAATATCCTCCACTCTCAACACCAACTTTTCAGGAGTGTCAGTTTCTTCATCGTGATATCTATCATCATCAAATGATTCAGTCAAATCAATTTCATAGCGATATTCCTTATCCTTGTCCGGTATCCTGTAAATTTGAAGAACAGATCTAGCAAATTTCTCTCTCCAAAGGATCTCCTGTCCTCCTTCATTGGCTGCTCTAGCTGGATTGTAGAAAATATTGTAAAAAGTAAGATCAAACTCAGGCCCAACTTTAAGTCTGTCATTAGTAGATGACGACTGCAGAAATTGTTTATTCGAATCTGTGATAAACACCGTGGATTGTAATAACCTTCCGGGAGACACATAACTACTCAATCCACCACTTAAATTGGCACCAGACGTGGTCAATGCCAAATTAATCACTGGAATCGTCTGTTCAATTTTAACCAATAGCCCCTGCATATAAGACTCCATACATTTAGCTGATTCCACAGTCATTTTCTTCTTCTGTGTGATTGAATCCTGTGATAACACTTCAATGTTCTCTTCAAATTCAGAAATCTCCAATTTCAAATCATCCATCAATCTTAAAGTACTCTCTAAATTGGTGTTCCCTCTGGACGCAACAAGCTGAACTAGTTCCATGGCATTTGTGACTATTTCAACCCTAGTTTGAAGTTTCTTCTTGGTTCTTAAAAGACTTCTCTTCTGTTGTTCAGGCACAGCATCCATCATACTGTTTACCGACTTGATCACATATGTAGATGCGATTTGTACACCAGATCTAATGGCAAAAGTGACCACAGTGCTTCCTGCCTTAGATAAGAATTGATCCATTGTCTTGTTTTTTAATGATATAGTGAATAATATATGTATAGACTGTATAGATATATACTGAACTCTGCTGTCTGTTACTTCCAATACAATAAAATAATTCGGAGTATAACTAACTTGTTTATATATACCGTATAGATAGTAAATATTTATTTGTATGGCACGGCTCATCTCTGCGCGGTAAAATGAATATTAGTTTAAGTCTTGTATTTTAAAGATACTTCTTAGTTAAATATATATATAAAAATATATACAATTGGAGAGAGATAGAGGGATACCAATATAGATCTATCATTTATTCATTCATCAACTTCGTCAATAGACCTTTTCTTGTTTCTCCACTTCTCGTTGATTCTTTCAGGAGTGTCCATTCTACTACGTTGATCCAATGGAATGTACTTGGTCACTGCTTTACCGACACCATCTCCGAGATTCATAACAACCTTGTCATCCTTCAAGGGAAGAGAACTATACACAATGCTATCCATGAAGTTTGTCACTATTGATTTGATATGGTAATCATTCCAGAGCCCCTTCAAAGTAATATGGTTCTTGGAGTTTTTATCCGACCCACTGGTCCATTGTAGTTCATCTTTGAATCCACAATCATACAACACCAATGGGACACAATGAGCCATTGTGTACACAGGTCTACTTGGAAATTCATTAATATCCAACAGCCTCTTGATGATACTTGGCTCCTCGTGCCCTTGTCCAACTGCTAGTAAAACAGCAATCATACATCTAACCTGATGCCAGAGGAATGCAGACCCTCTTAGATCAAACACATAGAACTCAGAGCCCTCCTCAAGCTGTGAAACATTACTCTCCAGTATTCTTCTACTGAATGTACTTATCTGCTTGGCAGCGTCAATCTTACAAAAGTTTCTGAAATCATTCTCTCCCAAGTAGTTATGTGCCGCCTCTTTCATCTTCACAATGTCCAACCCTTTACCATTGAAGATGTATTTGTAATGCCGGGAGGTACAGCTGAATCTAGCATCGAAATCTTTAGGTGGTCTCAAACAAACAGAGTGAAATCTGATATCTGGAGGCAGTACGTTATTTAAGAACCGGACGTAATCAATCTCCTTTTCATCATTGATAGGATCCAATAATTCCTCGTTAGTTAACGTAGATCTAATCTCGAGTGAAATAACTTGGTTCATGGCACTGACACCTCTATCAGTTCTTCCACATCTAGCAAATCTAAACTCCTTAGGTTGATCGCTTTGCACAAGCTTTATTTGTTTCAATGCCCTGAATATTTCACCCTCCACCGTTTGTGTATCCTCGCTTTGAATGGCTAAACCATGGTAGTTCCATCCAAGGTATGAGAATCTCAATGCTATATGTCTAGTATTGTATTTTGAAAAATCAAATTCCTTCTTCTTCTTTGGTTTGTTTTCATGTATTTGTTGTAGTTTATTTTCAGAAATCCTGGTATTGGTGTTGGTGTTAATAATCTTCTGAGCTTCCTTGTCATCTGAATAATTGTCCTTTGGCTGTTCATAATGTCTTAATCTTTCAATCAGTTGTTTCTTACTCCATCTAGAGTAATCGATTTCCGCAGCATTAGGCATGGTCTTGAATCCCCTTAGATTTCTTCCTATTATGTCAAAAATTGTCGTGAATCTTCCTGGATATCTAATAAGCATAGGAGACTCTTCTATGAGTTAGATAGACAAAAAACCACATACAATAAAGGAAGTATGATAATATATATATGAATCATGTTTTATATATATTAGTTATAAATAAATACACATCAGCCATATATAAGCCAAAAAAAAATCGACTGAAAAAAAAAAAAATTGAAAAAAAATTTTAGGCCATAATAAAAAAAAATTGAAATGTACTGTGAAACTCCGATTCTTAGTAATTTAAGTATGTTTAAGAGCTGTTTCCTTTCCTTTCCCTTCCCCTGCTTGTTGATCTCTAATAACAGTATCATTTCTATTTTTATATTATTGATTGATTGAATTATTATGCAGTCAGGAAAACAATCAACTTCATGGGATTCGTCACCATACAAGATTCAAGGATGGATACGGGAGGCCTTGATCTCATCTGGCTTTTCTAACATGACTCCAGTGCAAGCATCGACAATTCCATTGCTATCACAACACAAAGATGTGGTTGTTGAAGCAGTCACAGGTTCTGGTAAGACATTGGCGTTTGTGATACCTGTTTTAGAAAAAATATGCAAGGTTTTGGATGAAAGTCCGGATGGATTCAAGAAGGGGCATTTTGGTGCATTGATAATGTCACCTACAAGAGAATTGGCCAGTCAGATAAATACCGTCATTAAAGGCTTGTTAGAGTATTACGATCTCGAAAATGATAAAAAGAAAATCAAGACTAAATTATTGGTTGGTTCATTGACCTCGGTGAGAGATGATCTACATGATTTTATAAAGGACAAACCACAGATTATTATAGGGACACCTGGTAGATTGTTAGATTTTGTCTCTAATACAGCAGTTAAAACATCATCCTGTGAAATATTAATATTAGATGAAGCAGATAAATTATTGGATATTAGTTTTTTAACAGACACTCAGGCGATCATCAGACAATTACCAAGACAAAGAAGAACAGGCTTATTCTCAGCAACTGTTTCCAGTGCAGGTGCAGATATCTTCAAAACTGGGTTATCAAACCCGGTGAAAATCACTGTGAGATCAGAATCGCTTAGTAAAGCATCCATGCCTACTTCTTTGGGCTTGTATTATATGGTTGTGAAACAGGAATTGAAATTAAAGATATTATTGGATATCATTTTGAATTATAGATATAAAAAGGTCATCGTTTATTTCCCAACGTGTGTCGGTGTTACCCATTTCTATGGTTTATTCCGTCATCTTCTTAAAAACAGTGACTCTGTTGAGGATGAAAACGATATAACTTTGTATTCATTACACGGAAAGTTAAATGCTAAACCAAGACTCAAGACATTAAGCAGTTTCGCTGACTCAACCTCTCCAAAGTCAGTTCTTTTCACCACCGATGTTGCGGCTAGAGGTTTAGATATTCCTGAAGTTGATTTAGTTATACAAATCGACCCTCCAACTGACCCTGATGTGTTCCCTCATAGATGTGGTAGAACAGGTAGAGCTAATAAAGTTGGTAGAGCTATAACGATGTTGAGTGAGGGAAGAGAAGAAGATTATGTTGACTTTATGGAGGTTAGGGGTATTGCATTGAAGGAAATGGATTCCATAACATTGAAACCTTCATTTGTGACATGGTATGATGATGTGGCAAGGGAATGGGTATTACAGGATAGGGCAAGATACGATCATGCTATCAAATCATATGTTGGTTTCATTAGATATTACTCTAAGCATTTTGCCGCATCCATCTTCAGATTACAATCATTAGATTATAAATCTTTATGCAGAATGTATGGGTTGACAAGACTGCCTAAAATGCCTGAAAATAGATACATTGAGGATTTCCCAGAAGATGGATGGTTGGATGATACTATCAATTTCAAGAAGTATTCATACAAGGATGCCCATAAGGAGGAGGCCAGATTACATGAATTGAAAACTGAGGAGAAGAGAAAGGAAAAGCTTGAAAAGTCCAAAAAGAAACAAGAATTATCCAAGAAGAATTCGGCATGGAGTAACAAGACGGACACTAAAGAGACCAAGGCTGAGAGAAGAGAGAAATTGAAAAGAAGAAGGGACGCTGTTGATGCGAAAATGAAGGAGGATCAAGAAGACGGTGATTCAAGTGATTCTGAGGCTGAAGTGGATTGGAAAGATCTTGTCAGAGCTGGCAAAAAGAAGAAGAGCAATTCCACAGAAGTGCAAGGATTCTTTGATGATTTGTGATTTTGTATGCATAGAGGTTTTCTTTTCTATAGATTAATTTAATTTGATAACATTAATGTACGTATATATATATGGATATAGATATGATAAATAAATAAATATAGGGTGTTTCATTGAAGGACCTCATCTAGGGAAACCTTGGGATCAATCTTCAATGCCTCCTTCCAAAACTTTGAAAGATGTCTGTTACCTGAATCGCATGCAATCATGACAATCTTGGAACCTTTATCAGCTCTCTTGGCAATCTTAGTAGCTGCAACAGCGTTAATACAACTACTTGAACCTAAGAATAACCCATCATTAGAACTCAAGAATCTAGCCATTTTAATAGCCTGATCGTCGGTGACTCTCTCTGAATCATCTATATGAAGTTCCCCTTGTTTGAAATTGTGCGTCACTCTGTTTAGCCCAATACCCTCAATTAAGGTATCCACTTGGTGTCTTCTTCTAGTTCCTTCCCTCTCCACAGTGTCATACATCACACCAAATTTAACCCTATTGTACATTCCAGAACCCTGAGGGTCTGCCAGAACAACTTCTATATCTTCATCTTGTTCCTTTAAATATTTGGAGCAACCAGCTATAGTACCACCAGTACCTGAACCAGTGACAAAGAAATCCAAATCATGATCCATTTGCTCCCATATTTCTGGTCCAGTGGCAGTGTAATGAGCTCTCCAGTTATTATCATTCTCGAATTGATCAGCAAATACACCATTTGCAGTGGTTGTTGTGTCATTGGTTAAATTTTGAGCAGCTCTTTTAGCAGCATTGACGTACTGTGATGGATCCACAATGGATGCTGGTTTGACCTTTTCAATCTCGGCATTGTAGCTCTCTAACAATTGTAGCTTTTCGGTGGATGTATCATCTGGAAGACAAATATGAGCAGTGTATCCAAGGGAGTTACAAAGCATTGAAAATGAAATACCTGTAGATCCAGAGGTACCTTCAAAGACAACATCGCCTCTGTATGGCTTGATTAACCCTTGCCTTTCAAAGTCCCTGATCACAGCCAATGCCACTCTATCCTTAGCAGAACCACCTGGATTGGCTAGTTCTAATTTAGCATATATCTCACAGCCCGTCAAATTGGAAAGTGAGTTGATTTTAACCATTGGAGTGTTTCCTATAAGTTCAGCTATATTTTGCTTTCTCGTAGGTGGTGCATCGTTCTTCTTCTTGCACTTCTTCTGTGCAACCTTCACTAACGACAGCGTGGTCACAGCAGTTCCTACCACTGCTAGTATTAAATATGTAGACTGTTTCATATCTTCTACTCTATTGTTTTCTTGTCTGGTGATTCCTTGTGAAATAAAACAGAGAGATCACCATACTTTCATATAGATAGAATTATGAATATGAAATAATTTTTTTTTTTCGTTTATCGGAGTTTATAATTCTAAACGAAACCGAAAAAAAAAAATAGTGATGATGAACACACAGCATGTAATGATCCAGTTTAATTGTCTACGTGTGTATTCAACTTCATTTATTAATCGCATAGGCATATCGAATTCCATTGATTTTTATAAATTAACCACACCAATAATGGCTGAACCATTAGTTCAAATAGGGGACTACGTAGAGCCATCCAATTCATATTTGCAATACACGTTCAAGTTGATTTCGAAGAATCCGATCGTTGCCCAGTTTCTGAAGTTTCACCATGAATACATCATCTCCCACTTTGTCAAATTTGATATATTTGCCTCTCATTTGCTTGGCCCATCAATGACATCACACTCGATCACAGTGGTATTCATTTACATTGGAATTTTATTGGTGATCTACGAGATTGTCTTACACACCGGCGTGTATTTGAAATTGTGGAAGAACCCAGGACGTGAAGTGTTTTTGGACATGCCTGTGCACTGTGCCCATGTGTACGTTTCATTGAATGCTCTTGATGAAATTGACATTCCAGAGGACAAAATCGATAATGTCAAGAGCATGGATGATTTGAAGGAATACCCAAAGGTGTTGCGTAGACCTATAGTGTACCACTTTGAGTTCTCTCCCGAGGAATACTCAGATCCTGAATTTGGTACGGATCTTGAGTTTTTAAGAAAAAAGGTGTTGGATTGGTTTTTACATTCCCAATTCTTCTACCTACATAAAGAAGATTTCAAGCCTGACATTGAATTAGACGATGTCTGGTTATTTAATAGAAAGGGTAAATTGTTGCCTCGGGATAAAGAAAAGGAATACTTGTGCAATATCGAAGTTCAGACCGGTGAGACTGTTTACGCTGTCATTAGAGTCTGAATATATACACAGTCCCTTTATTTAAAAGGTAAAGAAAAAAAAAATGTTAATGTTTTACTATAATGTTGAATAAAAAATAATAATAAAAGTTTTTAAAATTCTTAAATTAAGTTCGTAAAAAGAAAACCAATATGGATAGGTTAGGGGGAAACCGTAAAAGAAAACAAAAAGGGGGGGTGGGGAGGTTGGGGCGTAGGTAGTTATGCAAATAAAGGAGGATTCTAATAAAGTTATTAGTTTACTGAAAGCAATAGTTAAGAAGCAAAAAGAGAAAAACATAGAAAAAACAAATAAATAAATACATCTCTGTGAAGAAAAGGGGTAAGGTAGGGGGGGGTAACAATGGGGTTTTGACTTAAAGTGTTCCTTGTATTTGATCAGAAATCCAATTCTTCTCTTGGAGGCAGTGGGTTTCTCATATTGGCAAGACGGATCTGTTCTTCGTGTGAGGTTTGACTTTGGGTATCAGTGACGGTGTTGTTGCTGTGGTCGACAATAGGTGACTTTTCAGATCCACTGAGGAAATCATCATTGTAGTTTGTATCTGGAGAAATGTCATTAGCTGGATAGATCCAGTTGTAGTTCTTTGCATAAATATTGTACAATCCCAATCCGAAATTGGAAATCACTTTCAGGGAAATCAAAATCAATGCCAACATTAGTGCAGCAGTGATGGCACCGAATGCAACAACGGATTTTCTACCGGGTAAATCATTGTTACCAATCACTGAATGCACAGATTTATAGATTCTAACCAATTTGACAATGACAAATGCTGTGAACAAGATATACCAGGCCACTGAGATGATGGAGAAAAGCTTCTTTTCTCTAGCGGCAAAGAAATCAGCAGCCAAGATGACAAACACAGATATCACTAGTGCAGCGATGGTACAACCGAATTCAGCATTGCTCTTATTTGGTGCAATGATGACAGCTTGTAAGAAGAAACCGGGACAGAAGAAAAATGCCAACATTAAGGCATCTCTGTGGATGTTGAAGAATGCATTGGCGCCGATCAACTTTCTATTGATACCGATTTGTTCACCTGTGGATTGTTGGAACTTATCTTTCAATTTCCAACCGATGAATGCCTGGACGATACACGTCAAGCAACAAAGTGCCATGACAACGATAGATAATCCCTTAACTGTACCTATTGGTTGGGAGTTTGAAATCACTGACTTGAAGGCATTGAACAGGGAGGTGTAATTAGCCAAGCTACCCAACGTGTTGATCATTTCCGTGTATTGGATACCTGAGTAAATTGCCATCACAATCAAGAAAATGATAGATGAGAACAAGTGGAAAACATTTCTGGTGTAAAGCACCACCAATGTCATCAACACTTGATAAATCTCAGCATAGATATACAAGGCCAAATATGAGGCAACTGCATATCTTTTGGAACGAAGGTATGTTTGGTAGAACCCATAAATGGCCAATAGTGGGTTGTAACTGTGCTTTGAGATTTGGTATTTGAAATGAGTTAAGAACAAACCAAACAAGGCACATTCAAAAGCCAAGATGATCACTGCAGAGGAACAGGAAAGGATCAAAAAGGTTTTAATCCATGCACCATCATTGTTCCAAACATTATCCTTGAACTTTTTCACGAATGATTTACTCAACACTTTACGTTGGTTGTCCTTTTCAGGGTCTTGAAAGGCCAAATCTTGTGTTGGTTGGTTGATACCTTCAAAGTCTGATATTTGACCAGTGGATGCTCTTGAACCTCTGGAGCCTCGTGAACCTCTTGATCCAATAGACACGTTGGATCTTTCTCTTGAACTGGAAGAACCACCGGTTCTTGGAGATCTTGAGGTTCTACGGGTCCTCAAAGCTGATAAGCTTCTGTTGGACCGTGTTTGAGAATGACTCTGTCTCGTAGTGGAATTAACAATCCCTTGCTGTGAGGGTTGTGATGATTGTATTTGCGACGAGCTCATTGTTGATAGTAGTTATATTGAAGCAGCTCAAATGATATTTTAGAGTATATGTATTGTGTTTCTACTGAAGACTCTGATATAGAAACAAGAGAAAGCAATGACAGGAAAGTGAAGCAAAGCAAAGAAAGGAAAAGGAAAAGAAAAAAAAAGGTACCTTATTATTAAAAGATGAAGGGGAAAAAAAAAAATTGTGATGTAAGGCGTATATTCCCCGTGTGTATAATGTATGTATGGATCTAATATTTAACCAAAAATGGATGAAAAGAAGGGAGGGGGGTGGTGGTGGTAATGTCTATATATTCACTGAGTATTATTTAAGACCAGATGTGAAATAATAGTATAATATATAACGATGATAATAAGTAACTTATAATATATACAACAACAATAAGAACAACAACCAATATATAGTGAGTTTAAAAGGGATGGGGGGATAGTAAGTAACTAAGTAAGTAAGTAGTACTAAATATTGTTAAGGGAGATGAAAATTGTTTATTTTTAGCATAAATCGACGCGTTGGACCGTGGGCCAGGCACGCGTTATACAACATTGTTTTATTGCGTCGATCGTCTATTATTATACAATTGCCTATATATATTATATATATTATATATTATCCATCTCATCTCCGTCTAAGATCAATAGGGTCCAAATCTCTTTTATCATAGGATGGTCTATCTCTTCTATAATAATCCTTATCCTTATCTGTGTCTTTATTATTATCTCTATAACTCTCTGATGGGTGGTTGTCGTCATCTCTTCTTCTACTGGAATGACTGGTATGACTATGACTATGGTGACGATGACGATGATGATGACGATGACTAGATCCTGATCCTGATCCTGATCCTGATCTGGAACTTGGACTATGTGGTTTTGATGAAGAAGATCTGGTACCTCTGTCTAATTGTTGTAGTTTTTGTCTTCTAATCTGTTGTAATTTGAAATCATACATTGGATCCTGTTTGTCTAATTGCTCCTCCCTCTCATATGAGGATAATGAAGATGAAGGCGGAGACACATTTGGTACTATATCTGTATCTAGTTTCCTCGTATTAGTACTTTTTAACACTTGGGCCAATCCAGTATTCGACTGCACTCTTTTCTTATTCTTATTATTATTATTCTTTGGCTCATTCGTAATACCAGTAGTAGTAGTAGTAGTAGTAGTAGTGTCCCTGTCTTTAGGATTTATTAACAATGAATCAAGACGTCTTTTACCCAACAAGAAATCATCATTTGAATTGTTATTATTGGTGGTTGTTCCTGTGAAAGTGCCTTCATTACTGTCACCATTGACATGTTCAGAACCATCATACATCCATTTAGTCTTTATATTCAACTGCTCTTCCTCCTCCTCCTTCTTCTTCTCGCCGTTGTTGTTTCCCGATTGTTGAGTTCTCGTATTCAATAATAGTAATTCATCTTTAGTTTTAGCCTCCTTGATCTCCTTTTCTCTTTGCTTGATCTTTTTATACTCTTGTAACACCTCTTGCTCTCTGATCCAAACCTTTTCTTGGTTTTTCATAAGCTTGGGATTCCATGATTTTTTCAAATTTAAATCCGAAGGCATTCCTGTGATGATATATATTCTTGTTATTCTTCTTAAATGTTTATTGCACACAAATAGAGAGAGTAGCCTCTTATTTCAATGTATTAATTGAATATTATTATTACAAAGAAATTAGGTATTCTGATAACATGAATAAAGAGTATATTTTATAGATAATGAAAAAGACAATAAATAAATAAAATAAATTTTTATAATTATTTTATTTTTTTTAATACCGAGAAAAGAAATTAATTCTTTATGCCTCTCTCTGTCTGTCTCTCTACACGTAATAGAATGCAATACTAATGAAAAGAATAATAGTAGTAATTATTAGAATATTAATAATAAAATAAAAAGAGTATATAGAATATCCCTAAAAAAATAAAAATAAAAGAAGACATATCAAAATCATTACTCTGTTAGCACAGCAAAAAAATAAAAACAAAAAATTCCCAGAGAGGAGAGGGTTGGGGGGGAGTTCCTTCACTCACTCAAACTTGTGATCTTTTGATGGCTAACGAATAGTATGATAATGAATAATAAAAGGAAGAAAAGACAGATATTAATATAATAAGTAAAATCTAGTCTTACTGATGAAATCATTAATTTAGAAACCATGGATCTTGATGTTCTTCTTTTGTAATCCCAATTGACTGACTAAAAATTGAGTAACTTTTAATCTTTGGTCACCTTGTAATTGGATAACATCTCCCAATTCATCATCCTTGACAATGTTACCGTTACAAGCAAAGTCCTTCTTTAAGACCTTTAAGATCTTCTTCAAGTCGTATTCTGCTGGAACACCTTGAACTGTGGTTAACGTTTTTCTACCATTTCTTTGTTGGATACGAATGTGAATGTAGTTAGTTGGTTGGGTTTCAGCGTCACCAGTATCGGCGAAAGGGTCTATATTATATTATATCATAACAGCAGATGAATAAATGTTAGTTATTTGTAACTTTATCTATAGGAAAATAAAACATTGGTATACCAATGGTTGATTGATCAATTGATTGATAGATTGAATAGAAACTTACCAAATGATTTTAAGTTTTCGATATTACTCATAAAAGGTAGGAAAGTGAAGGGTGAAGATTGAAATTTAAGTTAACTAAGTAGTGATGAAAAAGTTAAGAATAAGTATTTACTTTTCAACT
>PPHW02000031.1:88147-107434 GCA_003705225.2 Ambrosiozyma vanderkliftii
AACTGACCTCTGCTGGTTCCAGTGTGTCTAGAGAGAGTTTGTCTCTTTCCAAAAAGAAATTTTTCTTTTTTTTTCTCTCTCTTTTTGGGGGGGGGGGGGAGGTGAGAGGGCATGGCCTGCCTGGTGTGTCCACCGGGCAGGCCTCCCCGTAGTAGAGAAGAAGATTAGGTAATCTGTACCGTAATAATCTTAGGGAGACATTTACAAGGCCATGGGAATGATTTCCCCCAGTCTCCTGAGGTATAATTAAATTACGTCCATTGCATTTATGCCAAAAAAATTAATTTTACTGCGCCATATATCTAAAAAAATACACCAGCCACAGATCTACTTACTACGCCACCTATTTTATTAAGCAGCATAATAAACAGCGAAGTCTTCTTCTCTTCGTCTCTCTTCGTCTCTCATTTTCTTCAAGATTTCGATTTCACAGTTTTTTCGGACACTTTAGGAATCTGAGTATATATCTTATCTACTTCTTTGTATAGTATTTCTTCTTCCTTTTTTTGTCGTCTGTTAAGAAATTGAGTCAATTTCCTTTTTTTGTCATTAACAGGAGTATGTTTCATGGTTTTTTTTTTTTTACAATTCCACTTGGATCGTTTTCGGCTCTTGCTAAAAACAGAGCAAAGGTGTTGTTCGTGTTGTGTTCTATTTTCTTTCCCTTTTTTTTTTTTTTTCCTTCATACTAACAACTTCGAAATAATAATTCAGCAATTCAATTACATTACATCAATAAAAGAGAAAAGAAAAAGAGAATAAAAACATGTTTTCCTCTTCTTCTTCATCAACACGTTCCGAAAGTGACTTGCAAACAAGCGTGAAGAAGGCTTGTACTGCAGATACCTCGGGTCCAAAGAGAAAGCACGTTAGAGCATGTATCGTTTTCACCTGGGATCATCAAACCTCAAGACCATTTTGGAATGCTATGAAGTTGTTACCTATTCAAACAGATGACATTATGCTCCTAAAGGCATTGGTTGTCGTGCACAAGGTTATCCAAGAAGGTCACCCTTCATGTTTAATCGGAGGTTACAAGAACATTGAATGGGTCTCCAGTCTTGGAAACTTCCGTGGTTCAGATAATGCCCTAAATAGATTGATTGTGGAATACTCCAATTATTTAGTGAAAAAACTCCACTTTCATCACGATCACCGTGGATTCAATGGTACCTTTGAATACGAAGAGTATGTTTCCCTACGTACCGTTAGTGATCCGAATGAGGGTTATGAAGCTATCTTGGATTTATTAGCATTACAAGACTCCTTAGATGGGTTGTCTAAATTGATCTTTGCCACAATTCAAGAGACTAGAGGTGGTGATTACATTGTTAGTTCCTTGGTGCCATTGATTGCTGAGTCTTATGGTATCCATAAGTTTTTAACATCCATGTTGAGAGCAATGTACGGTTCCGCAGAGGCTGAGGAAATCCTACAACCATTAGAGGCAAGATTCAATGATCAACATAAAAGATTGTATGAATTCTACGCTGATTGCTCCTCCATTCGTTCATTGGCTAGTTTAGTGACCATCCCAAAGATCTCCTTTGATCCTCCAAACCTGCACATCCCCGACGGTGCCGATGACATTACCTCTTCCTCTGCTCCACCAGTTGTGAAGTCTGCTTCCCCAAGCACAGTGAACACTCCAGAACCAACTCAAAGAATGACATCACAACCAACAGGTGCTGTCACTGATTTATACGCTAGACAACAAAGAGAATACGAACTACAACAGCAAAGAATGGAACAAGAACGTCAAGCTCAATTATTACAACAACAACAGCAACAACAGCAACAGCAACAGTACTGGGAAGACCAGCAAAGACAACAAGCTGAGACTCAAATGCTGGCTCAACAACAATTGCTGGCTGACCAAGTTCAAAGACAAGCTCAAGGTAGAGTGGCTGAATTGGAAAGAGATCTGTTGGCCCTTAGAGGTCAATACGATAGAGATCAATTGATGTTGGAACAGTATGACCAAAGAGTGCAGGCATTGGAAAATGAAATCGGTAACACTACAGTCACTGCTCAACAACAAATCGCTTCCAAGGATGAACAATTGAACTATTTGCAAGAACAAGTCACCTACTGGAAGAATAAATACGAATCATTGGCTAAATTATACACTCAATTAAGACAAGAACATTTGAACTTGTTGGCTAAGTTTAAGAAGATTCAACAAAAGGCATCCTCTGCCCAGGAATCTATCGAAAAACGTGAAAAGCTAGAGAAGGATATGAAGGCCAAGAACATTGAATTGGCTGACTTGATCAGAGAAAGAGACAGAGCTAGATTGGAACTAGACAGATTGAAGGGTTCCAACAAGAAGGAATTGGAGAAGATAGAATTGGAGAAGAGAGACTTGGAAGATAGATTATCAACCACTGAAAGAGCGCAATCGTCCAACTTGTCTAGTATCTTTTCACAACACAACAAGGAGGTTGAAGACTTACAGAAGAAGCTGAACAATACATTGCAAATCTCTGATCCAACAAGAATGTCTGACTTGGAAAATAAATTGAAGGAGAAGGAAATGGAACTTGAAATGATGCAACAAACAATGGAAGAGACTATCAATGACTTGGCCTCTCAACAGAAAGAAAGTGATGATGTCATCAACAAGCAAATCGATCATGTTTTGAGTCAAAGTGCTGCTAAGATGAGTTTGATCGTTGATGCTTTATTAAAGGCCTCGATCGATAGAATTCAAGAAGCTATGTTTGAATTGGACTCTCCAATGCAAGCTGGTAACTTGAAGGCTACCCCTGAATTTATCTCTAATTTGATTGAAAAATGCTCGGATCTATGTACAGATTTCGCCTCCAACTTTAACAATTATCTAATTGATGGTCCAGAGGGTGACCAATTGTCTGTGATCAGCACCATCACCTTCTTAACTACTGCTATTTGGGAAATCCTATTGAACACCAAGGGTTTGACCCGTCTTACTAAAATAGATGATTATCAAGATGACCTTGTCGATACTGCGAAGGATTTGGCTGAGATCACCCAAGTGTTCTTTGAATCATTACTAAGTAGCAATTTGTCCCAATTACCTATTGAACAAAAGACCGATAAGGTTATCAATGGTAACATTGATGTGCAAGAAATCTTACAAGCCTTGTTACAGTTGGTTGAATCCCTACAAACACCAAACTCTAAGATTGATTTGAACAAAATCAGAGGTGAAGTTAGTGACTTGGTTGACAAGGAAATGGCCAACGCTTCAAAGGCCATTGATGATGCCTCCGCTCACTTGAACTCATTGTTGACTAAGCCTTCTGACCCATCTCTTTCCGCTATTGATTCTGAAATCAATAAATCCATTTTATCATCGGCTATGGCTATCATCAACGCTATCAAATTGTTGATCAAGGCTGCTATTGCATCTCAAGAAGAAATCGTGAACAATGGTAAGGGTTCCAACTCTAGAACTTCGTTCTATAAGAAGAACAATAAATGGACAGAGGGTTTGATCTCTGCTTCAAAGTCCATTGCATATGCCACCAATGTTTTGATTAAAATTGCAGATGGTGTTTTATCCGGCAAGAACACAAACGAAGAATTGATTGTTGCCTCTAATGAAGTTGCCGCATCCACTGCACAATTAGTGTCTGCTTCAAGAGTTAAATCACAATTCATGTCCAAGACTCAGGACAATTTGGAGGCTACTTCTAAAAAGGTTAATCTTGCTTGTAAACATTTGGTTGCTAAGGTTAATGAATTAATCAGTAGCAAGAATGAACTGAATGAAATCGATTACTCCAAACTTTCAATTCATGAAAACAAAACTGCTGAAATGGAGCAACAGGTTGAAATCTTGAAGTTGGAAAATGCTATGATTGCTGCAAGAAAGAGATTGGGTGAGATCAGAAAGTTTGGTTATAGAGATGACGATGATGATGATTGAATATCGCTATGTATACCTTTTTGAGTTATTTTTAATTATAAATTTAAAAATTCAGTATTACAATTATCCATATAAAAATATTAACCTATAAAAATATAAAATTCAACTATTGTCCATCATTTTTTTCCATAACCGGCCCTATCTGAAGAGTAGATGTCCTCAATAAAGATTTTTGAGGGAATACCGACTTCTTGAAGTCCATTGATTGAACCAGAATGGGCTTTAGTTTTGTTATTTTCTAACCAGTTCACAAAAAGTAACTTCGTATTTGAAGCATTATATTCTTCTGCGTATCTTTGCCAAATGTTTTGGTGTTTTTCACGTTTCCAAAAATCTGCCAGGTTAGAAGATAAGTTCCTTTGTACATCAAAGTCTGTAACATTTTTGGAATAATAACATCTGAAAGCCATAAATCCATTCTTAACGAACTGTTTCTTGCCTCTAATATTTTTTGGTATCTTGCATGATTTATCATGTTTTCTTTTAGTTATTTTATCTTTTATCTGGTTTTGAAAATATCCAGTACTTATCGTATATTTAGAAACAAGAGTTTTCAACTCTTTACAAGGTTCAGGTATATCAGGGAACGAAGTTGCGAAAAATTCAAGTTTGGTAGTAATCTGTTCTTCATAATGCAGCTCTTTTTTTCTGTGAAGAGGAACCTCAACAGTATTAATGCTGAACCTGCCGATAGCTATTACCATATTGAAATTTGTGGGAGAAATATATGTGAAAATGCTTATTTGATTATTAAAGATAGGTAAAAAAAGGTGTTATATCATTATAAACTGCAAAACATTTTTGTTTTTCTTAATTTAAACCAAAAAAAAAGACTATAATTATGAAACATCGGATATATTTATGAAACATGTTTCGCTTAATTCGCTCCGTTACCAACGTTACAAACACCGAAAAACGCGTCTCCCTTAAATTAATTCATTCATTTAATAGCAGATTAAAAACTTCTGGGGATATCCCTTGCAACTTCTCCTTACGTCTCCTATTTGCAGCCCAGTTTTTTATCTGAGAAGAATGTAATCCTGTTTGCTGCATTAGTGAGCTAATGTCTTCAGTTGAAAGGTACGGATGATCATGATTGTCAGAATACCTACAAAAAAGACGATGCATTAGTATTATAATAAATAGTAAGACTTCAAGAAAGAAACAATTTTACACATACCATCTATCAAGGACATCAATAATATACTGTGGATAACGTACAGTTTCAAATCTTGAGGTTTTTGCTTTCTTTAAAGCACTCTTTGTATCATCACATTTCAGTGGTTCATGGGTTAGATCATTGTTATTGTCACTGGTTGTCTCATTGGACTCTTTCTCTGTTCGAACAGGTGAAATTAGTTCCTCATCTAAGGTATAACCACTTTGATTGTGATTAGTTTCATTTTCTGGATTAGTTTCCTTTATTTCTAAAACAGGATTGCTCTGTGTACTTTTATTTTTGGAAATACTTACTTGATTTTGATGTGATTCGCCTTCATTTGTAGTTTCCCTCTCTTCAAATATATTTGGAGACAAACCCATATCTTGAACTAACTGTTCAAACTCTGATAAGGCATATGAAGCACCGAATGATAAAGATTCACTTCTGTCTTTAACTGAAATTCTTTCAACTGTAATGTCAGAAAGAGATCGTGAAAGGTAATAGATTTGGGATAATATTTCCTTTGATTCCAAGTCCAAAATGTTATTGATAATACATTGGTAAGCAAGCTTTTCTTGGTTAGTAAATTTATTTGGATAAAAGGACATTGAACAATATTTACGTACCTTTACTTGGATCTCTAACTTATTGTTCCAAATATCTGATTCATAATACTCAAAATCTGTTGTAGTTTCTTTGAGAAGTTTCACTAGCTCATCTCGAATTTTTAACAATCTATATTTTGTTAGTAAGATTATCATTTATGAAAAAACAAAAGGGTTCAGCTTACTCAATCATCATTGTATATGTTTGATTATAGTTAATACAATAAAGAAATTCAATAGATTATGTTGGTTAAAAAAGCAATACATGATCTAATAAACAGTAAATACCTTTATATATCTGAAACACATAAGGCCGACCCAACCTACTCTCATACATTATTATGCAAATTGCATATGCGGGGGAGAACCGGGGGCCAAAATGTTAAAGCCCCGCATCACATCAAGGAGGACCGCTCCGTGCGTATAACGACGGGCTGTGTATTTTTAAGTGTAAAAATTTTATCAATTACTAAATAGTATTACTAGAATAGAATAGATATATATAACTAGTATATATCTCTTATTATATATATATATATCTTACCTCTCTTATATCTCTTATTACTCTTTATTGTTATATACTGGTTGTTTTGATTCTATTTTCATCTGTTTTTGTGTGTGTCTGTGTCATTATTCATCTTTATATTAGTCTGCTATAACATCAAAGCAACAACAAAAACAATTTATAAAAAAATCACTCAAAATTTCATTATCTATCTATTTTATATATATATAAATCAATATTCAAAATTCAATTAACCAGTGAGAATCATGTCTAATAACAATAATAATAACAATAACATTGATACTGTCAAGGAAACTGCTCCAATTGCTGTTGTGACTGAAAAGAAAACTCCTGAAAAATTCCCGTATGTGTTTGTATATTACTCATATATGATCTGATCTGATCTCTCTCTCTCTCTCTCTCAACTTCCCCCCTGATCTAAAGTATACTAACATTTCAATTATCACCAATCATTTAATATTATAGTTTCTGGTATGGAGGTATGTGTACTTCTATTTAATCAAACTCTTAGATATATATTTATCTCTCCCTTTCCGCATCCCTTTTACTAACAACAAATTTTACATTATGTTTTATATTACATTTATATAGGTGCTGCTTCTATGTGTGCTTGTTTAGTCACCCATCCTTTGGATTTAGCCAAGGTGAGACTACAAACAGCTGCCACCCCTGGTGATCACTTGCTTAAGATGGCTGTGAGAATCGTCAAGAACGAGGGTGTTCTAGCCGCTTACTCTGGTTTATCTGCATCGTTACTCAGACAAGCCACTTACTCCACCGCTAGATTCGGTGTGTATGAGGAATTGAAAGATAAATTATCCACTGGTGGAAAAACCCCCTCCACTCTGGAACTACTATCTGCATCCATGGTTGCTGGTGCCGTTGGTGGGTTGATTGGTAACCCTTCTGATATCGTTAACATTAGAATGCAAAACGATAACACCTTGCCTAAGGAACAACAAAGACACTATAAGCATGCCATTGATGGATTGATCAGAATAGGTAAAGAAGAAGGTATCTCCAGTTTCTTCAGAGGTTTGGCACCAAACTTAGTCAGAGGTGTTTTGATGACTGCATCACAGGTTGTCTCATACGATGTCGCAAAGTCTCTTTTAGTTAAAGAATTAGGTTGGGATCCAACAACTAAAACAACCCACTTTACTTCATCCTTATTTGCAGGTTTAGTCGCTACAACAGTTTGCTCCCCTGCTGATGTCGTGAAGACTAGAATCATGAACAGTTCCACCTCTCATAGATCCGCTCTAACCATTTTGACCGATGCCGTTAAGAATGAAGGTGTTGGATTCATGTTCAGAGGTTGGACTCCTGCATTCATCAGATTAGGTCCACACACTATCTTAACATTCCTTGCTCTAGAACAATTCAGAAAGTATAGAATTGGTATGTCTAGTTAAACTACTAGTAATAGTAGCTTTATTTTTATTATTATTATTGTCATTACTTTATCTTATTTATTCTAATTCAGTTTCTATCTCTCTCTCTCTTATCTCCTATCTCTTATCTTCCTCCTTTTTTTGATTCTTCTTCTTCTTCTTCTTTTTAACTTTCACTTTCATTTCTTTCATTTCCCTATGTTTTTTTTGTTTATTTGTTTGTTATATAGATATCCCAATTAATTGTGCATATGCATGTAATGAAAAGAAAAAGAGAGCGCCGCCAATAATAAAAAATTTTAGGCTGGAAAATTGCTGGCTGACAATGAAAAATTCAGGTACATACATATTCATACATGTATGTACATACATGATCTTTTTATTTTTTGCCATATATATGGATTCCTTTGTTTAAAAAATGACATCCTCAGGGGGGACTACATTGATGAATAGGACCTCAATTAGCACTGACATCTCCAACAGCAGCAATAGCAGCAAGTGTTTGAACTCCAAAGTCAGTTTAAGAGGCCATAGATATCCAATTTCATCAATACTGACCTTTTACTTGCCGGCAACATTTTCTTTCAATAACAATGGCAAGTCATACCAGCTGTTACAAACAACTTTAATCACAGGTGATGAAAATGGTTGGATCTTTTGGTGGGATCTGACAACAAGACGTCCCATTGGTTCTTTCAAAGCACACAATGATTCCATCATTTCCATCATTCAACCAGGGTTACAATGGGTCAAATTACAATCAAAGAAGAACAACGATAACGACAACGACAACGACAAAGATACTAATAATATAGATAATGTCGCACCTGTGCTGAACGCTACACATTTTGGAAAGTTATTGACCCATGGTAAGGATGGTGAAATCAAAGTGTGGGATCTGTTCACGCTGATCAAACTAAATGAAAATGATGAATCTACTGGGTTCATATGGAGAAATTCCAGCCCTCTGCAAAGAAAGATTTACACTCCACCAACAGATGATGTTGCTAAATGGACATTCCCACAATTGCTGTTCCAGATGCCTGTGAATATGTTAAATTTCACCAACGTTAATTTACTCAATGATGATACAACATTGATCACCCCAAGCACTCAGGATTCAAACTGTTTTGACATTTACCAGATCTATAGTGAGGGGAAATACGAACTCCATAGACTATTCAAGGCAACCAGTCCATTTGACATAATTGAAAGAGATAATCTCAAGCTGGAACTTAAACATGCTCCAAACGATAATGATGGCATGGGCTTTGCTCAACAGCAACAGGCTAGAGGTGATTTGGGTGTTATTATGAAAATTGCATCCATTTCAGAGAATACATTCACTGTAGGATACGAAAGTGGACATATAATAACATACAAAATCATTGATAATGCTGCTGCTGTGAAAATTATAGCAGTTAATAGTTATCATTACCCCAATCCAATTCTTACTCTTTACCACGACGTTGTCAACAATGTGTTGCTTGCTGGTTCTTCATCGTCTAATATAACCATTGACTCTATTAAGTCAATGACACAGTCAGTTAGTAGTACACTGGATATAACTCCACTGACGAAAACATTTAGAATCAAACACAAGGGTGTTTCGCAGATCTCTACACAGTCAAACTTGATCTCAATAGTAACATGGGACGGGTATTTAAGATTCTACAAATACGATGATAATGATGTTCTGAAGTTTTTATTCAAGATCAAACAGCCAGCACCTTCAATTGCAGACACACACAAATCTGATGCTATAGTGTCAGATTCACCAACTTCCCCTTCCAATAACCCATCCGTGATAACGTTCAATCAACCACAGATGACTTTCACAGACCTGAAGAATAATGTCAATCTGAACTACAATAACGGTAGAGCTAAAAACATAATCAGGCATAGATCTGAACAGGCATTTGACTCATTTTGGTTATTCACCGGTTATAAAAATGGTAAAGTTTCAAGACAATCCATAGATAAGAAATTCATGGATTAGAATTCAATTCAATTCAATTCAATTCAATTTATACTTATCTTATTGTACTTATTTATTTGCTAAACTAAAAAAAAAACTATCATTTATATATTATTCTCCTTTTCTCTTCCTTGTATACATACATAATTACCATCCATGATATCCTAATAAACTACACTCATTTGAAAGCTGAAACCACAAGATAGTAATGTAAAAGGCATGCAGTAGGGGCAGCAAAAGAATGAAGGAAATAGTAGTTTTTGAAAAAAAAATGCCCTCACTCAGATTTGAACTGAGGATCCCCACATTACTAGTGTGATGCCTTACCAACTTGGCCATAAGGGCTTTATTGATTCTCGACTGAGAAACTTCAGCTTTTCCCTCGCGATTATAGCAATAAAACCTGCAAAAAACCGTATTACGTCAGCTGGTTTTTCTATTTAACCACTTAATTTCCCTGAAATCACACATATATTGACAGTTACACCTTATTTTCTCTCTTGAATAAAGATGAAAGTTGCATTAATAGCCATTCTTTAATTTAATTGCAGTTTAAAAGTGATTTAAGGGACAGAATGTTGGCATTTACGTTGATAATAGTTTACTTTTCTCTTTTAATTCATGTATCTCCTTTTTGAAACTTCTAAAAGAAATTAAAATGATTTATGTTTAATTACTTCACTACTTGTTAATAAATTACCTATTATGTTCTTTTGTTAAATACAATTATTAATCTATAAAAGCACTTTAGTTTAGCTATACACATGTATTTATTGAACTGCATCGTATTGCAATATTTCTAATTATGACACTGGGGAATTAACTTGGTCTATTTTCTCCAGCACTTTACCAAACACAGACTTTTGAACATCGGAGGCCCAAAGAACATCCATATGCTCATATCCTTCCACTCCATAAACTTCTGTTTCAATAGGTAAATTTTCTAATGCCTTATCAATATCAACCAACGAATCCGATGTACCGTAGATTAAATACATAGGCGTTGTAATAGTCTGTGTTGGGAAAGGTGCAACTCTGTTATTTCTAGAGCTGGCTCCACTGAAGTACACCAATTTAGATCCAGCACTACCTCCCTCATCAAACATTTGGAATCTTTTATTGTCTATTATCTGCAACCAATGAACCACAGACTTAACAGATGAAGGAGAAAACATATGTGTGTAACCAACTTTCTTCTGGCAAGTGGATATGTTTTCAGATTTCCATCCAAAAAGTAAAGTAACTGACCGATCAACAACAATTTCATACAATTGAGGACCCATTAACTTTTGCCAAAACACCACAGAAGGAAGTATCGCACGGCGGCCAAAAAGCCTATAGAGTAAATTAGGAGCAGAGTGAACAAAAAATGAAAAAATAGGATGGTTCAATCCCCTTGGAATCATTGCAGGTGATAGACCAATGAATAAATTAATCTTCTTATTCAAGTCTGAACTTAATGAAAGTGCACCAAGACATTGAGCAGAGCCCTGACTGAACCCAATATACGTCAAACTTTTCTTCCTTGTAACTTCCAAAATGTGGTCTACACTGTTAGGAATATCAAACATTGCAAATTCATCTAGGGAATAATCCCAGAATTTGATATCGGTAGATGCTAAGGTCAAATGTTTTCTGGAGTATTTATTACCTCTGTTATTTCCAAGCCAGACATCGTAACCGGCATCTACTAAAAAAAACGGCAAACACTTGGATGTTTTATCACCTAACACAAACAACTCACTATTAGTTAACAATCCATGGTGCATGTAAACCACTGGACCAGTGTCTGTATTAGCATTTGATACTCTCTTATGCTTTGCTAGTATTCTATGGATGGATAGTAAATAACCATCTTTAGTTTGCACAACGTGTTCATGAACCTTGTATCCATGTGCATGCACAATTTCAACGATATCAACTGCGTTTATTATCTTGTTATGAAATGTCTCATCCTCCTCTGTAAAGTAATCTTCACCAGACGAGTCTGAAGAAGATGATGTTTCTGATGTTGGGGTTCCTAGATTAAAATTGGAAGAGACATTATCAGGTTTAGAAAATGGTGTTTGAAATTGAGTGAATAATAGCTCTAATCCTAAGGTATGATATACGAGCATAGGGATTTGAATAGCTATAGATATTATATTGATTAATACAGTGATTATGGTATCAAAGAGTGGCATTGTATTTAATTTCGAGTTAATAATCTATCTATCACTTGAGGAGAAAAGAAAGAGTCAACTTCCAGTGTGTGCGTGTAATATTATCGTGAAAATGAATTGAAAAGAACGTAAAGAGACCAAGGTCTATATTATTCACTAGTATCTGGGTATTTTATAATGAAAACGAATGAATATGAATAGGTGTTGTTAAATTGATAAAAAATGGAAAGCAAACAGTGTTAGGTGCAAGGACAAGAACAAAAATGTCCGTTTGGTACGTTGAAGAATGTGAAAGCGAACTCGGAAAAAAAAAGACCGGTCGTCTCTTTTCGGAATTAATTCAACTTGCTGGACTTTATCTTATAATGGGAAACAATTTATAGGAATAATAATAATAATAATAAACAAAAAAAAATGCAATATAAACCAAAATATATAGATAAAGAACATAGTGTCATATACAGTGTACAAAAAAGATAGTAAAAATGCTTAAACAGCTAGAATTTCCTTGTTGAAGTAACGTGTGATGATGGACTTATCAGCTGGATTATTGACGTTTTCATAGTATTCCTTCAAAACTGTACCCAATTTAGAAAAGCATGATGAGTAGATGACACTTAAAGAGTTCATACAGCTGACAAACAAATCCTTTTCAATTTCTTGACCAACCTTGGTACTGAAATCGCTTTCATTTGCACCAGACTTTTCATAAACACGTCCAAAAATTTGTTCATAAAGCATTCCTGAAACCTCTTTAACACCTTCCCTCAAATTATCACCTTGGAACCTAGCCAATAACTTCTTAACTGCCGATGCAGAGTACGCATTAGTTCTACTTGGATTAACATGTGTCTTCGATAACTCACTAATGTGATGCAATAGCTCAATCAATTCCCCAATGGTGTTGTTTTGAGCAACAATTTGACAGTAATTGGACAATTCTGATGATCTGAGTTCATCAACCCTAGCCTTACTATTGTTAGGTAAGGTGACAAGATCCTTAACTTGGTCACAAAACCATTTATAATTCAACAAGAGTGTCAAGTGTCCTTGAATTGTACTGATATTTTCACCATGGCTAGATTGAGGCACACTTGTAGATGAATTGACAGACATTTGCGTTCCCCTTCTTGTTAAGTGATAACCATTTGGTGCATCAGCATCACTAACACTATCAACCATATTACTTTGAATAGCACCCCACAAAGTTTCATAATTGGACAACAACTCGATAAATGATGGCAATTCTCTGTAATTGTCCAAATGTAGAGCCAAAATGATCTTCTCAACTCTACGAACCAGAGCTGGGAATACCTTAGTACACGGCAGAACATGACAATCAATAACAGTAGAATTGACAATTTGAATTTGCTTTTCAAACCAACGGGTCCAGATTTTGTTCAACTTAGATTCCAATTTGGCAAGCTTAGAGAAAACATATTCTTGATCGGTAGAACCCAATTTAATACTAAAACTCTGAGAAAACATCAATAATGGAACAGCTTGGAAAACACATGCACTCACAGAGGAGGAGATTTTGTCACTAACTAATCTCACAGAATCATTATGCACAATATCCACCAATAAAAATATTTGATCACTAACATCTCTTTCAGTTTCAACTTCATGTAGGGCTGAATCTTGTTTTCTAGTGAAACGGGAAATTCTTTGTTCAGTTGGCTCCTTGATAATACTTTCAAATTCAACATTCGGAGAGGATGAAATAGAAAATAATTTAACCATGAAAAGCTGATGCCACAGCAATAGGGAAAAGTAGTTTTTCAATAAGGAGGCGAGGGATATCACCAATTGCTGCTCATCTGAAAGATTATTCAAAGATCCTGTTTCGGTTTCATTTGATGGTGTGATTGGACCTAAACCTAATTCTTCTAGCCTTTCATAGTGATTGCTACTTGTTGGTCTTTTAGTTTTAGTGGCGGATGTTGATTTCACAAGAGCAGAATATTGATCAATCACAACCTTAGAAGGGCTGTTAAAATCCAACACACTAAACTGTTTACCGTAATTAGCACGATCAAAATTTTCAACTAAGATTTCAGCAAAGTTATTGAAAAATGTTTTCATTGCTTCTTGATAAGTGGAAATAATTTCTTCATAATCCTTTTTAGAAACTCTTTTCACAAAGGCAATAATACCATTCAAAGACAATAAACTAGCCATTTTCTTCAAGGCAATGTTTTCGACAAATTCAGTATAATCTGCATCGGTACCATTTCTCAAAGCTGAAAGTCTTGAATTCAAACTTAAACAAATAGAATTGAACAACTTATGGACTTGAATTTTAAAGTTGGAAACGAAGGAGCTAGCAACTTGTTCATATTTCTTTTTCTTATCTTGTAAGGCTCTAATTTTACCAAGTTCATCATCATCGTCATCACCAGTACCTCTCATTTTAATCAACGAGTTGTATAGTTCTAATAGTACGGCTTCGATTTGTTCATTTTCTGGACCCAGTTGAATCTTTGCAGCCAACAAACCCCTTAATTTGTCAACCGGAATATCTGCCGAATGTAAAATATCATTTATTTCTTGTATTAATAACTTCTTGTTAGTAGTCTCCACCTGTAAACCTTTACCTTGCTTCTCAATATAGGCAACATCTTCTTTGAAGCCAGAAACCTGGACACCAAACAGTGAAATAACAGCATCAATCTCATCACAGACATCAAGAGAACTATTAACAGACGACGTTAGTGCGCTCAGAGTACCAGTGATAGTAGTCAAGGAATTAATCTTTTGAAATTCTAATCTTTCTAATTCTCTGTAAATCTTTCTCTTTAGTGATTCTGCATCATCAGTAGCTGGGTCATATCCAAGCTCATCAAACAGTTCATAAAAGTCAGTTTGTTTTTGAGTTTCATTCTCTGCCCTACTGAAAGCCCTTGATCTCGCATGTGTTCTCAACAGTGTACTATCATTCTCAGGTTCAGTTACAGTAGCTGAGTTGTCTCCTTCGATGGTGATTTTTGGAACATCTATAGACTTTTGACCGCCAGTAGATGAATCACCATTTTGTAGATTCAAAGGTGTTGTTTTTTCTTCATCTGATTCATCTGCATAACCCTCAATAAAATCATCATCATAACCATCTTCTGGGGAAGATGTAATTTCTTCCATTTCCGTTAAACTTTTTCTATGACTGACAAACTTAATTGAACCCAGAGATGATTGACCCGAGATTTGACGAGTCAGATGATTGTGGTCGAGAGTACGCGTTTCAGCAGCATTTTCCTGTATCTCCCTGCTCTTTTCAGCTAGTTCAGCTTCACGTCCTCTTGATTCAGTATTTTGTCTGGTGATTCTTTCCAGTTCCATTTTTTCTCTTTGAAGAGTCACTAATTTGTCAGCTTCTTTCTGTTCAGCTTCTTGTCTTCTTCTTTCCTCTTCTCTTTCTCTTTCTTGTGTTTCAATTTCTAATCTTTGTCTTTCGATTTCTTTATCTCTTCTCTCCTGATCTCTTCTTTCAGCTTCGACTCTTTGCAATTCAATCTCCTTTTGCCTTTGTAACTCAAGTTCTTTTTGCTTCTGCAATTCAAGTTGCCTTTGCCTTTGCTTTTGCAGTTCAAGCTCATTTTGCCTTTGATACTCCTCCTGTTCTCTAAGAGCTCTCTCTTTATCCTTTTCTGCAGAGGCATTTGCTTGCATGGCCATAAATTTATCGATAGATTTATTACTCACGTTTCTTTGATGTGTTTTTTCTTGAACATAATCAGTAGTCAAGTCTTCATCAGGTAACATATAAGAGTTTCTCTTAGCAGAGTTAGACACAACTGAAACTGGTCTTGAATTAGGAGCACCAGTGATAGATGATCTGGCAGTGTTAGAGTATCTATCAGGTGTAGCCTGAGTCTGTCTTTGTTGTTGCTTGTTGGGAGAAACATTTTGAACTGGTTGTGATGGGATTCTAGCAATACTTGGAGTAGACTGATAATATGCACTAGTGGAACTTGGAGCACCACTAACTGCTGAGCTTACAGAACCTTTAGGAGCCTGTTGTTGCTGCTGCTGTTGTTGGTCCACAGGCTGTCTGGTTGCCAATTCAACTTTTTGTCCACTAGAAATCAGATGTTGTAAATGGAAATAATCCAGTGAGCAATTAACCAGTTGCGGAATCTTCTTACCATTGAAATATTTAATGTATTGTTCCAACAGAGAGGTTAGCCAAACTCTACGTTCTTTAGGGGTGTTTGTTTCCCAATAATAGTTTTTACCTATATCTAGCAGGAACCCAGTTGCAACCTCATCATCTAGTTCGATCTTAGTTAATTCTTCAAAGTCCCAAGTTCTACCAATTTGAATTGAGCCATCTGGATTTTCTCTTGCTTTATGCAACCGTATTCTACCTGATTGTCTAACGGATAGCACCAAAACACGGGGTTTCTTGTTCTTTGGAGGACTGTCAGGTGGGGGCCTACTACTTGGTGATTTATAATCCTCAATGATTCTGACATGTGCAATGTACTTTTCTGCCCTTTGTCCATTTTCACCTAAGTCTCTGAACAGAAATTTATTGATTTGACGGATATCTTTTTCGTATTGTGCAGCTAGATCACCTGAACTTGTTGCTCTGTGTGAAGGGACAAACTGCTTTTGCTGTTGTTGGGACATTGGCACAGGCAGCTTTTGAGCATGAGAAGGAGAACGTTGTTGTATTGGCATTGCCTGTACTGGTGGTGATTTTGATTTTAGTTGTGGATGTTGTTGCTGCTGCTGCTGCTGTTTGTGGTGATGTAAATGATGTGGGTGGTGAATCGAAGGAAAGCTGTGTAACGGCTTGCCGTCGGATGACGACGAGTTTCCTCCTTTATTCATATTGACTTTGATGTGACGGTATTGGCTTGTCTAATTTAGAATTCAAACAGCAATTGGGGGGGGGGGTATGAATAAAGAGTTCTGAAGTGGTCAATTCAGAATGTAACCAGTAACTTGAAATACAAAGAAAGGCAAAGGGACAAATAAACAAGAAAAACGAGTTGAAATCGATCCGATTTTGATCTTTTTTTTTTGTGTGCGAAAAATCGGCTGTGCTAGAACTAGGTACGATCGGAAATGTGAATACACAATTAAATAAACTATTATGGTAGTTTGATTATAAGTATATAGAAATATGATAAATTACGTTGGGGAGGGAGAGATATATATAGGGAAGAAGAAATATATACACACAAGGTTAAGGATTATCAGAGTACTTATTATTATTGTTCATTGACTTCCAATGGAGTGGGCACTGTTTCCTCTTTCACAGAGGACTTCTGCTCATTAGCTTGCACTGAGACTGGAGATATTTCTAGTTTCACGGAAGAAAGCTGCTCTTGCTCTTCTTCTTTCTGCTCTTGCTCTTGCTCTTGCTCTTCTTCCTGTTCCTGTTCCTGTTCCTGTTCTTGCTCTTTGATTAATTGTTCTCTTCTTTGCTTTTCATCTGAAATCGCATAAGAGTTTTCATCAAGATGCTCAACCTGTAATCCAGAATGCAAAATCTTTTCAAAGTCCTTATGATGTATACTCCATCCCAACTTTCCACATAACCAGGTGATCACCTGATCACAGTACCCCAGTAGTTCAATGTCAAAATCTGCATGATCGATCGGATCTCTATTGATCAGAATTTGAGGAACATCCTCAGGAAGCATATTCACAATTTCACTAACGGGGGCAACTTTCAACGAGGTACCTATACACAACAACAAGTCACATTCCAAGACATCTCTTTTGATTAAACTGTGGTATCTTTCCGGCAAATCCTCACCGAAAAAGGTAATGTCTGGTTTCATCACACCGAATGATTCAAGGTTTTCAAAACGTCTGGCATAAGTTCCCTCATCCTCCATTTTTTCATACTGTTGACGTTTGATTTTCCGTTCTGGGGAACAAAATGGACAGTATGCAATTTGTTGTCTTCTTAAATATGGGAAAATAGAATCACCGTGAACTCTGTACTTACAAGAGACGCAAGTGGCAGTGGCAAACGAACCATGACATTGAACCAGCTTCTCTGCATCAACTCCAGCGTTACCTTCTAAATTATCAATGTTTTGAGTGTAATTTCTGAGTAATTTCCCCTTATCCTGAAGCAATTTGATGAACCCATGTAATGGAGTGTATGCAAAATCTGGTGGTAAAATCATATGAGCAATTGAATAGAAAATGGATGGGTCTCGTCTAAAGATCTCTAAACTAAACACATCCTGTGGGTCATCTAGACCCAAATTAGCCATTTTGGAGTAGAAACCCTCCGATGATCTGAAATCAGGGATACCCAATGATGTTGAGATACCGGCACCAGTTAAAACCAGAACTCTTTGTGCCTTATTCAACGCCTGGTATAAATGCTCTAATTTGTAGAAATCAGGAAGTCTGGTTCTTGATTTCAACACTCTATTGATAGCCTCCTGTAAGTAAATAATACAATTTCTCATGAACTCATCCTCAGTTTCACACATCTCTCTGTTTCTCTCAATTCCCTTAGGAACATACCCCAAAATATTAATCAAAGTTAAAATATCATTAGGACTAGGGTCATCTGGGACAAACAAGGTCAAAAATTTCATATGACCCTCTGTCTTAAGCAGCGTTCTAGCTTCATTACAGACAGTCTTTGTAACTTTGATTTCACTTAACGGAGGCATTGGATCCATCTCATAAATTTTTATATGCTGTGGTGGTAAATTGTTTCTTCCGTTTTCTATATTATAACTATTATCACTATCATCATTACCATTAACTGGTGTTCTATTATTATTATTGTTGTTGTTGTAAGGCTCATCTGGAAGAAAATGGAATTTTCTTAATCTATCATCAACACTGTCATCGTCATCATCATCATCATCGTCGTCATCATAACCTGAGCCATCTTGGTTATCAGAAGCCGGGGCAACATTTTTATCATCAACCACTTGTATATTAGCATCTTCCTCAGAAGACAATTCTATAACACTATTATTATTTTGAAACCCACTAACAGATAAACCTTCACTTGGATCTATAGAGCTTTCCTTGGAATCAGAGGGAGAAGCAGAAGTGATGGTAGTAGTAGGAGTAGGAGTAGCAGTAGTAGTAGTAGGGGCAACAAGAAATTTCTTTTTCGACGGTATTGAACCGAAATCATTACTGTTATTTTCATGTTCATCAAAACTTAATGATCTTTTCGGTGTGCCTGTATATGACAGGTCTGTTTCTGATGAAACTTTGTTCATATTACTTTCCTGAGTTGGCTGTTGAAGTTGGTTTTGGATATCGCCTGTCCTTATTTCAGAAGAAGACATGATGCGGACTTTATTTTAAATAACAATTATATATTTATTCGTAGGGTGGTTGTTAATGGAGGTTGCGATGCGGTCTATATATATATATCTCTATCTATATCTATATCTAAAAATGCAATTGAATTATAACCAGTTGAGAACCATAAATAAAATTGCGTAAGGGGGAGGGGAGCAGGAGATTTAAAGGGATCAACGAAATAATAAATTGGCGCCAAAGAGAGAGAGAGAGGGATAAGCGTATTTGAAGAATCTATGCGTTTGGCT
>PPHW02000031.1:107534-128608 GCA_003705225.2 Ambrosiozyma vanderkliftii
GGAAAGGAAAAAGGTAAAAAAAAAAAAAAAAAAAAAAAAGAAAAAAAAAAATTGTAAGGAAACTACAAACATCTCTACACCAACAGGTTCATGAGTCTATCGACGCACAAGTCGCTTTCTTTTGGGTGATGAAAAATAATTTTGTGCAAAAAGTTGGAAAAAAAAAGCCAACGATTTCCACCCTTTTAGAACATCTGACTTGTACATTAATACAACTCACTCCTGTCATCTGGATATATATATATATAGATAACCATACATCACTACTATTGTCAATATGAGAGCTAAGCCAACAGCAACATTGCCTCCTCTTCCTAGACTTAAGGCAAGAAACCAGATTACTAAACAACAAGCTAACCCATGTTTGGTGATGATGTCTCAGATGCTTACATGTTGGGCCTCTAATGGTGAGGGTTCAAAGCCATGTCAGGCATTAGAGTTAGAATTCAAACAATGTATGAAGAGCGGTAACAAGGTTCCTCCTGCTCCTCAGGCTACTTTGAATTACCACTCTTCCAGATTACTACCAAAGATCCACAAGCAAAAGAAATAAATTAAAATCATACACACATAATCAATTCCTTTCACAATTATATAATAACATTAAATTACCATCACCGCTTCTCATCATATGCCAAGATCTTTGTGATATAATATCGTTCATCAGAAAACACAAAGGTTAAAGGCAAATCCATCAAACAAAAAAAAAAAAGAGCTACCTCTACAAATCTATAATACATCTATCTATCCATCCACCCTACCTCTTTTCATTCATTCATTCACTTGTAACGAACGGAGACAAAAAGAAAAGTGAACATCAAACGATAAGATAAACAACTCCATATCTATCTGGCTACAATTCTCTTCTACTATTTGTCTCTCTCTTTCTCTCTGTATATATTTATTAATCACAATTACCAACTATAAGATTAAACTCTCCCCCCCCTCCCCCACTCCCCTTATTTTAAGTAGCATAAAATTTGTCTCTCTCCCCACTCCCTTCAAAAGAACTAATAAGTAAATAGTAAAACTGATCAAAAGAATTAAGGTATATATGATTCCCAATGACTTCCAAGTAACACAATCATAGGTGCTATTTTTCATGATTCCCTAGAAAATCAAAATCCATGATTATCGTTGAATTGGAAAAGCCGCAGAAAAAAAAATCTTTTTTTTTTCACTCACATAATCAATTTTTCAACTTATATATTAAATAATGCCATTTACTGGGGTTTCTATTCAACCATTTAGAAATAACAAACATATATATATATATATATATAAGATATTATCAAATAATCTTATAACATCACCATAATGATATCAAGGATAGATCGAACAAAGGTGCTGAAGACTTCATTAGTGATACGAAAGAACACCTTTTCTTCATCGGCTTACCAATGGCAATCATTTCATAAAGTTGGAATGACATTTGGAGAAGCAGCAACAGAAGCAGAGAAGTTGAAAAAGAAACACTCACTCGAGACTGAAGACAATGGGGAACTAAAACGAACCACCACCACCACTTCTTCGAGTGTTGTTTCATCTTTAACGAAGAATGAATCATATAAAAGCTTTTTCCAAGAGTTTTCTAAATCCATCGTGGGTAGCTCCAAGATATCCTCATTACAAGAACAGAAATCATTTGAACAAATATTCAAATACTTGACCAAGGACGAGGGTCAGATCGGGGTCACCGAGTCTTTAAAGAAGTTTGCTGGGTTTTCAAATAATTTCAAAACCGCTGGCGACATTCTCCAACGTGATGTGTTTCAAGAGGATCAACGATTGACATCTAATGCATCCTTGAAGAATGCATTCAAGACGAAAGTCAAGAAGAACAATGCCATTTTAGAGGCTCTACTACCAACATTACAATATATAAATAAGGAAATTCAAACAAGTGAAGATTTGGTTGCCTTTGTGAACAATAACATCATTGGCCCATTTGTACAAAACTGTCCCCACGTTATCAAGACCGCCAGTAAATTATCAAAGGAAAAATTGATCAAACTGGTCACTGAAAGGTCTCTGGAAACACCAGCTAACCCAGCTATAAACCAAAAGACACTACCGCTATTGTTAAGATTCTGCATGAATTCATTAACTTATGATTTCAATAGTTTGGATGACACTCTATTGCTTTTGAACACTATTAAGCACCACAGCTCCATTGAACTATTTGAATTTGGATTAAACATTGACGTTTACAATTCTATAATATCGCAGGTATGGGAGAACACCGAAAACTTGCAGTTGATCTGTGGTTTAATTGATGATTTACAAATGAATGCCATTGAGCCAGACTTGATCACCTACAAGACCCTGTCTACAATCTATTTGAAGTGTATGAATGTGAAAAACGACATCAAAGCTGAACCATACTTGCTCTGGAGTGATAGCCGTAACATCTATAAAATCAAGGACTTTATCAATAAAGATATTAGAGTGTTTGAATCTTGAATTATCTTGTATATAATCTGTTAATATAATAATAATACTAATTATAATAAATATTAAATTATAAATATAATAATAATAATACTAAATATAATAAATATAATGTATAGTTAAAGTATGCGCCGCAGAAAGCAATTTTAGTACGCGTCTTTTTTTTTTCTTTTTTAACTAAGAGAGCTGAAATTTGTATGTGGTTTATTTGGTTTGGTTTTGAACGCGTTGATATTATATATACACAAAAACAACTACTTATTACAGTACGATTAGCTGGTTGATAATACTATTACACATATAGAAACAGGATTGGATCAGATAACATTATATAGAGTCCATTATTTACCATTGCATAATCTTTCCATCCTGGTTTTTGTTACATTCTTTTTCTTTTTCTTTTGAACGACAGCAACATCCATCCATCCATCCTATTATACACGCAACCATATATAACACAAAATTCCATACATATATATTGACATACAATGCTACTACCGCCACAGGACTTTTCAAAGGCCTTTGATGAGATAAAAAGAACATCGTTGACCCATTCAACGTGTAAGATGGTGGTATTTGTGTCTAGTTTAAACGTTGATGCCATATGCGCCAGCAAGATTTTATCTTCGTTGTTAAAGAAGAACTTGATTGTGTTTCAACTGTTACCAGTTGTCGGATACAATGATTTAAAGACCAAATACCAGAAATTAGATGATAGTATATCGATAATAGTATTGATAGGTTGTGGGTCGATGATTGATCTTGAAAGTTTTCTTGAAATTGACGTTGATAAACACATTGACCAAGATTACTACAATTCTGTGGCCCCAATAACACCAGAATCAAGCTCTAATGCTATCAGACTCACAAGAAAACTGTACGTTGTCGATGGACATAGACCATGGAATTTAGATAATTTGTTTGGTTCCCATATAATCACCTGTTTTGATGACGGTTTATCGAATAAAAAAGAATTAGAAGAGGAAAAATCTGCATATGATGTGTTGATATCTGTAGACAGCGATGAAGAAGAAGAAGAGGGGGAAGAAGATGACAATGAAGAAGATGAAGAAAATGAAATCGCAAATGGAGACGAAGAATTGGCAGGTACTGATGAAGATGATGACTTTGAAGAAGCATTAAATAGATCCAAAAGAAAACGTCCATCCAGCTCTAGTAGCAAGGAAGATAAGAGACAGAGAAAGAGATTGATCAATGAGCATGAAAAGACTATAGAAAAGTACTACAATCAAGGTACCTCAATAGTGATTTCCACAGCATTACAAATGTACACATTGGCTGCTACTGTCAGTGATGTGAACCTTGACAGTTTGTGGTTATCTATAGTGGGTACCTCCTCATTATATTCATCTTACAATAATGTTTATGATACTTTATTCCCAATATTGAAGGAAGAAGTTAACAGAATCCAAGCATCCGAAGCATCTAACAATAGATCACACACAAACAGTAATGACCATGGATCATCATCATCATCTGTGCTAGATGTTAGTCGAGGCAATAAGGCCGATGACCGTGGATTGCATTTAGACATGGACTATGAATTGTTTTTGCTACGCCATTGGAATTTATACAATTCATTTTTCTACTCCAACTATGTGAACTCAAAGTTACAACTATACACCAACGATGGTAAGAAGAAGTTGAAAACCATGTTTGCCAGAATGGGTATCTCTTTGGTCTCTGCGAACCAAAACTGGCATTATTTGGATGTCAATTTGAGAAAGAAGCTCCAATCTATTTTCAAGAAGAACCTTTACCAATTTGGTTTGACAGATATTGTCAGGGAAGGCTTCACTAGAAACTTTGGGTTTAACGGATCAATGGGTGCAAGCGATTATGTAGAGGCCATCACTGCATTACTTGAATACGATGGCCCCTTGTCAAGTTCCCTAGACAGTCAAAGCAAGAAACGCCCAAATACCCCAGATTCCAGCAATGACAATGACAACAGCGGCAACGGTGATAACAATGATGGTGAAAAGGACATTGGAAAGTTGATTGAAAAGAGGGAATCACAGTTTATTAAAAACTTCTGGAAGGCCTTTGATTCATTGTCTGATTTTGAACTGATAACCAAGGGAATAACCATAGCCAAGTTGCAACAGCAGTTCATCTTTGAAAAGGGGTTTGAAATCTTCCAAAAGAGAATGATAAAGAATTTAAGGGTATTTAGATTAGTTGTGTTGAAGGACTTCAGCACGTCAATGGCTGACAAATCCAGTGGAGGTAACTTGCTAGGTGGTGGTGATAGTGGCAGTGGAGGTGTTGGCTCACAGATTGAAAATGATTCTGTGGAGATCAAAACTTTCAGTAATAATTCCAAGTTGTATCAAAATCCATTGATTCTCACCAAGCTCGGTAACTGGATCTTAGAATCATGCTCCGAATTGGATAAGGAGGTGCTGCCATTAGTCATTGCATCATTGGACATGGACACTGACACGTACCTTGTGTGTGGTTTACCACCAAAGTATCCAAACATGAAGGGTATGTCCACTTTGGGAGAAAACAATGAAGAGGACAGAATCACCGTGTTGAACACTTTCTCTTTGGCGTTCCAGCAAATTGCCAATGAAACTGGTGCTAAGGCCAGAATTGACAGTTTCGAAAGCACCATTATTGAACTTCGAAAGGAGGATTTGACCATGTTTTTGGAAAGATTGAGTTTAAGTGGACTCGTGTAGAGTACATCTAGTACACTTATCCTTTATCCTTTATCCTTTAGTATATACTATATACATATATTTTTCTGCTGTTTTCATAATTTTTTTTTTGCTACTATTTTTCTCTTTTCTTCTGATCTGTATTATTACTATTATAATTAATATTATTTAACCTTTAATGTAACTGACTCTATCCACTATGGGTATTAGTATCTCTCTATGCATACGGATCTTCGTGCGGCTCGTCGATGTGCATCATCCTATCGCAGCACAGCCCGGTTCTCGGGTCTATTTTTTTTATTTGTTTACAATTGAATAATAATATAAACTTATCATAGAAATTACGTTTCCTATGTGTATTAAGAGTCTACTGAACACTACAAATCAAGTATCACAGCAGGCCATGAGTTTCAATAGATCTACTGCGGCTATAAGATCTAATTCCGTCACCCCCATTACTTCTTCCAATAACAGTAGTGGCGCAAGAGTTCAGTTTTTTCCAGAGACCCCAAAAGCCAAGCTGAGTTATCTGCCCTCCAATACAAGTACCACCGGCACCAACACGACAGAACAGGACGTGACTTCATCGATCAAGAGGAAAACTAGAATTAAACCACTATTCTCACCTTATAAGAACGTTACAAGGGTGAAGTTGCCAACAATAAAAAATGAATCGATTATCACCGGGACGCCTCTAGGGGAACAAAAAAGCACTAGTGGTTGTACTACCAATACAACAACAACAACAACATTGAAAACACCTATAAAATTCTCCCACAGAGTGATTAAGAGGCCATCTAGTAGTAAGAGAAGACACGATAGGTCTTCAATATCGACAACAATGACCACGAATATGGCGACACCAGCAAAATTACACGTCGAGAAGTCTAGGCGAGAAGATGGTAATGGTTCATCACAACTTTTAAACTTCCATAGTGCAATTAAACATGACGAGCATGATGGTATTGACAAGCAGCAATGTAACGATGATATTACACGATTATTACAGGAAAATAAGCAGTTGATGCAGAAGATCAATGATAATCAAATGTTGATTATGAAATACCTGGAAGAGAAAAGTTAAAATACATAAACATACATATACATATACATATATATATCATTTTAAGTTCTTTTTAACGATTTCAATTGGGATGATGGCATCCTCAAGAGAATCGTGTTCATTACCTTGAATGTTTTTACTTAGGTACTTCCAAGCCAATTTCTTCAATGGGTCCTTACGCATTGGATTGATTTGGTTTTCACTGAATAAAATTGCAGTATCCACGATATTATCATAGATCAGTCTCAAGACATTCAAATCGTTCTCCAAACCATGTCCCACAACAATGGTTTTCGAATCAGTCATTGACAAAAGTTTATCAATCAACTGCTGGAATGTTATTGAATCCTTTGGGATCTCATTCACACCAGACACATGGGAGTTTAAATCGATTATCAATTTCCCCTGTGGTTTAATGATCTCATCGAGGATTTTCCCATTTGTTTCAAAATCCACACAACTGATCTTCATCATTTCGAATCCTACTTCTGTGAAACACATTTCACAGTCTAATCCAATGGCCTTGTAATAGGTATTGTTGCCACTAGTGGACTTACCGTTGTTGTTGTTGTTGTTGTTGTTATTACCAACTTTAATGAATGGTTGTACCTGATGCATCTGTATTGGATCAGTCAATTTGAAAACATGGTAAGGTGATTGTTGACACCCCTCAGAAGACTCTGATTGCAACTCATGGCAACAAGAGTAATATCTATCTGCGTATTGTCTGTTGAATTTTGTATTTTGCAAATTGGAGTTGATTCTGGTTAACACTTTCCCGGGATGGAACTTACATCTTGAATTGTTCTTACTTGCGTTGGCGATGTTCTCCTTGGAGTATTCATCCTTTCTTGAAAATGTCAATTTACAATGCGCACATTCGATAAAGTCATTGATAGTGGGGGAGGTTCTTGCACAGAGCGTCTCGGGGACATCCATTATATATCCATGTTTTAATAGTTTTTGTTTTGGAATACAGAGTTTCTGTAATTTATCGATTTCACTTAGTTGTTTAGTACTAGTAGTGGTGGCAGTAGTGGCAGTAGTTTCCCTTGCTGATTTAATCAATGAATGCATTAATTTCTTGATATCATTCATGTACTGCATTCTAGTTTTAGCAATTACACAAATCTCATACTCTTTACTCACAGCTAAGGCATTGACATCCAGAACATTATGACGTTTATTGTACTTGATCAATTGACCCTGGAGTAGTTTCAAATAATGGAATCGTTCATCCTGCCTCACTGGTGCAAATGGTAAGACAACTTTAGGTATTAACTTACTAGTGGAAGTAGAAGTAGAGGTAGAGACAGACGACGATAACGAAGGAGTACTTGTTCTTTGTTTTTTTGTATCAGCATTTATTCCCTCATTTCTATCATCAACAGAATAGATCGACCGTTTAGTAGATGACATGATCTCTTGTTTTTTTTTGGGAGATATCAATTGAATATAACAATTGACGCGTTGTGAATTTGAAAGGGGTTAAATAGAAGAAAGCAAATGGAAAACTAAATGCAAGTTAAAGTAAGGCAAGTCAGGGCAAGGCAAGAGAAGGAAAAAAAAAATGTTGGGAAGGGTAGTAGTAGGTAGGATAATAGTTTGAATGAATGATTTATATATAATAATTAGACAAATATGGAAATATTATATGATCAGATCTGAATGAATGAATGAATGATATGATATCATATCATCATCATAAACATGTATCTCCGAAAAAAATATTTTATAGAAGGAGAAGGGGACGATTTAAAGTATTTCATGCAAGTCGATCGACTGACAATACACTTATTATAGTTTTCGGTGGTGTGCGCGCGCATTAAAAAAGCTTAAAAAACAGAAGAAAAAAAAGCTTCCGGCTCTTCCAGGGTTGAGTGAGATACACAGAGTTATAGTTGAATTATAATCAGATGCTTTAAACGTAGGTAGGAAATTAGTTAATACGAAGCGATGTTGGGATCTCTAGGGAGGGAAAATGCACAAGTAAAAGCAAAAAGTCAAAAAAAAAGATAGAATAATAAGTACGGCTACAGACTACTACTACGAACACACACACGACACAAAACTTCAAATTGACAGTGACACGTCGGTATCTGACGGAAGAGAAGAGAGAGATATAATGTTCTATGTGTCCTATAGCCAACTGTTTCTTGTAGATCAATCAATACATGGCCATGACATGCCATACCATAGGGGGATTTATTGCCTTATTGGTAATAAATGAAAGAGAGAGTAAAACAAGTAGGAAGGATATAGAGGGTTCTATCATCAGGGTTATCATTTTCACTAATACAATGCAAAAAAAAAAAAAATCGTGTGATTTCTCCTTTTTCTTTCCTATTTTCCTCCCTTTTTTTTTTTGACGTTCATTGTTGTTTTCCATTAAAGTATATATCATTTCATTAATATATAGGTCAGTGTACATTGTACATTTTTCAATTGCATATGCTTTTTTTTTTTACGTTTTCGCATTCATGTACTTAATTAACACTCAACAAGGCAATTTTCTCTCCCATTATTTTAATATTATTATTGTATATTCTAGTCTAGTCTCTAGTCTCGAGTCTTTAGCCTTTAGTCTAGCCTTGGAAGGAGGAGTCCTAGGAATAGCTCTCATATATAGGGCTTGCAGGGCTATAGTATTATATTTACATATTTACCCTTTCTTTTACTCTTTTGGATATAATCTATACATACATATATATATTCCTTACACTTTACTCAATCTGTTTCTGGAGATGTGTTTACAATTATATAGTTTGGTGTAATGTGTATCTGGTGATATGGTGATGACAATATAATGCCATATATATATATTATACACACACAATAAAATGTAAACAAATGAACGAAACAGGGAAGACATGGCATGGCAAGAGAAGATGAGAGAGAAGGAAAGTGAATTTTTTTTTTATTTTTTTTTTCTTCTTTCCACCTTAAATTCTCTTTTTTTTTCTTCTTTCCTTCTTTCCCTTTTTTTTTTTTTACTTTTACTTTTACTCTTTTATTTTTATTTTTTAATTGCCTTGCTTTGAAAAAACTAAGTGTAAATACATTCCCTTCTTCTTTTAAATGCTATGACGCGTGGATGTAGTAAAAAAGATGAAGAAGAAGTTAATGGAGAAGTGGAAGAAGGAATATGAACGAACAAACGATCAAACAAAGCATTTTGAAGGAATGAATTAAAGGGGTACATTTAGAGATATCCAACCATTTAAAAAAAAAATAAGATGATGTTTTTTGGGTTTTTTGTTTTTTTGTTTTCTGGGGGGAGAGACATAATAAATCTTCTTAAAAAATATTTGTTTTCTTAAATAATAAATCATGCACATCTTGCAAGGAAAAAAAAGAAAAAAAGCTTAAACGGTTTCGTGTTTCTCGGTGATATACATACAACCCCCATAATTACTTTTAGCGCTCGCTTTCCGGTGTCCTTTTATACATAAAAAAATTGCCGCAGCAGCCGGAGATTTACTAGGTCTGTTTATTGTTTACATACAATACACATTTGGGAAATACCGGCCGGGCGGGCATTTGTGCATTATGGAAAGAGAATTAATAAATAATATGGAGAACGGGTAAACTTCACTCAGTCAAGTCAGTCTACTTGAGATGTTTTTTTTTTTTTGGCCTATTCATTCATTCATTATAGTCCTTTTCATTCATGTGAAAAGTCTCCTCGAGGGAGTTTATGCCCTGCAGATAATGATGATGTCAACGGTGGGATATATTCTAAAATGTGCCATCGTATAATCTATAATGTAGTATTCTTTCCCTTTTATATGTGTATCTATCTATTATATGACAGTATGATTTCGGAATAACAATCAATGAAATAATCCAATAAATAATCAACCACAACAAAAAGAACAACAACAACAACAACAACAACATACAGGCAACGAGAAGGGAAAGGGAAAAAAACACGTAATATATATTTACATCTAGATTAAATCTACACATAGCCATGAAAGAAGACACAGGTATTAGCGTAGCATACACACATACGCACAGACACACAGAAAACACGGTGCAACAAGGGAAAGAGAAGGGCACATCAACTACCTAGAACATAAATGAATCTCTCTCTAATAGTCTATTAATTATCACTAGTAGTGGTAGTGGTAGTAGTGGTGATAGTAGTAGTAGTAGTAGTTAGTTATTACCTATGTACGCCATCAAGCCTCAGGAGCCGCACATTAAAGGGAACATCTTCAAAATGAACCCACTTTTTTTTTTTTTTTTCATAATACACTTTCAAAGTAAGTAAGTAAGTAAGTAATTACGACTTCTCCTTTTTTTTTTCATGACTTGTTTGGTTGGGTACTACTTTCAAATTGAAACATATTACAATAAGGGGAAGTTGCTTAATATTACTCAAGGGGGAGTATAGGGGGAGTACAGGAGGAGGAGGAGGGGGACATGTATATAGATGATTATATTGTTGAAAGAGACAATGGGATCACATAGATATTTGACAGTTTATTACGTATTCTTGAACCCTCTTCTCCAAAAGTTTTCATACCCACCCATACTAGGGGGGGAGGATTAATGTATATATAAAGCCACCGCCGCTGCTGCCGCCAAGGAAAGAGAGAGAGAGAGAGGGACAGAGAGAGAGAGAGGTAGCAAGGGGATGGGGGTGGTATAAACAGGGCACCACAGTCAATATACCAACCACCAACTACTACGTAACCTAACCTACGTAATTGATATAGTAACAGAGATTTCAATAATAATTAGATGATAATAATAGAATACATATTAATGATATTGAGGTAGAAAAAGTCTAGTCTCTTCGGAATGTGTTAAAGAAAAGAAAAGAAAAGAAAAGAAAAAAAAAAACACACGTAAAATAGTACAAGTCACGACATCATCACCACCCACTAAAAACTATAACCATATAATAATATATAGAACATAACAGAACAAATAACTTAACTTAACCCAACGGAAGCAATGGGTATTAGAAAAAAAAAAAAAGAAATTAAAAAAGTCCAAAAAAGTTAAATAATATTTATGCATAGAAAAAAAAAACTATAATTGTATGGGTAGTTCAAATTTTCGCTCACCTGCCCGATAATTAAAAAAAAAAATCACCCTATTCTTTTTTAATTAATTAATTAATTAGATCCTGGAGCTGAGCTTGATTGAGGGAATTGCAGAAATGACGGGAACGGATAGAGAGGTAAGGTAAGGTAGCATTAGTATAGTATGATGATGATGCTATTACAGCCTTGTGTGCCCTCTTATGATTTTTTTTTTTCTAACGTGTTTACAAATTTACTCAATTGGTAATAAATGCAAAAATGCAGAAAAGGGGAATTGGGTATCTTTTTTCTCTCCTTACCTTTCCAACATTATATAAAGGGCATCAATTCTCCCTAATATCAAATTATATTTTATTACAATCATACCTATTACTGTTCTTTTCTTCTTTCTTCCCTTCTATTAAGTTTATAATATCCAATATACCAATTAATATAATTATTATAATATATAATATAAAATATCATGTCTGAACAAGAACAATTATCTAACACTGATACCGCTGTCCACCCAGATGGTACTCCAGCTGAAAAGGCTGTCTATTCCTCTTCTCCATATGAATATGAAGCTTACCCACCTAGAACTGGTTTCTTAAGAGTTAACTACTACAAGAGAGCTCAAGGTTTTAGACCATTCCCAGCTTCCTGTTCTGCAGGTTTGGCTATGTTGGCTGTCACTTTATTCCCATTGGGTTTGATTTTGTGTGAAGCTCGTTCTGTCACTTCCCCAGCTATCTTGGCTGGTACTTTGTTCTTTGCCTCTGGTTTAGTTCAAATCATTACAGGTATCTGGGCCATTGTCGATGACAACTTGTTTGGTTCCGTTGTCTTGTTGTGTCTAGGTTCTTTCTTTATGTCTTTTGGTTCCATCGCTACTGACTTGTTTGGTGTCAATGCTGCTTACACCACCACCACTGATTTGGCTAATGCTGAAGGTTTGTTCTTATCCGGTTGGGTTGTGTTTACCTTCTTGATCTGGATCTCCACCTTCAAGTCCACTGTCCCATTATTTGCCTTCACCTTCTTCTTATGGATGTTCTTCTTATTATACACCATTTCCGTCTTTGGTGGTCATCAAGGTTGTAAGATTGCTTCTGGTGTTTTCTGTTTCTTGACCTCCATGTGTGCCTTCTACGCTATGTACGATGGTATGTCATACAAGTCTAACTCTTATGCTCCAATCCCAGCTGCTAAGATCTTGAGAATGCCAGGTGCTTGGAACTCTCCTAATGAAGAAAGAATTGAATTAGTTTAAACTCGCTTTTTTTTACAACGCTTGATTCAATTCAATACTATTATTTAATCTAATTACTAATTTTTAATTTTTTGTTTTAATTTTTCATGACTTTTATGTTTTCCAAAATAAATCCCCCTCCTACTTAATTAATATTTTATGAGTTGAATTTTTTTTTATTATCCTTTTTATAATTTATGATTACCCCCCCATACATAATATACTTACTCTCCTATACTTCCTACTTTATTTCTTACTACATATGCGTAAATGTACTACTGATAATCTTACTACTTGTTGTTTATAACTTGTCTACTTAATACTTTCTAACTATATTAGTTTCAATTTCATTATAATCAATTTGTATAAAATATTCGGATTTAATATTTTTTTTTAATATTTATAAAAGTATAATATTATATATATGTAGATCCGGAAACTTGTTCCTTACCTCAATTCAAGAGATTTATATCCTAGATGGGAAGGAATCCTCATACAATTGCAAAAGCAAGTTGTATATAATCAATATCATGCAGTAGCAAGTTAACAAACAAGTTTGGAGAGTTAAAGAGTTTGCTCTTCTCTGCTCATCCCGCTCCCCACATCTTTTTCGTGCCGAGAGCTGGTGTTGCTCCAGGTGCTCGGAGCTAACTTCCACAGCCTCTTTTTTATTTTAATTTTTATTTTTCAGTCAAAGTCATCGCAATTTGAGCCGCTGAATAGCACAACATGCATAAAATGGTAGTGTGACATGGGAGTGTGACATGGGATTGGGAGTGGGTGGGTATTTGGTATGGTTGGTATATGTAGTAGAGATATATTAAAACAATAAAATCAAAAAGAATAAAAGATAATAAAGTGAAAAAAAAACAACAACAACAAATATAAAAACACAAATGAGACATTAACATTAGTGAGGAAATAAACTAGTTTACAAAACAGAGTAATAAAAAGAAAAAAAGTAGTAATAAGTAAAATCGAACAAAAAAAAAACAAAAAAAACAACTAAAAAGACAGAGCAGAGCATGAATGAAAAAAAAGCAAGAATATACAAGAAGATTATGAATATGCGTATGTGTATGTGTATGTGTGTATGTATGTATGTGTGTGTGGGTTTGTGGGTTTGTGATTGTTAACTAACGAGTTGAAACTTTAGCTTGTTGTTGCTGATGAAGTTTGTTATTAGCAGCTAGCTTATTGCTGCTAGCCTTCAATTGTGCCTTGGTTTGATGCTGTTGCTTGCCATTAGGTGTTCCTTGTCTACTGGTACCACCGGATCCATTCACGGCAGTTCCACTATTATTATTGTTATTATTCATTCCTGAATTGGATCTTGACCCATTACCATTACTTCCACTGCCACTATTGTTGTTATTGTTGGTGTTGTTATTATTATTGTTATTACCATTGACATTATTATTGGTATTGTTATTGGTATTGGTATTGGTATTGGCTTGTTCTTTCAACTGTTGTTGCTTTTGCTGGAGTCTCTGTTGTAAAATTCTGTGAGCCTCGATTTGCTTCTGTCTGATTTGATGCATGTTATCATAAGACTTGGCCAACAGCATCGAACCAAATCTAATAACTTGTGTTTGCTTGCCAATTTGGTTCAACTTAGATGGATCTAATGGTTGGTACACAGGCAAATCTGAATCAAATGCAAACCTAGACTTCAACCGTCTTTTGTAATCCTGGGTAGAATCATACACATTGATTCTCTTCTTTTTACCAGCAGTAGCAGCATCACCATCTTCAGGCTCATCAACCTCCATCATATCTGGTTCAGAAACCTTCTTTTCCACCCCCTCCTCCTCATCTTCATCATCGCTGGACATATTAAGGAAGTCCATGTAATTGTAATCATCATTGATCCTCTTTCTATCCAGCCATAATCTACCATTTCTACCAAATCTCTTACGAACCTTAAATAAAACCTCAGAGACGCCCAAATCACCAGTATTAGGGTTCTTGACATCAGCATTGTTATTGCTATCACCACCATTGAATTTCTCAGTTGTGTAATCATCATCACGGCCAGTCAAGTCGTAAAACACAGGCAGATGATTATGCTTATCATTTCTAACAACTTGTCCTGTTTTCGCATTGATCTTGATGATATCCTGGTCATTGTGGCTGTAATGCTTGTTATTGTTAAACACATAACTGAAATCAATCTCCTTAGAGTCTTCAACTTCATAGATAGAGGAACAAATAGAGGAGTATGGAATATGAGATCTCTCCTCCAATTCCTGGTCAGTGTTACCAGCAATGAGAAAGTAGGGATTGTACGGATCATCAGTGAAATTGATCCACCCTTCATCTTGCAACTTTCTCTTAATCAACTTGTCAGAGACAGCCTTTTTAATACCCTCAAGCTTATCCTGTAGCACAACATTCACCGTGGTCAAATCCAAGTCTGGAATCTTCGAACTTGGCAACTTCACATACGGTTGCACTGCAACTGGGTTACCAGAACCATTTTGAGCGCCACCAGGACCAACACCACCGACAGAAGAACCACCATTTGCACCACCTTGAGCATGCTTCATGCTTTGCAGTCTCTCCTTCTCTTGCAACTTCTTTCTAACTCTATCCTTTTCAGCTTCCTTACGCATTTGTTCCTTGATTAATTCAGTATCTATCTGCACCTTCTTTCTCTTATGGGTGATCAAATCCTCATCTTCACCCTTGATACCCAATTGTCTTTTAATATCCTTGACTTGACATCTGAGCTTAAACACCTTGTGTTCAGAGAGCAATTGATTCTTCCGCTTGACCTCTCTTTGGGCAACCATCAACAGCAAGTTTCTAGCAGTTCGAAGCTCGTGGTAGAACTCCTTCAATCTCTCTGTACCTTGTGCATCTGTTCTTCTCGTCTTTCTTGCTTGTCTAAATTCTCTTCTTCTGAAACAAACATATGGATCATTATCGTCTTTCTGTGATGGTTCTTCAAATTTCAATGTAGGGAAAACAGATAATCCTTTTCTACCTATTCTTCTCTTCTTCCAATGGTCATATATAGCCTGACCAAATAATGTGAATAGATCAGCTAATGGTCTTGGTTGTTTATTCTGAGGAACATCCGCATCCAACAGGGTCTTGAATGGATGAATATGTAACTCCTTCTCTAACGTACGGGAAACATCTGATGGATCCGACGTATCAGGGACAAGTGCAATTTCTTTAATTTCCTTGAAACTTAATATCTGTGATGGATCCATAGATAAAAAGGGTTGCTTTTCAGTGACAACGGTTTCTAATCTATGAGCCACGAGTTCAAATTCATCTTCTGTGCATTGTTTCTCCTTAGGTAATGACTTGTTATAATTCTTTAAAAATTCATCATCCTCTTCATCCATGTTATACGGACATCCAACAGTATCTTCGACAGTAGCAGAAAACTTTATATACGATGCTGGTTCTGTGAATTTCTGTGTATAGTATTTAGTAGCATCCTTCCACACCTTGGAAGCATCTGGAGTGGGAATGTAAACTTGCTTCACATTAGCACCTTGTATCTTGGCCTGTGCTGCATTTATAACAGCCTGTAAATGGTGTTCCTCTTCTTCACCCTTCTCCACACCAGTTTCAATCTGCTGTAATTCTCTTTGTTGATCTTCAGTCTCTAGGTCAGGTAAGTCACTCTGCTTCCAGACTTGAACAGTCTGCTTTACAGAGATCTTCCTCTGTCTGAACCTAGCACCTGCCGACGATGGAAGCACCATCTTCTTAAAGAGCTATGTGCGTAAATATATATATGTGTGTGTGTGTTGTTAGGTTTATTTGAAATAACCTTGGAGATGAGAAGTAACTCTGACCCCTTTATAATATAGCTATTTTCTTTCTTTAATTAAAAAGACTGAAAGGAAAGGGTAGAGGTAAAAAGGGAAAGGCAAAGGTCAAACACAAATGGGAATCACTTATATATTAATCTTTGTATGTGTGTGTGTATGTGTGCGTATACAACAAATGCTTTTTGTCGCAAATGTTACCCGGCCAAAAAATCGTCAAGTGAATGGGACCTGCAAACGTGAAAATTTTCAGATGGTCAGTTGGGAAAACTGGAGTTCTGTAATCAGCCTTATTGCAACCGGAACGATAAAATTAATGTATGCAACTTTGTTACTAAGAGTATATTAGTAAAGACTCTTTGGAAGTAACTTGATACCTTGAGTTGCTGGCGAGTTATGAGTTGTTTTTGTTTATAACTTTTACTATAAATGATATACTTGTGGAACAGGAGAGTGGCAAACATCAGAAATACTACCTTGACTTTATTAAATATTCGTCGAATTTCGCGCAAAATACGAGGTCGAACAAGCCGATAGACGCGTCGATTACATACATCTCTACACCATATACGGTTCAGCCACTTCATATCTATTAAAAGTGTATATATTTACAAACCAGCAACTACTACATGTTATGTTATGTACAAGAGTTTTGATGTTTATCAATCAATTTTGAAAACAACAGCAAATTGAATAGGATTAATCCTTAGTTATTTCAATGCCGTAAATGTCTAATGTTTTCTTTGGAACAGAGCTTGGAGATTCCACAACAGGATCACTACCTGCTTGAGTCTTTGGGAAGGAAACAACATCTCTGATACTTGAGGATCCTAATAGCATAGAACACATTCTATCAAACCCTATAGCTAAACCTGCATGTGGAGGACATCCACTGGCTAGAGCATGAAGTAAATGTCCGAACAATTCCATTGGGTTTGGGATCTTCAAAATTTCTTTGAAAATGTACATCTGCAAGTCTGCATCATGCACTCTTCTTGAACCACCACCAACTTCAACACCATTGACAACCAAATCATAATGATCACCTTTAACCTTCAATGGCTCACTAGATAATAAATCGTAATCTTCTAGTTTGGCCATGGTGAATGGATGATGTGTAGATTCGAAATTGTTGAGGTCATAAACTGGGTAATCTGGCTTTCCACTTTGTTTGACTTCTATAGGACTGAATAATGGGAAATTAACCACCCAAGATGCCACAAATAAGCCATCAGGGTTGTCTAATTGTCTGGAACCATCGTCCTTGATTTCACGGGTCCATTGCCCTGGAAGATGTTGAATTGTCAATTGTCTAAATCTACCTAATGGTGTTGGGTTTTCGTATGGAACTTCAGCACGATCACTCAATGCAACTACATCTCCGACTGACAATCCCAGAGTTTTGTTCAATGAATTCACATCGGTGGTTAATTCAAGAGGGAACTTCTCGACCCATTTTTGCAACACTGTATCATTAACAATTTTGAAAATGTATGGTCTTCTGGCAGAATATTCCTTAGCATCAAATAATTCTGATGGGAGTTTTTTATTATTAACAAGGGCACCTTTCAAAACACATGCTTCAAGAACGGGGAAATCCTTGTTAAATGCATCTTCGAAATGAGTACTTATATCAGTGAATTTCAAGGATGATCTCAAGTCTGGCTTGTCAATACCGTATCTAGATAGAGCATCAATGTAGTTCAATTTAGGGAAATGTTCACCTTCTTTCAATTCAATCAATTCCCCATCGCCATGAATTTTATACAATGGAATATTTCTGACACCCTTCCATATATCAGTGACTAAACTCTCAACAACGTTTTGTACATCTCCACTTTTACCAAAGGACATCTCCATATCGATTTGAGTAAATTCAGGTTGTCTATCAGCTCTTAAATCCTCATCTCTGAAACATTTCGCAATTTGGTAATACCCTTTAAATCCACTGGCCATTAGTAATTGCTTGTATTGCTGTGGTGATTGAGGTAATGCATAGAATAAACCCTTGCTTCTCGTTGGAACCAAGAATTCCTTAGCACCTTCCGGAGTTGATTTAAACAATAACGGAGTTTCAATTTCGGTGAAATTCTTTGAATCCAACACGGATCTGGCAATTTTAGCAGCCTTAGCTCTCATCTTCAATGCATTTTGATAATAAGGTAGTCTTAGTTGTAGATATCTGTACTCAGGAGGGTACAGTGATGGGGTTTGTTTTAAGGAATTCAATTGTGCAACTTGTAGATTAGCGTTATTCAAAATATGCAAATCATGAGTGTTTAATTCCCACTCTTTGACATCAGAGTTTCCATCATCGTCCTTGCTTCTTTTGATGTTAACCCTACCAGTGATGGAAAGAGAATCCTCTGGTTTCAATGATCGAAGTATCTGAGGAAACACATCACCCTTAGTGATGATCTGAACTGAGTCACCGTTGAAATCCCTAAACTTTGCAAAGACAAGGGATTTGGAGATCTTTCTAGGAACCCCATCAATCCATCCATTTAATGTGATTTCATTGTCAACAAATGTGTCCAACTTGTTGTTAATATCCTGAATTGTGTGTGTGTAATGCTTGAAATCAAATTTTTCAATAGTCTTATCTTTATCAGGAAGAACTGCCCTATTGAGATGAGCAATGGAGCTTGTGAACTGTCTCTTCCTCAGGGAAGAACCAATCAACAGAGTTCTTCTGCTACTAATGTATGAGAGCATCGTCACCTTAATTGTTGTTGGACTAATATGTAGTGGACACACTTTCAAGAAAACAACTATTTGAATTGAAAAATTAAAAATGCATGTTACGCTATATAATTATACACCGCTCGAAGATGGGTCAAAAAAAAAAAACATCCGATATCGTCTCTCTCTCTCTCTCTCTCTTACTGAAGGCTAGTTGTTTTTAACACAAGTAAATTTTCCTGAAAGAAACACTACAGTTATCGGTAGATCTAATCTATTAATTCAATAGTAGTTGAATAGTAATGTATTCTTAATTGTATCGTTAATTAGCTATGGGTTGGTGTAATATAACCCAGAAATTACTAAGTAGAAGGATGGAGGTGGAGTTTTACCATACACACCATTTCCATACTTTTCTCTGTATTATTTTTCTCTTCTCCTCTCATCTATCTGTCTATCTGTCTATTTGTATCTATCCCTACTTTGTATCAAACCTGACCTGCTCAATCAAATGTTGAATACTAGTACAATGGGTTCACTCTCTCTCTCCCCCCTCCCCCCCTCCATTCAATCAAATTGCTTACTTTGCCCAACCCTGTACACCACCACAGTTAATAAATACACGACCTCTCCCTCAGTAAAAAAAAATTTTTTTTCTTCTTCTTCTTCGTTGTCGAGAAAAAGAAAAATTTCAATTTGATTTTCATTAAACACGTTTTTTTTTTCTTTTCCCCTTCTTCTTCTTCTTCTTCTTCTTCTTTCTCTCTTGAATTTTCAATCAATCTCCTATATATATATTCACTTTACAATGTCTTTAGGTACTTTATACGGTTCTGGTAAGACCAGAGCTATTTTGCCAGTTGGTTTAGTCAAGGCTTTAGACTTAGATGTCGCTTTAGAATCCACCGATTCCCCAGCTTACAAGGCTGCCTTCCCATTAGGTAAGGTTCCAGCCTTTATTGGTCCAAAGGGTTTCAAGTTACACGAAGTTATTGCTGTTTCTATTTACTGTATGTTATAAAATATCCATTTTACAATTTGAATTCCAAATTTCTTCAATTTTTTTTTTGTCGTTCGATATCAATCCCAATTGAAAAGGAAAACTTGATTTTTTTGCAATTTGTTCAATCCATCCATCAAACGAAATCATTCAATTTTTGAAAGGAGAGTTATATAATTATAATTAAAATGATGAGGCACATTATTATTTTTTTATACAGTTATCCCTGTCTTAAAATATCATGTCGAGAATCTTTTAGAATCTGAAAAATATTTATAATGAAAAACCCATGTTGCTTAAATTGTTTCTCCTATAATTCATTGGCTTGGTTATATCGAAAAAACAAAAAAACTTTTCACTTTTCAAAATAAAGAATCTTTTTTTTACTAACATTTATTTAACAAAAAAAACAATGTTATTATTATTAAAGTGGTTTCCTTAAAGGATGAAAACTCACCATTATTAGGTAAGAACACTAGAGAATACGCTCAAATCTTGAAGTGGTTATCTTTCGCTACCTCTGACTTCTTGACCAACGGTACCAATGCCTTTGCTGGTTTATTAGGTGCTCAACCATACAACAAGAGAGTCATTGATGACGCTCAAGCTAAGTTCAACGAACACGTTGAAAAGGTTATCGAACCAAGATTAAAGGAATTCACTTACTTGGTTGGTGAAAGATTAACCTTGGCTGATTTGTTGTTAGCTTCTACCTTGTACAGACCATTGACCACATTTGCTGGTTCCCAATGGAGAGCTAAGCACCCATACATCACCAGATGGTTCCACACTATTGCCGCTACCCCATACTTGTCCTACTTCTTTGACTCTGTCAAGTTAGCTGACAAGCCAATTGACCCACCAAAGCCAACAAAGAAGGAAAAGTCCGGCAAGAAGGAACAACAACCAAAGGCTGAAAAGAAGAAGGCTGAAAAGTCAATTGAAGATGATATCCCAGCTGAACCAAAGAAGGCTAAGCACCCATTGGAAGCTTTAGGTAAGTCCACCATCCCAATTGATGAATTGAAGAGAAAGTACTCTAACGAGGAAACCAGAGAAGTTGCCTTACCATACTTCTGGAACGAATTCTTCAACAAGGACGAATGGTCTAT
>PPHW02000032.1:0-117042 GCA_003705225.2 Ambrosiozyma vanderkliftii
CCCCCGGTAGTATAGGTCTACACATCATTTCTTCGGCGTCGGCGGCGACGTCTCTGGTTCGTTTCTAGCAATATATTATACATTATACCAAATAGGTCACATTAATATCATTAATTATCATAGGTTTTCATCAGAGGAAGAACCTAAACATAAAATTTCATCATCACTACTGTCACTGGGGAGATGAACTTGCTTCTTGCCATTTCTACTCACAGCCGCGTCTTTCTGCTCCCAATAACTTGCAGGTAAATTTCCTAATAAAGCTCTCTTATCCTCTTCATCTTCACTTAAAATTATACCATCAAATTGGTTAGCAATGTCGTAAGCATCACCAGACGAATCACTAGGATTGTCATCGACTTCTCTATAATTAGCATCGACCAAAGTTCTCCTTCTACGGCCTGAAAACACCGACGCCCAATCCTTGTTTTCAAAGTCCAATTCCTTCAGTAGTGTATTGGTTTTAAATGAGACGTCATTAGCCTTATCTTTTGGATGTGAGACACCAATAACATTGTCTTTTGAATAAGGAACACCTCTGTCATCGGAATCCTCTTGGACTTCAACTTCACTAGAGGAGGAGATAAGAAGTTTTTGTTTAACTGGTGTCTGGGTTATGCTCCTGCCTCGTCTAGCGGGAGGAGCGGGCCTTTTTTCAGGGGTCTTCTTCTTCTTCTTCTTCTTCTTGGATAAAGTTTTTAGTTCAATATCATCTTCAGAATCAGATTTATAATAATCATCAACAGTGGTTTGGGGTAACGAAGTCTCCATCCTAACATCTTCAGCAACAGGAGAAGCCGAACCACTATCGGTTTGAAGCCTTGGCGTACGCGATTTCCTCTCACGGTATCTATCTAATAATGTATCCTTATCATTCTTCTTTGGGATCTTCAGCATCAATAACGCATTCATCGATTCGCTACCACCCTGGCTTGTTTTAGCAGCCTCGGTCTTAGCTGCACGAGGCGCATTTTTCTTTTTCTTTTTGGTTGTAGCTTGTGCTTCGTCATATAAATCTATTGAATGTTGATTCACAATATTAGCATTCTTAGGATATGTACATACACGAGAATTTCTAGATCCAGGTCTCTTGTTTCTCATGATGCATATTTCGCAGGGCAAGTTTCTGTCACAAAATTTGTTTCTTCTCTCCTTGATACAATGCACACAAGCAGAAGAGTATTCAGGTTTTGGTCTGGTAGAAGGAATTACAACTTTCTCGGGGGAAGATTTGTTGATCTCTTCTTTATCGTGGTCCAATGAACTGACAATCTTCCTACTCACAGGAACATAACTAACCTCAACATTTGATTTGTTGGTATCTATTTTCTGTTTTTCGTTAGCAACCCTACTGTTACGTAGGTATAGATTTGGTCTGGGAGTTGAACCATCTATCTTACCAACATTGTGCTTCACTGTAATGGTGCCACCATCTTTCTTACTATGATTGATTGTTGTGCTAACTTTGTTCTCGTCTTTCGTCATAACATTATTTTTTGTTCCAACATCCTTCTTCTTCTGAGAAGGAGCTGCAAAATCAAGAGTAGGGGGGCCTATAGCAGCACCTGTTCTTGTTTTTCTAGCTCTAGAAAGGTCAAAGTCGGCTAAATTCTGTTTTTCAAAATGTAGATTTTTCATAACTTTATCAAAAGAACTGTTAGAGTATTTGTCAGTGTCTCTCTTAACAGGTTTATTCTCTACTCTTTTTTCGGTGATCGTTTGTCTACTTGCATCCTTCTTTGGTGTCGGAAGATCATAATTAATCTTAGGTATCTTATCAAATTGGTGTTTTCTTAGTTTTTCCTGATATGCATTGGCAAAAGCAGCTTTAGACATCAATTTCATTGGTGCTGAATTTTTCATACTTTTACCGTATGATATATTGGCCGTAACGCTTAATGGATTACCCTTATCGTCAACAATTTTCACTATTCGTTGAAAAGTCATTGGTGTCTCATCTGTAATAGAAACACCAGACAAAGTCTTCTTTGGGTCATCAACAGAGACGGGGGTACCTGATCCTCCCCGACTGCTAGTTTCCCTGCTCTTAATGGGTTTGTTTTGTACTTTTGATTGAATAGGTTTCTCGGAAAGAGAGACTTCAGATAAAGCCTCCTTTTGATCATTAATAAGGGTAGGAGTAACCGAAGAATCTTTTCTACTATTAGTTTTACTGCTCTTCTCACTCTTCTTTGTAAACTTTGATTTGTATTGCTTAACATCTGCAACATATTCAACCTTATCATCACCACTATCACTGTCACTTAACACAATAACTTGAACCTTAGAATTTCTTGTACGTTTTGCAACGGAGCTTCTTAAAGGAACTTGTGATTCTGAATCGACATTCTTTGGTGGTGGTTTTCTCTTAGAGACGCTTGGGGGAGATCTTGTGTCTATACCAGCAGACTTCGAGTTCTCTTTAGTGTCAAGGGAATTGATATCAAACAATGAAACTGATTTGTCGGTCATTTCGTGTGATTTATCTAGATTTATCTCTTCAGTAGCAAAATCTGAAACATTAGGTTTTTCGGAAGTTTCGTTCGTACTCGTAGGTTTTAGTCTTTTTGGCAAAACTGGTAAAACAACAGAGTTTGGTATACCCTCTTCATCGGATAGTTGCCCATTATTAGCAGTATCAGTAACAGCAAATTGTTCATCTTCATCCTCTGCATCACTAACATAGTTCTTCCTTATTTTTTTAAGTGGTCTATTATCGGGGTCAATAGAGCGTGCTTTTGGTAGGGTAGTAGAGGGTAATGGTCTTTTTGAATGACCATTACTTGACCTCGCACTATTGACCAACTTACTCGAAACTTCAAGGCGGTCACGGAAGCCAGCCCGCGATGACATGTATTATTATAGAAATTTATTAAGCTTAAATATACAATTAATAAATATGGTATGTCTGTATAAGAACTTTCAGTATGTGTAAAGTCAGATATCCCTCCCTCCTCCCCCCTTCAACCTGCAAGGAAGAAATACTGGAAATCACGTCCAATTTATAGTGCAAAAAAAAACGCGAGGAAAAGGGCAACAGTCACCCGGCATCATTTCGAGTGATACACTACTATTGATGTTTGGTCTCTCATTGGTCGGTGCAAACCCCAGCAAGTCTAATCCACGGAATAAGGGAACTAACTGTTTTAGAGAAAACTGTAGTTTCTCTTCTGTAGATGTGGGGTTTCAAAACTATCCCTACAAAAAGGGGATATAATTAACTACTTGGATTTGAATCCTTCTCCCTCATTACACCATCATTGATAAGATAAGCGGAAATAGCTTTTTTCGCTCATCAGAAACAACAATCTTGAAACATGAATTTCAAATTTAGGTAATACGTTATCGTTTCTCGAATGAGATACACGAGAATAACTCAACCAAAAAGCAGTAAGTTACTTAATTACCTACTTAATTTATTGTAACATATAGTTGGAAACATAGATTACCTTACCTCCTTATAGCTGTAGCAAGAGTACATACTGTCTCCCAGCACGCCGCCGATGTTGCGCGAATAGACGCGTCGGTTTTGGTGTCATTGCATTGTGAAATAAAAATAAAATTATATAAGGTTAGTAATCGTCATAATCTATAATATGAAACAAGTTTAGTATTAGTAACTTGACAAACATTGTACAGATAATATTAACTATAATTTCTATATAATTACACTATTCTTAATAACAATGACTAATAAACTTCCTGAATCTGTTTTAAATTTGTTACAGAATTCTAATTTCTTGCACCTTGGTACAGCATCTAAATCATTGAAACCTAATGTCAGTTTAATGAATTACACACCAATCACTACTTCTGATAGTGCCAACCCTCAAATATTAATCGTCACATCTAAAGACTCAACAAAATATCACAATTTAGTAAATAATGATCAATGTTCCATATTGGTTCATGATTGGATCACTTCAACTCAATCCATAAGCACAGAAGATAGTTTTTTGAAACTATTACAAAATTTGAACCAAAATGAAATTAGCGATTTAAGCTGTACATTATCTGGACATGTTACCAAGTTTATTGATACCAATGACAAAGACTTTGAAAAATACAAGGAGCTTCATTTAAAGAGAAATCCAAAGGCTGGTTGTTTTTTGGGTGATAACGTTTCATTTATGTTGATTGAAGTGGATGACTCTAAGGTGGTTGATTCTCAAAATCAAGTTAGAACTAACTGATCAACTAGATGACTTTAATCATTAATGTGGTAATGTTACTCTAATTTTCTTCTCTGTATATTCGGTTAACTTTTTGTTGTTGTTGCTGTGTTCTCTTTTAAACGCCGGAAGGAATTGATTTTCCTTTCCTATATCTCGGTATTGTGTAACCTATTTTTATTATTTGCGATTAATTGACTTCAATCGAATCTATACTAATCTACTTCGGTCACCGCCAGTGTATATATTAAAATTTTTTTAGACTTTATATATAATATATGAGATACACCAAAATATCAATGAAACAAGATATTAGAAGAAGAATCAAAAGAAAAATAGAGAGAGAGAGAGAAAAAGGAAGAATGATACAGATATGGAAACAAAGTACATGCAGAAAGAGTAAAAGGAATGAAAAAAAAAAAAAATGGAAAATTCTGTCTTTAATTTCCCTCTGAACCGAAATCGTTAGTGAACTCAACAAACTTATCCAAGTCCTTTTGATTCACGGTAGGTTTGTTTGTTTTAACGGCCTTTATGAAATCCTTGATAGTTAATGGAGGTTCTCTTAATTCCTCACCATCCAGATCTAACCAATTCATCTCCACAGCCTCTGGATCTCCTGGAGAACATGGGGTGAATTGCTCCATTTCTTCACCAGCATCATTCACACCAAGAACTTTCTTAAAATGTGTAGCCATTTGAATTTTTCTGATTGGTTGCATTAGGGCATCTTTAACGACAATGGCAACATCATGTCCAGAATAACCGGGTGTTGAATCAGCTAAAATGTTGTAATCTTCATTAGTCAATTCACATGGAGTGTCACCAACGTTCAATTTGAACATCTCCACTCTAGCCTCCTTATCTGGTAAGGCAATGTAAATTCTTCTTTCAAATCTTCTTCTGATAGCGGCATCCAATTGCCATGGGATATTAGTGGCACCTAGAACCAAAACACCATCAGAGTCGTGTCCGACACCATTCATTTGGACCAACAATTCGGTTTTTATTCTTCTTGAAGCTTCAGACTCTCCCTCACCTCTTGGTCCACACAAGGCATCAACTTCATCGATGAAGATGATGGATGGTTTAGCTTCTCTTGCCATGGCAAACAATTGTTTAACCAATCTTTCAGATTCACCCATCCATTTAGACACCAAATCTGATGATGACACAGAGAAGAAGGTAGAATTTGCTTCCGTGGCGACAGCCTTTGCCAAATAAGACTTACCTGTACCAGGGGGACCATATAATAGGATACCACTGACTGGCTTTCTTCTTCCCTTGAATAAATGTGGGAATTTAACAGGCAATATAACAGCCTCTTTCAAAGCATCCTTAGCTTGTTCTAAACCAGCTATATCAGACCATTTCACATCGGGTTTTTCAGTTAAAATCGAATTAGCCAATGCCCCTCTTAACTTTTTATTATCGTTGTCTTCTTCATCGTTACCCTCACCGTTTGGATTGGATTTTTTGGTTTTAGTTGAACCTGTGGATGCATTTGGTTCACCAGTTTGATTTGATTGTTGTTTCTTGTCTAAATGTTCTTTCAATTGTTCAGCCCTTGATAAATACTCTGTGAATTTTGACCTTATGGTTTCCTTTGCCTTTGGGTTTTTTTCGTATTTCAATGCTAGCATTAGATAATCCAATCCATTGTAGTAAAGTGTGTATGCTTCGTCGTATTTAGATGCTGAATCTGCATCAATTGCCTTCTTCACAAGGTCAATACCCTTATCTAAGAAGTCATTTGCACTGGACATTGTCTTTTTCACACTTAATTAATTGATATATATATATATATGTATGTATGTATAAAAATATGATCTTTGACGGTGATTTCCACACGGTTGCTTTTGCTTTCAGTTATCTGATATTCGTCTTTTTTTTTGTGTGTGGTTTCAAATTGTTATCAAACTATAATATATTATATATATATTTGTAATGTTTTAAATCAACTGTGTAGTATATATTTCCTTGATTGACACACAATTGTTTAATGGCAGCCAGTAGTTGTAATAATAAGTCTTATTATATATAGTATTAGCATATAATTAATTATCTATTTAATTTTATATTAGTATGAAAAAATGATAAATCGTAGTAGAGGGGAGGAGGGGGGAGAAAAAAAAAAGAGAGGCCCGGTGTTCTCGTCTTAGCTGCCCGCCCATGTGATTGAACCCTCTCGTCCTGCCTCTCCCGTTCCTCTATGGCACTCGCCCTCCTCTCCTTAGTTTAGATAGGAGTTATCGAACGTTTTCATGAGTATAGGGCTACACTATGTGACTGACAGACAAGATTCCATCATCCATCAATCAATTTAAAAGCATATTTATAAGAATATATATATATATATATATATATACATGTGTTTACCGTTTACTCCATAAAGAGAATTATCTCCCAACCGAGGACATGATAAGTTACTGGGAACAGGGTAACTAAGAACAATATATGTTTCACATGTGTAAAGTAAATAAATGAATTTGACTTATCATCGTCGATGTAATTCGTCGATAGACGCTTGGCAGAGTTAAATCCAGGGAAAGATAGAGAAATAGAGAGAGAGAGAGATAAACGGATATTAAAAATAATTTAATAATTAATTGAAGAGATTGCTGCTTAGAACAGTAGTCAGTGGGTGCCCCCTTAAAAAGATAATTATAGAAGACGCATTGCATATTAATTATATCTCGTAATAGTATAGTATTAGCACCCAACTGGTGTACGGGTTATCTTCGGGTGGCAGTTTTTTTTTCTTTTCTTCTTTCCCTTTAAATAATAGTTGAAATGATTGTTTTGGGGATCTCCAGGGCAACGCCAATAAAAAATAAATAATATGCACGGTGCCGTTTCTTTTCTTTTTTTTTGTTTTTACTCTTCGTTTCTTTTTTTTTTTCTTTGACCCACACGCAACAGCGCTGTCTTTTTTTTTTTTCGTGTGGTTACGCAGCCCGTGCAAATATCCGGGCCAACCACTTTTTCTTGCCAGTTCAACTTAAAAATTCGCTTCGATTTGCGAGTTTTGAACAGCATTTTTTGCAAATTTGGAGACAATTTGTGGGTTTTCCCTCTTTTTTTTTTTCCCCTTTCTCTGTCTCTCTCTCTTCATTACTTGTTATTTGTTGCCTTTTTTTTTTTCCTTTTCCTTTTCCTTTCCCTTCCCTTCCTCTTTCTCTTTTCTGTTAAATTGATCATTATACACATCAACAATTTCAATTGTATTTCTTCTGTCTTTGCTATCTTCAATATAGCTAATTCAATTGTCAAATTAAATTTAATTCATATCACCTTTGTTCCATAGTTTTTTTTTTTTGTTTCCTTTTAGAAAGCTTCTTATTTCTTTTTCTTAGAAAACAGCATCTTCTTCTTTTCTAATCAAGTAAGAAGTCAAAAAAAAAAAAGAAGAAAGAGATATAATATAATCAAGACAAATAAAAAAACAACAAAACAACAAGCTCCTCAAAGCCAAGTAAGAAAGATTAATACTCATAGTAAACACGATACAGCATTTTTAATTCAAAGACAATAATTAATTATCATCATAAATATAACATTGTTTTTATCTTTGTTCTGTTTTAATTATCATCAGCCCATATAATATAATAACAATATTTGTGTACATTAATTCTTTTCCTCCCGTGTTTTTTTTTTTTTAATATTCCAACCCTCCACTTATTCATTCAATTGTGTTTGTTCAAAAACAAAAAGAACTAGGACAATATCCAAAATAATAAACAAAACCAATTTAGCACATCAAGATAAATAAACAAATGTCGTACCAAAGATCTATCCCTGCTAATAACATCCAAGAAAGAAGCCACTTGGATGAATTGTTAGAAGCTGTTAAGAAAGAATTCGAAAACTTGACTAGAGAAACTACAATCTACAAAGACCATCATCATGAATACGAATTAAAGATTAACCAACAACACCAAGAGTTGACTAATATCAGAAACACGGTCTATGAGTTAGAACAAGCTCATAGAACCATGAAAGAGGCCTATGAAAAGGAAATTATGAGATTAAAGCAAGACTTGGAAAATAGAGATAGACTGATAGAGCAACAGTCACTACAGCAACAACAACACCAACAAGCCCAGGCTCAGGCCCAGGCTCAGGCACAAGCTCAAGCACAAGCTCAAGCCCAGGCTCAGGCTCAGGCCCAGGCTCAAGCTCAGGCACAGGCTCAGGCTCAGGCTCATGTTGCTCAAGGTAGTCATCCTTTCCCTCAAACTCCACAACAATTGCCTCCTCCAAATTTGAGTTCAGCATCACCTGCTGATTCAAAAGCACCAGGAGCTGCGTTTGGTTCAGGTACCACGTTGCCTCAATTAACAGGTGCCGCCACCGGTGCTAAGACTGAATTACCTCAACACCAACAACAACAACAGCAGCAACAACAACAGCAATCACAATTACCACCTCCACCATCTTTAACTGAGACTGCTCCTGCCACTTCACAGACTTCAACTCCAGCACCAGCTGCTGGCGCACAGAGCGCACAACAACAATCAGCTGCACAATCTACAACAGTTCCATCAACTTCAGTCACTGCATCCCCAGTGGCTGCTGCATCTAATCAAGTTGCTAAGGTTGATGAAGAAACACACCTAAAAAGAGCTCAACATAATAAACCAATTCCTGCATTCTTGAAAGATTTTGATTCTTACAATTCACTACCATATAAAAAACAACACTCTGAATACTATACAGTGTATAACCCTAAGGTTGCTAAGAAGGTTGATATCTCATTAGTTCACTCTTTTGATCATACTTCTGTCGTTTGTTGTGTGCGTTTCTCCAAGGATGGTAAATTTTTGGCTACTGGTTGTAACAAATTAACTCAAGTTTTCAGTGTTGAAACCGGTGACTTGGTTGCCAGATTATCTGATGAATCATCAGCATCATCAAATGGATCATATGATACAGGAACTGGTGATTTGTACATTAGATCTGTTTGTTTCTCACCAGATGGTAAATTCTTGGCTACTGGTGCTGAAGATAAGATTATCAGAATTTGGGACTTGGCTACTAGAACTATCGTGAAGTACTTGAAGGGTCATGAACAAGATATCTACTCTCTTGATTTCTTCTCTGATGGTTCTAAGTTGGTTTCCGGTTCAGGTGATAGAACAGTTAAGATTTGGGATGTTTTCACTGGTCAATGTTTCTTAACCTTGACCATAGAAGATGGTGTCACCACTGTCGCTGTGTCTCCTGATGGAAGATTAATTGCTGCCGGTTCATTAGATAGAACTGTGAGAGTCTGGGATGCCAACAAGGGTTTCTTGGTTGAAAGATTGGATTCTGCTAATGAATCCGGTAATGGTCACATGGATTCTGTTTACTCTGTGACGTTTACTCACGATGGTAAACAAATTGCCTCTGGTTCATTGGATAGAACTGTCAAGTTGTGGTCATTAAAGGACACATCTGGAAGATCACAAGCTGGCTCCAACGGTGCTAACAGCAAATCTACCTGTGACGTTACATATGTCGGACATAAAGATTTTGTCTTGAGTGTCTGTTGCACACCAGATGATGAATTCATTTTGAGTGGTTCAAAGGATAGAGGTGTTATTATGTGGGAAAAGGAAACTGGTGAACCATATATTATGCTACAAGGTCATAGAAATTCTGTCATCAGTGTGGCTGTCTCACCAGTTATGACACCAAAGAGAGGTGCTAGTGGTGGTTACTTTGCTACTGGTTCCGGTGACTGCAAGGCTAGAATTTGGAGATGGGAAAGAGTTGCCCCAGGCTCATGAGCTAGTTTTCTCTGAGAAGGAAGTATTTTTTTCTCTCTATCCCATCTTTGTATTTGATCTTCTTTTTTTCTGTTTGTCATGTTAAGTACGTGTTTGTTTTGTGGTATTAGTTACACTGTTGTATCTTTTTTTTTTCGTCTTCTACTCTTCCTCCCCCTCCCCATCTACTTTTAAGGACTTCCCTTATTGCTCTTTGAAGCAGCTTTTTTTTTCTTTCTTCTTCTTCTTATCTCCATATCTTCTATATTTCTTTTTATGCTCACATCACACAACCATTAAAATTCTTGTTATCACATATTTCTATACAGTTTGGTCAATCCTTTCTTTGTTTATATTCAGTCCAAACCTGATCCCACTCCGTCACTCAACTTATCCTTCTCCCTCATTGTCTCTCTCTATCTTCTCTCAATTTTTATCTTTCTTTCTTATTTTTTTTTTATTCGTTCTTCCCTCTTTTTTTTTTTCTTTTCTTCTCTCCACCTTTTTTTTCTCTCTCTCTCCTTCTCTTACTTATTACTTCTTTCTTCCCTCTTTTCTGTTTATTTGATGTTGTATTTTGAAATCTGTATTATTTGTTTGTCAATTTCTAATAATATTGTGCCAAGCACGACTTGTACCTACCTACCTACCTACCTCCTCCTCCTCCTCCTCCTCGCGTTGATCGTATAGCTCTCTCATTTTTTTTTTTTGCGTTGTTCACAGAGACACTAATTGGAAAATAAGGGGAATGGGGTCCTGAAGAACTGAAGTAGACATTACTTTATTCACTGTTGTTGACATATTTCCATTATTCATTTGAATAACAATTACTGAATACTTGACAATGGCAGAAATCTATCATGCTTCATGCACTGCTCCTGTGAATATTGCTGTATGTCTTGAATCTATTCCTTTCTGTGTTCTTATATTTTTTATTTTTTTTTTTGGATTTTTCTTCACTCATCGATTTAATGATACTAACCAATAGCACGTTTATTTTCCCCTTTGATATAGACTTTGAAATATTGGGGTAAAAGGGACACAAAATTAAACTTACCAACAAACTCATCTATCAGTGTTACTTTATCTCAAGATGATTTGAGAACCTTAACCACCGCTTCATGTTCCACCCAATTTGAAGAGGACACTTTATACTTGAACGGTGAACCACATCCAATTAACACACCAAGAACAATTGCATGTCTAGCAGACCTCAGAAAGTTGAGAAAGCAAGTGGAGGCCTCTGACTACACCTTACCAAAATTAAGTGAGATGAAATTAAGAATAGTTAGTGAAAACAATTTTCCAACTGCTGCTGGTTTAGCTTCCTCCGCTGCTGGATTTGCTGCCTTGATCTCTGCAATTGGTAAATTATACCAACTTCCTGCATCTCCTTCCGATTTATCTAAGATTGCTAGAAAGGGTTCTGGTTCTGCTTGTAGATCATTATTTGGTGGTTATGTTGCCTGGGAAATGGGTAAGCAAGAAGATGGTGAAGATTCCATTGCAGTTGAAATTGCACCATTGGAACACTGGCCGTCGATGAAGGCATTGATCTGTGTTGTCTGTGACGTGAAGAAAGATGTCAGTAGTACATCAGGTATGCAACTGACTGTTGCTACATCTGATTTGTTCCAGCATAGAATCAAGGAGGTTGTTCCGAAAAGATTTGAAGAAATGAAAAAGTCTATTTTGGACAAGGACTTTGAAACATTTGCTGAATTAACTATTAAAGACTCCAATTCCTTCCACTCTGTTTGTTTAGACTCATACCCACCTATTTTCTACATGAATGATACATCAAAGAAAATTATTAAGTTAGTTAATTTGTTGAACGAGACAGCCGGTAAGCTTATCGCTGCTTACACATTTGATGCTGGTCCAAATGCCGTGATTTATTACTTAGAAGAAAATGAAAAGTATGTGCTGGGATTATTCAACAAAATCTTTGGTGAATTAAATGGTTGGGAGAAGATTTCCGATAAATTAGACACTTTGCAAATTATAGAGGGTTTCCCAATTGCCGAAATTGAACAGAACCTAGAATTCTACAGTTCTGGTGTTTCTAGAGTTATCCTATCTGAAGTTGGTGAAGGTCCTAAGGTTGTCACTGAAAGTTTGTTGGATCTATCTACCGGATTACCAAAGAAGAATTGAATTATTTAATATGAAGAAGAACGAGTTACGTGGATATACTCTGTTTCCAAACCAACGGCAAATGCACAAATTAATTTTATTTCATTGCTTGTAATTACTATATATATAAAAAAAGTTTTCTAATTATTTTAGTCAAAAAAAAAACATATATCAACAGAGGGAAGCAGTAAAGAGTAGACATTTATTTTAAACTGGAGATTTGCAAGTAAAGCATGCTATGTCAGTTTGCTTGAAAATATTCCTCGTGTATTCAGTAGAGGCCCAGGAACCCAAACCTGGGAATACAAATGAATCAGACACTAGGAGGAGGAGGAGGAGGAGGAGGATGAGGTAAGATGTAGATAAAATAGGGTATTCCATATATCCTCTTTTAATAGATGGACCATATATGGAAATTAAATGGGATAATATAGGTCAATGGCATCATTTTCCTGTTATCAAAAAAGAAAAAACAGCATTTGAAGCATGATAGAAAGGTTGTATCTATGAATATGAACAAATAGAGACCATCTGTTGTGCTTCTTGCAGTAATATATAGAAAAGAAGGAGGATCAAACCAGGGAGGAGGGTTAATCCACCCAAAGGATCACACAACATCTCTGCACCCGATAGGCATATAGTGAAAAAATCTTTTTTTTTCTTTTCTTTTCCAGCTAAAAAAGAATAAATTTTTCTCATGTTTTTTTTTTTCACTTATGACAACTACTGGATTTTCTTTCTTCTTTTGAAGTTTCCTCCTTTTACTAACTCATTCAGAAAAGGTATATATTGTAGGGAGATTAATGCCAATTATAAGATTGTCCCCCTCTACAACCTTTTCGAGATCAACGAAATTTATTTTAATTGGAATCTATATTGAAAGATGAGGCTTTATATTTAAGCACCTTATTTTTCACTGATTTTTCTTACGACAGATCTTTTAAAATCACCTGAATTAACTTTATTTAAAATTATATGATATAAGAATTGAAGAGAAATAAACAAAAAGGAATAGGTAAAAAAAAAAAAAATAAGCACGAAATGATGAATGTATAAAGAAAGTGTGTATGTGTGGATGGGTGGGTGGGTAGGTCATAGAGTGACTTGTTGAAAGTTAAAAAAAACACACTCAACATTCAAAAGCCCATCTTACCCTTGGAGTAGTGCATTGGAGGTAGGTTTGGATGTGGGACATTAGTAAATGTTTCTATATCCATATTATACTCCTCAGTAGAGTTGTCCAGAGTAAAGTTGATAACAGCACCCTTGTTGTTTTGAACATCACAGTAGTTTGGAGCACTGAAAACAGTGATCAAATAACCATCATGTTCGACTGAGTAACCGTTCATTCTAACCTCATGAGATCTGATGATCTTCTTGATGTTATTCTTTTCACAGAATCTTTTAGTGACATCAGGTCCAAATTGCATACCAATACCTCTCTTGGACACTTCTCTACCTTCTTCCGCTTGGGGATCAGTCCAGAGCAACTCCATCTGAATACCCTCCTTTGGAGGTTGTCTGTTATGAACTCTCTTGATCTTTCTAATATCATCTAGTGTAGTGTCATCATTACTGAACAAACCACCGTGCATGACTAGATATTCTTGTCCGATCAAAGTAGCATATGGCAATGAGTTGAACAACTCTTCAAATAATTTGAAAATCTTCTCACCATACTTGTATTTACATTCGTCTTCAAACCCGTACACTTTATTCATATCATTAGTCTCATGGTTGCCTCTGTTGAAATATATTTTTGTAGGATACAAAACCTTCAATGCAAGGAACAGGAGAGCAACTTCACACGACCATGAACCACGGTCGACAAAGTCACCATTGAACAAGTAAACGTGCTCGTTATCAACTCCACCAAATAGCTTAAAAAGGTTCAAAACATCAAAGAATTGACCGTGCGTATCACCACAGACCGTGATTTTCTTAACTTGTTTATCTTGAAGTTCTTTACTTTCGGTTTTACCTCTAGCCAAACCGATTTCGACAAGTGCTTCATCCTTGAGTAGTAATTGGTTAGCCTTGTATAAGATAGCCATGACGTGTTTCTTCGGTAACTTTTCACCTTCTTTAAATGCTTCAATCATCTCACTGATGTAATTCTGTGTGATATTAACTTGTAAATCATCATTTCCATTCTCATCCTTGCTTGCTTCGATGGATAGCTCAGAACCCTTGTATGTGCTTTCAATGTATGAATCAAAGATTTCGGACAGCTTGAATCTACTTTTATCATCATCCATTTCAATTGCCTTTTCAAATTTCAATTGATTTATAATTCTGATCAACTCCTTCTTCAAATTCAAACATCCAACATCCTTTGGTGCTCTGTTAAGTACTATGTTAACATCATTCAATGATTTCTTGTAATCCAAAATAGCAGAATGTGCAACTGCTCTTCTATAATATGCCTTCAGGTAATCCTTGTTAACTTTAATTGATGCATTAGCATCTATTATCGCAAGACCATAGTTTTCCAACTTGATCTGTGCCTGTGCTCTGTTTGAGTAGAAAACTGCATTAGATGGATTCAATTCGATGGCCCTGGTATAAAATTCAACAGCATTCTCATAATGGTTCTCTTTTAAAGCGGCATTACCTTGGTTTTTTAAGCTTTCTGCCTCTTTCAGAGTTTCATCTGATATCGTCATATTGATTTTCTCTGGATAATGATTATGAATGGAAATATACAGGGTTCTGTTCTGTTCTTATGTAAACGTCTCTCTCTCCGGATATGTTGCTATCTATATGTGTGTGTGTGTGTTTTTTTTCTTAGTCCTTCATGTGATCAAAAAAAAAATTTTGGCAGACAGAAAAATTTCACTGGTCTTATTTATCGTTTATTCAAAAAGTCACAAAAAGTCATACAGGTTTTATTCTTTAATTTTATTTAGTATACATACTTATATATATATATATATTATATTATATTATATTATATTGTATTATTAGATCTATTTTATTTAACTCTTATAGAATAGTTATCACCTGATCTAGTAATATATCTAACGTATGGGTAACTTTGGTAATTCATTTTCGGTTCATTGATTTTTAGATATTTAACTTGTAAACCACTAGTCACAAACCCTTGCATTTCAAACTTCAAACTCAATGGTCTCTTCATAAATGTTTCTAGGTTATATGTATTATTCACTGAAGGTAACATCAATTCAGCAATCATAACATACTCCTTACCACCTTCTAGTCTCTTAAACTTCCATAGAATATCCGAATCGTTTGGTAAGTATTTAAGGGATCCCTTGTTGTAGTGGAATTTAGGAGAGTCGATATCTTCAGGAACAGGAATCTTCAGTTCTAGTTTATTAGCAACTATTTTATTTCTGAAATTTGCCTTCAGTTTCACCATGATCTCTAATCTTGTATTGGAATGGTTTTTATACTTATAGTCAATTAAAAATAGTGGTCTCAAATTGTTTGAATGAACTCTATAACTTAATAGATTAAACTCTCCATCAGGTGGAACAAATGATATCATCTTGTCATTTTCAAATTTCGATAATCTGACACATTGATGGAATTTCACATCCTCAACTTCAATAGGATTGTTACCAATCTTAGGAACTTCTTCACCCTTTATTGATGCAATACCACTGTTTATAAACCTTTCATTCAAACCTAATTGAAGTTCAGGCATACCCGATAAAAATGATTTGATTTTAATGACACCATGGATTTCAGATGATAGCATTTGCCCCTTAGCATTAACCAACATGTCGATCGATTCAATCACATCCAAGTATGCTTCATTCTTCTTGTACATTATTCCTGGAGATCTCCAACTTATAGAGTTGGTCAATGTAGATGGAGGAAGTCTGGAGGAAGTTGTAGGACCTGCGCCTGCACTCAACACATTCTCCAATGTGAAACTTCTTTGTGTGATGTACTCTTTTAAAATCTTTTGATCTGTTATTTGTGGAACACCGAAATCCATCATCTCATCCAACAATTCATAAATGATAGAAAAGTTATCTCTGATAGATTCCTCCTCCAATGATTTCACATAGCTTTCAATGACCTTGATTAGATTGTTGAGGTAAGTCAATATGTTGAATATGTTGGTATCGTGCTTTGTCAATGCTAATATGTATAAATTCTTATGAATCAAGTAAACATAGTTAACACCATTGTGAAAGATAACAGGAGGCACGGAACCAGCGTCATCACTGGTACTGGATCCACTTGTAGCATTGGCAACACTCAAAGCAGCATTGGAATGGTCATGATTATCCTCAGTACCTGATATTGAGTTTTTAAGTAATAATATTGGAAATTGGTCAATTGCACTGTGAGGGATATCACCCTTATAGTCCCTGGAAAGTAATGGTCTTCCCTTATTATCTAGAAAATACACTATCGATGCCATCCTGTGTGTGTGTATGTATCGAAATTCCTTGATGATCAATCAATTGAATATTAAAGTGTATATGGTTATATTTATATATCAGTAGTTGTTTTGTTGTTAAAATAGATTTAAAATATTATTATTACAGTAGTATATTACAGTAGTATTATTACAGTATTGATTGATTGTAACACGAAATTTGCTTTTTCGAAAAGTAGAAAAAAAAAACAATCATGTATCTGGTGCAGAGGTGTTTCAGGTTACGCCTCCTGTGCTCCTTGGGGGGGGAATATATCCCTTATTTCTTAATTCTAGAGGATACTTTTTGGCATTGGATATGGTGATTTGTGTTTTTATAAGTATTATGTTGGTATACATAATCCATCATCTAGAAGTTACTTATAAAGATAAATTCAATGTCATTATTCTGAAACAAAAAAATTTACATTACACTTTTGCTACATTTCAATTAAATCTTCAACTTTCCCCTATTAATTAACATCAATATTCATTATCTATGCTTCCAAATGTTTTTATTTCCACAGTTTATTCAGCTAATATTCAATATTATTGCCTTTTTTTTCTCTTGTTATTTATTAATTACTATTACATTACTAAATATCCTCAATTCAAAGGGACAGAGAAACCATATAATATTGGTGTCATGAAAAAAAATTTAATTATTCATCCATAGTCTGGTTATTCAAATCCAAAAACAATTTCCCCTCTTCAAACAAACTCGATAGTAACTCCTGTGTACTAGCTAGTGAACCCATACCGAATAACTCACTTACTCCTGAAGCAGGATTATTAGTGAAGTTTATATTATTACTACCATTAGTATCCTCATTCTCATCTATATCGGCTGAATTAACAATAGATGAAGCACCTGTATCAACCAAAGTGGAAGTATCATTGCCTTGGGAAGTCAGTATAGTTCCAGCACCAGAAGAAGCATTTTTTTCAATGGCAGTATTAATCCTTAGTGGAATTGAATGCCCTTTGTTGGTAGTAGTGGTGGTGGCAGTAGTTGCATCTGTGTTGGTAGAAACAGTAGGGGAAGTATCATTTGTTGCTACTTCTGTTTCCTTGTTCTTAGCCAACACTGATTTAAAAAGAAAGAATGATGCTGCTGAGTACCACCATTTCGATCTGAATTTCTCCAAAAGTTTCATACATTGTTGAAATTGTTTCAGTTTCAAGCTCAGAGTTTTTCCCCCTGGGAGCTCTGATTTGCCACGTTCAGTGGCAGCTGCCAATTTAGACTTAATCTCCAAGTGCACTAAAACGATAGCATGAATAATAGCATGGATTATCAGAATACTCTCGATTTGAAGATCATCAGATCCGTTTTCGATGATCATCCCTGTGAACTTATTAACGTAATACATTTTATTGTCAGTTATAGGAGACTTTGAATCAGAGTATTTACACATAGCAATGGCACCCTCGTTGGCGTCCTGATCATTTGACATAAGTGTTAAGAAATCCATTTTGCATCTAAGGTACATCAAACTACAGTATGCGTAGTTGATTTTAAAGAAGTGTTTAAATCTGGTTGGAATATCACCAGTGTCTTCCTTCACTAAATCCGAGTCCCATTCTAGAATGTCTGATTCTAAAAGTAGATCATGCACTCTGTACTTTGGTGGTCGATATGAGTCAAACAAGACCCGTTGCATTAGTGTACATGTCGCTATGTATCGCTTGAAAATCTTGCAATCCGAAGTCTGATACTGGCCCTCATCAAAGTCGTCAATGGTAGGTTCATAAACAATCATATCCAGCTCGTTGTAGAATGTTGGCGAGGAACTAGTAGCTGCAAGCATTCTGTCAATACCCCAGGTTATCCAAAACAATCTAGCGAGTAAGGCCTTACTATAAGACAATTTAAATGGTGATTCTTTTAGATCTTTATCTGTTTTCAAAATGTCAAATTGGTTTGTAGCGGCATAGTTATGTAGCCCAAGCTCAACGCATAAAATAGAAGCCTTGGAGACATTCTCTCTGGCATTATTGGGTCCCTCTGGACCTTCTTCATGGTTGGATATCAAAATATATGATTGGATCAATGTGATCTTATTAGTTTCAACAAGCAATAGTAGCTTACACCTTGAATAGTACTCCTCAGCCCTGATCCGGTACTCTGTCCCCTTCAAATTCGGGTCATAACGAACCCCTACAAGCATCAATGCATTCAATAATAATAGTGGGACATTGGATAAATGTTTGAGTATATTTCTATCAACAACAGGGTATATGGGGTAAACATTATCTAAAAATAATCCGATCAGTCGTCTTTGCTCCTGCACAGATGGTTTTTCAAAGGCGCCCTTTTTCTTTAGATAAATATTCAAATCGGGGTCAATGGCATTCCTACTCTTGTACTTGTCTCTATCAATATTGAACATATCTCTCCAGGGGTAATACAGCCCTAGCACCTCACCTTCTAAACATAGAAACGAGTCCCTTGACATTATAGGAGCCAATGGCTGCGTTGAAGTGATAAACTGTGAATTGATTCCATTGAGAGTTAATGCATTGGCATATATTAATTCATCTTGAAGAATACCCCTTTTCACCTCTTTGTTACTTGGCCTCTTTTTAGTTTTATTGTTGCTATTGCTGCTGTAGTTGTTGTTGTTGATAATGCGCTGTGAAGTATTGCCTTGATGATATTTTTTCAAAACTCCGTGGGTCATTGGAGAGGACCTCGTATCGGTGATATTTTGGTTATCATTGCTGTGGTTGATGGTTACACTATCATTTCTATTACCATTTTCATTATCATCACCCGTGACTAATATTGACGTCTCTGGGTTGTTGTTCAATGGTTTCCAATTACATTCGTAATTGTTCTTTTCACATCTGATGCATCTGTTAGAGCCACTTTGGTAATAATTTTCAGATAACGAGCACTTTCTATGTGATTTCCTACATCTATCACATGCCAACAAGTTTCTTTTTCTTTTCCGAGAGATCTGGAATGTAGTGACTAACGATATATTGTTAGATTGTATTGATGTAGATGATTGGGATTGTGACAAGTGATGTAGATGATGACCCTGCTCATCGTTATCGTTGTCACGACTATTAAGCATAATCTGGAAAGAAGAAGTTAAACTGCCATTATTAACATTGTTATCATTGTTCCTTGTATCATTGCTAACCCCTTGACTCATCTAGAACTGAATGAGTAGTTGTCAATATGATTTTAAAGAGTAAATATATATATATCTAATAGTATATTAGTATTATTACTAAGAAAAAAAATTACTGTTAAGCTGGAGAAATGCGAATTTTCCAAAAAAAAAAACCAAACATTATGAATAAATTGAATTAATGAAGGTATAGTTATTTTTACTTGATGCATTGGATAGATTATTACAGCAATTGTGTTTCTTATTTAACGTGAAGATTAGATTATCATAATCCACAATTATATACAGAGAACGAGAACAAACCTGAAAGAACTCTATCGAAGCCAGCACAATCTCAAAAATGAAAGGAACGTTTATAATAATACCGTTTCTGTTAATCGTCACACAACAAGTGCAAGCAGTTTTATTTCAAGGGTCATTGAACTTGACATCATACTCTAACAAGATATTTGATCCATCTAGATGTCATTTAACGCTGACCAAGACTAACAAGCAAGGAGGAGGAGATGAACAGAGTATTTATTTCAATTCCAAGGGACAATTCGAAGTTGAACTAGCAAAGGAATCTGTGTATAAATTAGCATTAGAGAGTTTAGACTTCAATTTCAGGGCATCTAATCAGTTTAAATTGGTTGTTCAAACAGCCACGGAGATCACTTATGATGAACCAAGCACAGACGGTGAACGTGAAATCGATGGCGATGGTCAGCAAAAGAGACAAACTCAGGAGAAGGATGTTGTTGTGGTGTATCAATTGAACCCAGCATTCACCAGTGATGTGAACACTGATTTGACAAGATTGTACAATGGATTTCAATTCAATGAGGGACACATCGTTCTCAGAGACTATTCAGATAATCAAGACAAATTTACCAACTTTCTCAGTTACATTCCGATGGGTGGGTTGATTCGTGAGAATCCAATCTATGGTTACTTATTAGTGGGTATGATTGGTATCATTCTACTCCCACGTATCATCATGTACTTTGATCCAGACTTTGCCACCAGATATGTTGAAGAACAACAAGAACAACAGCACGAACAATTAAAGTGAAAAAATATAAATTTTAACTAGTGTAACTAGGAACTAAGCGAGCCGCATACCATCCATTTTAGGTAGTGCAAATCCCCCTTTCCACACTATATACTACATTGTACTATAAATATAGTTAGTAGATTTTAATACTATAATACTATGTAATATTCTTAAATATTAATATTTATGAATTTAATTTATTTATTGTTATGTACGTGTGTAATTACGTACGTACGTATAGTAGTAGTAAATAAGTAATACATTATAATATTTAATTATTGTTGTAGTTGTAGTTGTTGTTCTTTTTTATTATTATTATTATTACTTACTTACTCTTCTACGTTTTTCTATCCTTTTATCATTTCATCTTTTCATATTTTTAGATAAATCATCATCATCATATATTATTATAATCTATAAGATATTAAAGTCCTCTCGTTTTCTTACCTACCTACTTACTTAGTTACAACACAACCCTGACCATCTTCCCTTCCCATCTTCATTCAATTCATAGTAGTTAGTTTACACAGCTCACACAAATACATCATTCACTTGCCTATCCCAAAATATACTTACATACATATACTTATTACATATATATATATATATATCTATTTATATATTGAATTCCGGTTTTTTTTTATCCTTTTCAAAACACAAAACAAAAAAAAAACAAACACCAACATATCCATCCACTACTACTACTACAACAACAACTACTACAACAACAGCAAACAATAACAAAACCATCATCTCATCCTATCACTAATATATCCTATTCATATACCTTGATACCCCCCTCCTATATCCCAACTTTATCAACATATATCAGTAATAAACTTATTTATTTTACCATTACATTACTATCTTTCCTCTCTACAACCAACCACCCCCTTCTCATCACCGTCTTCCTCTCCTCCTCCCACTTCCCCTTCTTCCCATCATCATCATGAAACAATACACCCAGGGACGCACTTTGGTCGACTTCAAAGTGGTTACTACGTGCCTAACATGGTACCTGGTATCTGCATTGACATCACAATCCACTAAACTCATACTAAATAGATTTTCATTTCCAATATTCATAGGGGAGTTTCAATTCCTTTGCAACTTGGTGTATGGGTATCTAACCATTAGAATCCATCAATGGTACCCATTAATCGACACCTATTTCCCAGAACATACATTCCCAAATACCTTCGGCTTTGATAAACGTCAAACACGTTTATTCCTACCAATGGGTTCCTTCCAATTCATAGGGAAACTGTTTAGTTTGGCTGCAACTTCATTATGTTCTATAGCAACAGTTGCATCCATCCGTGCATTGTCCCCTTTGCTCATTGTCACTTGCTATACACTTTACTATAACGTTCATTTCGATAAAGAAACTTACCTATCATTGATACCTCTTTTGCTAGGTGTCATTCTAATTGTGTATTCACAATCACTGCCTCACGACACTGGAATCAGTGAATTGGAGAAAACAGATGACCTACCCACTGTGGGCACCACTAGCATTAAGGGAATGCTTCTTGCATTTTCAGCAGCATTGATATTCGCCATTCAAAACATTTACGCCAAAAACGTTGTCACCCATGGTGCTATGAAATCATCTCACAATGGTGACTTGGCTCTAAGCACAGAATCCGACGACGATGAATCCAGTATCAATGGCAATACGATCGGAAGCACCAATGGCAACAATTCCATACTAATAACGTCAACTTCGATGATGCCAGGCGCATCATCAGCATCACCATCCTCTTCTTCTTCTTCATTGTCATCTAATTCGGCTGCTCCAACAGCGGTGAAATCACATTTAAACCTTGACCAAATGGAGAAAGGAACAGGCTCTCCATACTTGGATGATAAACCAGCGAAAATGACAACATTGATCTACTGTGCCATGTTTGGGTTCATATTGTCCATACCCACATTGTTTTTATACGAAATCTGGGGAGTGTCAAGTGAACTTCATAACTTGCCCTTGATTTGGCTAATTGTCAATGGTTTATGTCATTTCATTCAATCATTATTAGCATTCCAGATATTGTGCCTTCTGCCAACAGTTTCATACTCCATTGCTGCCATGATGAAAAGAATCGTGATTATCACAATCAGCATGGTTTTAAGCGGCGAGGGTATGAACGCTTACGACTTTATCGGATTATTATTTGTCACTTTAGGACTATATGGATACGACAAATGGGGATCTAAACGTCATCATTAAAACATTCCACCCCCACCCCCCCTGTTTTCCTTCTTGTTTTCAACTTTCCTGTCCTGTTCCTATTATCAGTATCCCCCGTTTTTTTTTCCATCATCATTTTCATCCATCCTGTTATGTTATGCTCTGCTTTGTGTTTTCTCTCTCTTTTTTTCTCTTATTCTTTTACCTTACTTATTCTTTATCATTTCTATTTATATCCTAATGCATTTTGTAATAATACACCCCTGTACATGACACATGATACCACAATCAATTGTCTACAGGTAAACAGTGAGATAAATTAAAGTACAACATAACTTTTCTTATTACCGATAATAATATAAATACTAAATACACAAATTAATGCCAAATCGCCATTCTTTTACTTGCATCACATGCAATAACCTCTAATCTACCAATCTGATCACCAGTTCCATCTAACTCGATAGCTAAACTCACACGTAACGATGTCACACCGACATTATTACCTGTTTTAAGAACCCTTAATTTCTCAAACTGCCATCTCGCATTTAATTTCAACTGCCATAATTCAATGTCTCCAGTGGATAAACCCAATGCAATCAATTGTTCATTACTATTCAAGTTAGTCCATATGGAATTGTCAATTCTTCCATTACCATTCTTGTTTCTGCCGTTCCCATTGCTATTAGTGTTATAATCAACTCCTCCTCCATAACCACCATTGCCACCGTACTGGGCAAACTGCATGGACACAACTTCGGCTCCTTGTAAATCCAACTTGCCAAATAAGTTGCCATTAAGGTCCAACACATTGAGCTTATTATCAAAATCAACACATCCAATGAATCCAAACTGGTCAGATATAGAAATCAATTTACAACGAACATCAAGTGTTCTAATCAAAACGTTGTTCAACCGATTCCATATCTTCACCTCTCCGTCTTCACTTAAAGTGATAATGTTCTTGAAAAACCGTGAATACAATATGCTTTTGACGGCACTTGAATGGCACCTCAACACTCCAATTGTTTCCAATTGCTTGGTGAACAAAGATCCCTTATTACTATTGTTATTGTTGCTGCTATTGTTATCAAGGTTACGCGATGATATTTGTGAATGCGTCAAGTTCAGATTTCTTTGTGCAGTAATCGCCAATCTATAAATTGATAATGTACCATTGGCAAAGCCGACAATAAACTCATTATCATCCAACATTTCAATCTTTGTGATTTCACTCAGAGCTAGACATTCAAAAATAAACTTTTTATTCACCATCAGCCCAGTGCCCTTCAACCTGCTAACCAAAAGCTTGTCGGTCGCCCTGGTAAACTTACCAAACGATTTCCATTCGGCAGCCTCCGGGTCAAATTCAATTATATCACCAACATGGTCCGTGGTAACAACACTTAGAGGAGAATCAAACATCTTCCACACATTGAACATCAACTTCTTGGTAACAGACTTTGCCGGATGCGGTTTATTGAAAATTTGAAGTGGGGTTTGTCCAAAGTTGTGAATGATGGAAATATTAACCCGTCGTTCATGATCATCCTTGATATCATCTAAATCAATGGCACCGTGGTAACTTAAATAATGGAAAACATTCATGTTTTGTATAGCATTTTCACCTCTTTGATTAAAACCAAATATTAAATCAATCCATTGATGCAAGTGTTCACTAACATAATCTGATTCTAATGCCTGTCGCATCTTCTCCACAAAGATAGTTGGATCATTCTTTGCCCATGGAGGCAATTCAACATCGTTAACCGAGGAACCATTTTGCAAGTTACCAAAATTAAATCCATTGGAATTAACGAGAAAATCAGGCAAGTAATAAAATTCAGGAATCAACTCCCTAACATCTGTAGTATTATCTCTTGATGCACTGGTCCAGGCCTTACCAACAGAGTTGAATAATCTATCCGCATGGTCAAACTTTCCACCTTGTAAAAGTAAGTATGATTGAACAAATGGTTCCAATCTAATTAAATACGAAGTGACAATCATGGCAGATGAATAATGTGTACCATAATGGAATGGTGGAGTATCAGGAGACATTTCAATTGATGCCTCATATCTTTCTTGGAATCTTTTAGATCTACTTTCAGTTTGAGCACCCATAGGTTTACTCAAATCTCTAAATGTTTTCGGGTTGGTCAAATCTAGTTCATCGCTTCCGTAATCAGCAATAACATGTGGGAACACCGGATACTGTGTTAAATCATTGAAAGTTCTTCCGGCAATAGTGTTGACCAAAATTAAGTAATAAAAGTTGGAAAGCTCACCCTTTTTCCACTTCTTCGTAATGGAGGATAACGACAAGTTGTTAGTGGAAAAAGCAGAGTATATTTTTGAACTAAACTTTGATTGCGTAACTGGTGTGATCTTTTGTTGTGAGGCCAACTTCAATGCTTCCTCCAATTCTGCATCAGAAAATTTCGCTGTTATCTTAGAATGCAATTGATTATACAGCCCATTACGAGTAGCTTTACTGACACAAGTGATCAAGAATGAGGTTCCGTCTTTGAAAAATAACTCTAACGCAACATCTCTAAGTAAAAATTTTCTTTTGGAGATTGAGATCAACTTACTAATTTCAAATGCCTTGGTACCATGTTCATTTGAATTCTTTTTATCAACTGATTGTTCATTACCAGAAATGATTTTCACAAATGGATCACGTATAGAGGTTGGAGCATCCTTTACATCAACAATATCATTGTCAGGTGTTTGTAAATAATTGTCCACAACATACAAATGCGTAACACCAGTAATGAAAATAGATTCAATAGTCTCTAAACCAATGATCTGGGTCACATTAGTAATTCCGGCAATCTTGTCACCGACAAATAGACTTCTTAATATCTTTCTGTGCTTATCTTCCTCAAATGATTCAAATTCGTTATTTTCTTCAATGGTAAGATCAATTATGGAGGATTCTTCATTCATAACAATTACCGTATCAGTCTGAGGTTCAAGAATATCAACTGACGAAGATGATAATGGTTCTGAAATCTCCACCACTTCATTGATTATTCTTCTTCTTAATCTATTAGGACCTTCTGTGGAATCAAGTATCCATTTCAAAGGGAACGTCCCATACGGTAATCTGGTTTTAATGGATGTATATTGACTGATGTAGTAACTCAAATCATCTTTATCATCTTGAATATGTCTATGGAATCGTTTTGTTTCTGAATTGAGAATAGCTATTGTCAGTGGTTGAATTTCTGTTTTCATTAACTTAGAGTACTTTTCATTTAAATCAGTATTGTAACTTTTTATTAGTTGATTCATCACCTGGGATTTAGATAGTCGCTTCTCGAGCTTTCCAAGGATCTCAAGATTATCATTAAATTTCTTATTTAAAGTAAGCTTCAATTCGGAATCCAAGAACAATTGTGATTTAAATTCCTCGTCATTCATGCTCAAACAATTGTTGAACAATGATTCTGCACGAGCATTAACTTTAACATCTTCGCATTTGATAGCATTGCAAATTCCATGTAAATTGGATCCATTCATGACAATTAGCCTGATGCAGTTGACAGAAAGAGTAGATATACCTGATTGTGTAATATCCAAGTTCCTGCACAAGGTCACAATGAGGTTCAGCAAACTTTCGTTTCCTAAACTGGTAACATACAATGTAGAGTCCATCATTATCAATGAGCAACAAAACTTGATACTCTCTAATCCTGAATCTGGATCTTTAATTTCATGATAAGATGAGCGAAGGAAGAATTGAAGAAAGCTCTCAGCAAATTCCAACTTGCAATCTCTGAGAAGGGATACAGGCTTGATATTGAATTTTCCTGAACAAATGGTTTGCAAAATATTGGATATTGTACCAAGATTTTTTATGTAATCTGCATCTTCGAATGAATAAACCTTTCTAGTTTCTAGAAGAATTAATGAGAGCTTCACTAATGTACTACCGAATGCGGTATCTTTAAGTAGTTCAGGCAAATTATCTTCAAAATATTTAAGATGGTCTAATAGCAATGGAGCAACAGTTAATGAAAAACTAATATTTGAGTGAGTGTTAATATCATCCAACATGGCCATGTTTGAATGTTTTTTAGAACTTTGTAGATCATACAACTTTTCGATGAATATACTCCCGAGGAAATGCTCAATTTTTTCTGATATATCCCTAAATTCTGGAGAGCTTACAATTGCATTGGAATCCTTTAACTTCATTGTTAGCATCATTAAGCCAATGATAGCTTCAGTGTTTCCGGTGTAGAACGATTGAAGACAAGGAATTGTTTCATGTGACTTTAGTAAGAAGGTGTGATATGAGGTTAAAAGGGCAACAGCATCAAGGGTGGCATTGTCAAGGTCGTTGGAATCCGCTGATTTTGAAATATCGCTAACAGAGTACAACACAATAGAATTCATCGTGTATAATAATTCTGGCATTATTATCGCTAATTTAGACCCCTTCAAAGATAACCTTGTGACAAAATCGGATAGATTGTTACCAAATTCAGGAAAATAGGAAATCCCAAACACACCTGCAAGTAATATAACCATAACCTCATTATCTCTCCACTGTTTCTTAAATGAATTCTCAAGAATACTTACACCATGCGCATTAACAAAGTATTTATATGATTTTTTTCCTAGTAGCAATAATGTCTTTAGTAACAGTCTCAAAACAGCCTTAAGAACTCTTGGATCGTTGTCATTCAATAAAAGAATTATCCATCTAATGTTAATGGATTGAAAAACCTTTTTATGCGTCTGAACAGAACCAGTAGGAGAACTATTGCAAACCAGTGAAACTAACACATCTAACGTGGCTATACCACATATACGTTGCAGATTTGGGTTACGGCTTCCATTTGTGTCCTTATTGAGGGCATACACAATGTACATGGACAATGATTTGATGGACACCTGATTTGGGTTGCAGTTCATTAGTATAAGTAAGGAGTCATGTAGAATGGGAATCATATCTTCATCAAACATTTCCGCTTTCATTGCTTGGATAAATCTATTCACTATTTTTATTTTCATCAATTGTTTTAAATTATAGGAATGATATCTACTATCCTGACCAAACACTGTGAATTGAAATAATAAAAACTTAAAAGTGTCCTTAGATGTAGATAGTTCATCGTCATCTTTGGGTTTCCAAATCTCAAAATCAATGATCAAAGATCTATAAGCCAAGGGATTCTTGAGTATTGAATTAGCGGGGTCATCGTGATTATAACCTATGAATTGTAAAATGCAATCCAAGACTGGGAGGGATATCAATTGTTTCTTTGTTTTCAGTAAAGTTGCAAGTAGATCATAACCAGACTGGGTTTCAAACTCATTATGTATCCTAATGTCATGGTCTAGTGTGTAGAAAAGGAGATTTAGTGATTTAACTAAAGTGTCAGTGGATTTTGCCGATTCAATAAAATTCAATGGGATACCAAAACCACCAATGGAGTATAATGTTTCAATTAAGGGTATAGGTTTGATGATTTCCACTTCATTCCTGGTCATTTGGAGTATAGGTTTACTATCATCATTCAAATCAAAGAAAGAAATAACATTATTATCAATGAAACTGGTTGACGAAGCAGATAGATGGAGCATAACTTCCCGTTTCTGTAAGCGTAAGTGGTTAAAACTGCTAGCAGCAGCATTCTTCTTTGATTTGGAATTCATGGATAAATCACTAAAGTTACTTGACAATAATCCTGAATCTGATTCTTGTAGTTTCAATTCCATTTCAATTTGATCTTGTTCTGTCAATAAATTCTCTAAATGTGAATCCTGGTAGAGTCCAGGATAATGGTATCCAAGGAGGTGGGAAAGTAATATCCATTCTACACTCATAACATTATTGATAATCAGCAAATTTGAGATACCAATCAACATGGAATCATCAGCTGAAGAGCTAGGAATTTCCACTTGCACGGGGACATTTTTATACATGGAAGCAGATTTCGAAAAGTTGAAGTGTGAATATGAAGGGTTATTGTCATTCAAATATGCGAAAAGGAATCCAGTGTTGCATGATTGTATAAATTCTCCATTCACAAACAAGTCAATCTTACAACTTTTTGTGTTACCACAGGAATGGACAAATGAAACATTGTACATTTTACCTGATTCAAATGTGAAGCTATCAAAGCTCTGTGATTCAAAGTACTTGCTTGCTGTATTTCTTGTCTCTATTACCAATTTATTACTTTCCAATGAATATTGAAGGATGTGATCATGTTTGTCATTGAAGAGTGATAGTAAAGTTGTGTGACAATGAGTACTGTCTTCTAAATTCTTTGCATCCAGTCGTAATCGCAATTGTATTGTAAATCCATTCTTGACATTATCCAATACCAAGTTATCAATTTTCATTAGGGAACCGTCATTTTGTAGATACATTAAGGGACACGATGACGGATATTGAAGGAACACTGATAAGAAAACATCTTGTAGTTCAGGGTCCATGAGTGATTTTTTATATAGTAAAGATAGTTGATCGTTTGTCAAACCCAACTCCAATAATGATATTAAAAGGTTAATCAACAATGTATGCAAATGTGGGTCGTTGGGTGTGCAAGTGATGAGGTACTTTATAAGATCAGATGAGTACACTCTTGATTTGTTTATCGGAGATATTAGGGTTAGATTATAGATAAACTCTATGATGCACCGTTGAAAGAGTAGGTTGTCATGATTATCAGCTAACGAGATCAACTGTGTTAGCATATTGTATATGTTCTGTCTGCTTCCTGGCTTGAATGTGAATTTGGCTCCTGTGCTTTCTAGAAACTCAATCACTAGATTGTCATCAGTTTCTAACAGCCTCCAGTTGTTAAGGAACGGGATTAGTTCATCTTCATCGGTTGTAGACTTCAATTGGGAATCAACACAACTGACAAAGCTCCTAATCAGCTCATCATTCTCTGCCATTATAAATGGAATGATATTTAGATGATTAAGAAAAAAAGGTTAGGCAAAAGATGACAAAAACCCTTTTTACATCTCCCTTCCTACTATATACCTTGTAAAATGTGGCATTCCTATTAACACAAAAGAGTAAGAAAATTGAGTGCCTTTTTTTTTTTCGCCCTTCCCTTTTTGGCTCTCTTTCTCGCATAATAAAATTTTTCTTCTTTTTTCTCTGGTCTTCTGAAAAAAAAAGAGGCAATTTTCCATAAAACTGTATTACTAAGGATTGATTTGATCTCTTATACATCAACTCAGTTCAACTGAAATCTCCTGTATTCATAATCTATCTCATCTATAGTATATATATATATATATAATATCATATTTGATAGCAGGGGTGACTCAAAGCAACAGAAGAACAACATTATATCATATACACAACAATCTCATTAGTCGGGAATTCAATCATGACTGGGGAAGCTACTGATTCAATACCTGGACAACAACCAGAACCAGTTGTCGATGACTCTTCCAGTAAATCAAGTTCTCCGGAGGTGGCTGTGTCACTGAATATTACCAGTTCTGATATATTAGACAACGATGACGAAAAATTACCAGACAATGACCCAAATCCTTTTCAAGTGTTACAAGATCGCAGAAATCAGTACAAGGAGCTCCATCAACAATCATTAAACAATATTCAAGAGGGAGAAACATATTATGGAATCCCCAAGGACTGGTTGAATAAGTTCTTATTTGAAACTTTTGAACATGTCGAGGAAAATGAAATTGATTCGCAAATAGGTGAGATATACACTAACCAACTCCTGGATGAAACAAGTCTGTGCCTTGGCACACGCAAACAGGCTGAATTCCTCTCTGAACAAGTGTTTGTGAAACTATGTGAATGGTATGGATTGGCAGAGAATAATGAATTAATTCCTAGAAAAGTTATCAAAGTTGATGGCCAGTTTTCCCTTGAAACATACCCCTTGTACGTTGTGCCTCACTTTTTATGTCCAACGACAGGAAACACAGCCAGATATGAATCATTAAATGTTGCACCATTCCTAATATCATATGAGAGCTCCGTGAAAGATTTGAAAGATAGACTTAAGAAGGAGTTTGAGGTTCCAAAAATTTGTATTACAAGACTTTGGCAGGTGAAAACCGATATGTACAAGTTTCCTGCAGTTTTCACAACAGCTCAACTGGAACATATTGTAGAGAAGGAACTTATCCCCTCAGGAAAACGATCATCAAGTTATAAATTATCCGATAAGAGAATCCATTCCGGTGATTTTGTATTGGAAATTCAACAAAGAGATGGGTCATACCCAATGGCTTCATTGTCATTCTTGGAACCAGGTAATGGTTTGGTTGGATTGAATAATCTAGGTAATACCTGTTATATGAATTCTGCTCTACAGTGTTTGGTTCACATCCCAGAACTTGCGGAATATTTTCTATACAACTACTTTGAACCCGAAATCAACAAGGACAATCCATTAGGTAATAACGGTAGGGTTGCCATAGCATTTGCTGCATTGACAAAGCATTTATTTGATAAGAACTTGGCTGGTTCTCAGTCTTCCTACCCTCCAAGAGATTTTAAATACACTATTGGTCATTTCAATTCCATATTTGCAGACTTTCGTCAACAGGATTCTCAAGAGTTTATCGCCTTTTTATTAGACGGCCTCCACGAAGACTTGAACAGAGTTATTAAGAAGCCGTACATAGAGAAGCCAGAATTGTCTGATGATAAGGTTGATGACCCCAATGAAATTGCAAAACTAGCACAGGATTGCTGGAACGCACATAAATTGAGAAATAATTCTATTGTGATAGACTTGTTTGTTGGACTATATAAATCAACATTGATCTGTCCTGAATGTAACAAAGTGAGCATCACTTTTGATCCATACAATGATTTGACATTACCACTACCAATCACTAAGAAATGGACTCATAAGATTAAGATATTACTAGAAGATGGACCACCAAAGATTTTTGAAGTTGAGTTGAATAAATCCTCGACATTTGCTGATTTGAAGGCATACATTGCAGATAAATTAGCTGTGCCGATGAACGAGCTTATAGGACTTGAAGTGTTCCAGTCACAGGTGTACAAGAACTTTGAGGCAAAGGATTCAGATACAAGATACCTCCCAATCTCAGATTTGATCAATGAAACAGACGATATTTGGTTCCATCAAATCAATCATAAACCAGGAGACATGGTTGTGCCGGTGTTTAACACATATACCAATGGCAGTTCGTCTTCATACAACATTACCAATGCTTTTGGTATTCCATTTTTCATCACTGTGTCAGAGGATGAGAGATTCTCATTTGGTGCTATTAGGGAGAAGCTAGAGAAAAGATATGACCAACTCTCTACATATGGTTATTTCAAACAAGTGAGAATGCATTCCAAGGAGAAACATTACAAGGATGATTTCCCATTGATTAAGCAAGATGAGAAGGTTAATGGTGGTGATAAAGAAGCTATTGGCGACAAAGATAATCAAGCCGATGATGCTGATGTTGAAGATGAGGATGATATAGTATCATTGGCTAATCCAGATCTTCCAGGTAATTATGCTTTTAATATCAAGATATTCGATTCCACACGGGAAGCAGCATCAAGAAAGGGATATGGCAAGTTTTCTCGGTACTCATTTTACAATCACTATAATATTGGAGGACCACAACAGCCTTCTGACAACGATGATGATGATGACTCACTTTGGATCCCTCAAACAAACCAAAATTTTAAGGACCTGCCATCATTATTAGATAAGGTGCATCCTAAGAAGAAGGCATATTACACATACGAGGGTGTGGTTTCTGACGAAACTGGTTATTCTTCCCACGATTCAGGAGAACAACTCAAGGACGAGAAATGGGAAATGGTCGACAACAGCAAGCAGACAAAACCAATGGTTGATACTGAGAACAGCAGCAACGGTGAACCTAATAATGAATCAACATCATCAGAGGGGAAGATTGATGAATCCGATGATGAATTTATGGATATTGATATTCAAGGTTCACAGGCTTCACAAGAAGACGACAATGATGCAAGTGCTAACACTTCTGCAACAGCACCAGCGGCTGCAAATAACCATGTTACCGTTACCGTTGACAATGATTCTTTGATGCATGACTTTGATGATGAGGATTATTCGGGTCCATTGATCGAAGAGCAGAATGCGTTAGTGTGTGAATGGGACTCGCAATTATTTGACACATTTTTCACCGGTTTAGAGGAGGAAGGTGAAGGTGGTAAGGATACATGGTCAAACCCTGAAGTTTTGCATAATAATGAACTTGAAGAAAGCAGAAAAAGGTTGGAGGAGCAGTCAAAGAGGGATATCACTTTGGATGATTGTTTAGAACTTTTCTCACAGCCTGAGGTTTTGGGTGAACATGATTTATGGTACTGTCCAAACTGTAAGGAGCACAGACAAGCCACGAAGAAGATTCAAGTGTGGTCTGTTCCTGACATTTTAACTATTCATTTGAAGAGATTTGAGAACACAAAGAGTTTCAGTGATAAGATTGATGCCACTGTTATTTTCCCAATTGAGGGATTGGACCTGAGTAAGAATGTTGTTGGTGCTAATGGCGAGCCATTGATTTATGACTTGTTTGCCGTTGATAACCACTATGGTGGATTAGGCGGTGGCCATTACACTGCCTACGTTAAGAACTTTATTGATGACAAGTGGTATTACTACGACGATTCCAGAGTCACCCCCGTGGACCCATTGAATTCAATCAAGGGTTCTGCGTACTTGTTGTTTTACAGAAAGAGATCATCTGGTGCCCTTGGTGGTGAATTCTTCAGCAACATGTTCAATGACATCGAGACTGAACGTGCCAAGCACAGGGAGAAGTTGGCATTACAACAACAACAACAACAACAACAACAACAACAGCAGCAGCAGCAATCAGATCACAAGTTTGAAGATGATGCATCTTCTGGTGGTGGGAGCCATCATACCCTTGTCCCCTTAGTTCAAACTCCCCTGAATGAGGTGTCATCGGATTCCCTCTCGACATCCGGGGAGTCCAATTTGAACAGTAGGAACGAGAGCAAGTTGGAAAATGCCCTCTCACCGATGACTACAGCGAATGAAATGATCACCTCCACCGATGCTGTCATCAAGAGACGCAAGATGATGTTTAGAAAAAACGTTGATTCTTCCAACATTGGTTCTCCAGCCAGTGATTTTGATGATTCTGCCAGCGTTTACAGTAATGCTGCCAATGCACCTACCCATGATCAAGACCAATATTTCGATGACGTGTAATAATAGCAAAACAAAACAAAACAAAACAACCCCCAATATATATATTCATCTATTATATATTATATATTTAATATTATTTTCTAGGTATTCCATTCTATATTAACAGTAATTATTTATTATAGAGCCAAAAAAAAAAGAGGGGACTTTTCCCCTCCAAAAAGAGAAACGCGCTTTCAGATCTGCACGTGACTTGTTTTGATTTCTTTTTTTTCGTCGTTTCTTTTTTTTTGTGTGTGTTTTTTTGGGTGTATTTTTGAAAATGTTATTTACATTTTATCTGTGTTTTCTTCAAGTCTTTCATCTTCATCTTCGTCTTCTCCTCTTTTATTTTTCTAACTGTAAAACAACTAACATTTATAGATTTCCAACTTGTTTGTATTCTTTTTGTTTTTGTACCGTTCTATTTCCCTTCTCTTTCCTTCCCTTCCCTTCCCTTCCTTTCGTTTTCATATACCCAAATTTTAAGATCAGATTTGATTACACGCACAACAAACAACCGGCAAACCAAACAGAAACTACAAAATGTCTTTTGCTTCTTCCCTACCTATACCTTCTATTGATTATCCATTTGGATTCCATTTATTCGATTTATTCGACAAGGCCGTCAGTACTTTGACTTCAGGTCACTTTGTTCCTTCCGAGTTTGAATTCGTCGTTGGCCAGAGTCCCCTCTCCACTCCAACTCCGGTGTTTGCGCTGATTGCCGTTTACTATGTGGTGATCTTTGGTGGTAGAGCCTTGATTAAGAAGCTCGATGCTGCTCCATTGGTGTTGAACGGTCCTTTCCAAATCCATAACGCAATCTTGACAACCTTATCATCCATCCTGTTGGTTTTATTGATTGAACAGCTGATCCCAATGGTCTGGTACAATGGCCTATACTTTGCTATCTGTGATCACGGCGCTTGGACCCCGGAAATGGTTACCCTGTACTACCTGAACTACATCACCAAGTTTATTGAGTTCATCGATACCGTGTTTTTAGTTGTTAAGCAAAAGAAGCTAACCTTTTTGCACACCTACCACCATGGTGCCACTGCTCTGTTATGCTACACTCAGCTGATTGGTCTCACCTCCATCAGTTGGGTCCCAATTTCCTTGAACTTGTCTGTCCATGTCATCATGTACTTTTACTACTTTTTAGCTGCTAGAGGTATCAGAGTCTGGTGGAAGGAATGGGTCACTAGATTCCAAATCATTCAATTCGTCTTGGATCTAGGTTTCATCTACTTTGCTACATACCAAAAGGTTGTCCACGAACTTTTCCCATCACTACCACACTGCGGTGATTGTGCAGGTACAACATTGGCTACTGTTTCCGGTTGTGCTATCATCTCCTCATACTTGGTTTTGTTCATCGCCTTTTACATTGAAGTTTACACTAAGAAGTCCAAGAAGTCCAAGGTTGTCAAGAGAGTCAGAGGTGGTGTCGCTGCTAAGGTTAACGAATACGTTCACTTGGACAAGTCCACCTTACAAAGTCAATACGACTCAAACACTGGTTCACCAATTGCCGCTCCAAGAAGACGTAACCTGAGATCATCCACTAGATTGGCCAACGAAAAGAGATAGATCCTATCCCATCCATGCATCTATATTACTCTATCATCCTACCCTCTCCCCCATTCATTTATTATTAACCCTTATTTCGTCCCCTTATGTTATGTTTTGTTTTGTCTTGTTATGTGTCGTCCTTTTTCTTCATCTATATATCCCTATTTTCTACACAAAGAGGTCATTTTTATCTACATTCATTCATCTCTATTTATTTGTATTTTTCTTAAACCCCCATCCCCCCTTTTTTTTGTTCATCGTGTTATTAGTGTTTCTACCTATTCTATCTACCAAATTCAAAAAAAAAAAAGAAAAAAATCTATATATTACTATTATTTTATTATTTGTTTAGCTATACAGTTCGATATATATATATTAGAGTTGTTTAATCATATCCTTACTTCTAACCTTTGATAGTTGTAGACATTCATTGATTACTTCTCTAGTAATTTTAACCGTACCATTTCCTGCTCTTACACTCAAGGCACTTAATGTTCCGTCTTTATTGTATGTTGCCTTAACACGTTTGGTGATTGCCTCTTCGGCATCACCTTCTAGATCAGCCAGCACTATTTGTCTTGAAGCAGTATTGACATCGTCATCATCATCAGTAGTCTCATCAAATATACCTAATGTAGTGGACCAACTTATCTTGCTCTCGTCCAATGCTAATAGAGAGTGTATGCTATTATCACAGAGCAATTCAACCTTATTCACTTCAACATTCTTGTATCCCTTACTAGTTGTAATAGTCTTCGTTGGCTTCTCATCAACATACACTAATGGCAACTTTGTTTCTCTTAGAGCTTTCAGTAATGCTAAATGACAGAGATCGTATAACGGACCAACCTTAGAAAACACCTGGATGTTGGCATACAACACAAATGAGTACTTCTTATTGGTGAATTCATACCCATCAATAGATAAATCATCATTTTTCAAATACAAAGCATCTCCATTCTCATCAGTTGATTTCAAATTCAATTCAATCTTCAAATCATCCTTATTGATCAATTTCGAGTGGATGGTGTAATCATACAGTTCTTGACCCAAGTCAATCTCCTCCTCCGTTGGTGGACCAAACCTTCCCTTATTGATCTCCACAGTGCTGTACACTCCCGCAAATTTTCTGGTTTCCACGGAATGATCATTACCATCAACAATGTCCATTTTGTCTGCTTCATCAGTAGTTGATGATGTTGTTGTTGTTGTTGCTGTGATTATATCCTTATCCAATTTCAATCTGTAATCATTGATCAACTCTTGAGAATCCTCCACAATACCGGCACTGACCGAACACATGACAATAGTTGAACCACCAGATGTGATCACACTAGAACCTAGAATAGTACTATTACCATTGCTGTTTCCTGTCTCGTATCTGGAAGTACCTGCTGTGTTGATCTTCAAGTTCTTAAACTCTTGAAATCTACGTAATGATGGTCTTAGTCCCTGTTTAATGTGTCTGGATAATGAAATGTCAGGAGCTATTCTAGCCAACACTTCAGGTGGAAATCTAACAGGCTGTATAGATATCTGTTCTGTCATCTTAATTGTATTGATTATATATGTATGTATATATTGAAAACCAGTCTTATTAGCAGTAACGTAATGTAGTTGATATATAAATAGATAGGGATCTACTAATTATATAAATATTTCTTCACTAATAAAATTTTCACGCTCGAAATTTTAGTATGGCGGAATTTATGCATCTCTCTTCTATATGATTAGTCTCTACTCTTGCAGTATTGCAAATCAATGATCAATGTTATATATTATATTATATTATATACATATATATATATATCATTTTAATGGGTAATACTCATGAATTATTACTTTTAATTTAAATTTCTGTTTTTTTTTTAGTTCACAATAATCTTCCTGTGCTTTCACTCTCTCCCTCCCTCCCCATTAGTATCCCATCATCATAGCCATCTTCATCATCGCCACACATACCGTTGCAGAAGGCAGTCGACACAATGGTGAAAACAGATCACATCAAGATCAATGAAAAGTCGGGTATTGACTATAAGAAAAGGTTTAGATGGCAATTCCTTACTATTTCGCTTTCCCTAGCTGGACTTCTCCTAGCCTCTATATCAACCTTCCCCGGACTAAATAGGGTTAATCATGGTGACCATATCATTTCAGTGTCCACACAACTGGATACCACGTCAGTCTATAATAATAAACCTGGCATTTCAAATAAGGGCAGTTCTGAAGATATTTACGATATTAAAAGTTCTTTGCATGACTTGGAAACAGGCGGGTCCTCATCGGACCCGAACTCCATCCAGATCCCCACAGTCAATGATCCTGATGCCCTTGATGCAAACCAACTAGCTAAGGGTTATCAAGTCGCCACCATACTGGATACATCCAATGAAGGATACATCTCTGCGGAGCTACAATTGATCGGCGATCAAACTGACATTTATGGTTATGATTTTACTAGCTTGAAGTTGATTGTTGAAGTGCAATCCGGCCAAAGATTAAACATCAGAATCGAGCCAACCAACTTGACAGATGTTTACATTGTTCCTGATGATCTTTTAAATCATCCAATTAAAACATCGTACAATATATCCCAATCAAATCCAGATTTTGTTTTCACTTATGAGAGGAGTCCATTCACATTCACCGTTAAGCGTAAGTCCAATGATGAAACCTTGTTTTCTACAGAAGGAAATCCCTTAGTGTTTTCTAACCAGTTCATTCAATTAAACACATCACTACCATTGAACCACAATATTTCCGGACTAGGTGAATCATTCCATAAATACATCAATGATCCAGGTTCTGTGAGAACAATTTACGGTAACGATAGAGGTAACTATATCGATGGTAACATATATGGCTCGCATCCTGTCTACTATGATGAAAGATCCACAGGTACTCATGCGGTGTACTGGAGATCAGGTTCCGTCCAAGAAATTGTCATTGAACGGGAAAGTCTAACTTGGAGATCGTTAAGCGGCATTATTGATCTTTATATCTATACGGGGCCTACCCCAAAAGAGGCCATTTCACAATTTGTCTCCAGTATTGGACTTCCAACACTACAACCTTATTGGACATTGGGATTCCATCAATGCAGATGGGGGTATAATACCTTGTCCGATGTTGAATCAATGGTTTCAAAATTTGAGCAAGCTGATATTCCTCTCGAGACAGTGTGGTCAGATATCGATTACATGGATAAATACAGGGACTTCACTCATGATGAAGAAAAGTACCCGCTATCTAATCTTACCGCATTTATTGATAAGTTGCATCGCAACAACCAACATTATATACCGATAGTTGATGCAGCAATTTACTACCCGGGAGAAAACAACACCACAGAGTACCCAATCTTCAATGAGGGCTTAAACCAAGATGTATATTTGAAAAACCCAGACGGGTCACTATACATTGGACGCGTGTGGCCTGGATCTACTGTGTTTCCTGATTTCTTGGCTAAAACAACTGGGAACTGGTGGACGGAAACATTGAAAAAATGGTATGATACAATTAAATTTGATGGATTATGGTTAGATATGAACGAACCAGCATCATTTTGTACTGGATCATGTGATTCTCCGCAACCGGATACACAAAGTACCTTTAATGAAACAGAAACAGATTCTATGGAGAGATCTTTGAACAGTAAACTTCCAGGTAAGGGAAACATCAATTATCCACCCTATGTTATCAATAACATTCAGGATCCAAATGATTTAGCTGCTCACACTGTGTCTCCAAATGCAACTCATTTGAATGGTGTCCTGGAATATGACATTCATAATTTGTATGGCTACACTGAGAGCAAGGCTACTTATTCTTCACTGTTGGACATTATCCCTGGAAAACGGCCGTTTTTAATTTCCAGATCTACGCATACTGGTAGTGGCGAATTTTCTGGCCACTGGGGTGGAGACAATGAGTCCAAGTGGTATTATATGTATTTTTCCATTTCTCAGGCATTGAATTTTGGTCAATACGGTATTCCATTTTTCGGTGTTGATGCATGTGGTTTTGGTCTTAATTCGAACGAAGAATTGTGTTCTAGATGGATGCAACTAGCATCCTTTTTCCCATTTTACAGAAACCACAACAGTATTGGGAATGCACCACAAGAACCATACGTTTGGTCCGATGTTGCAGCTGCAACAAGAAGGTCCATGAAGGTTAGATATGAACTTTTACCATACTTTTACACTTTACTATCTAATGCACACGATACTGGTGTTCCTGTGTTACGTGCTCTATCCTGGGTATTTCCAAATGAATCAAACTTGATTGGTGCAGACAGACAATTCTTTGTCGGTGATGCCTTACTAGTGACTCCTGTGTTGGAACCTGGTGTTAACGTTGTCCATGGTGTGTTTCCTGGATCTGGAATTACTGAGGTGTACTACGATTGGTACACTTTAGAGAAAGTTTCATACAGGGCTGGCATTAATGAAACTGTTCCTGCCCCGCTAGGACATATTCCATTACATATCAGAGGAGGGTTCATTATTTCGTTGCAAGAAACTGCTTACTCAGTTGCAAAATGTAGGGAGCAGCCATATGACTTGGTTGTTGCATTAAGACCAAATGGCACTGCGGAAGGAAATTTGTACTTGGACGATGGCGAGTCTGTCTATGTCAAGGAATCCTTGCAGGTAGTTTTCACTGCCACTACGGGTGAATTAGTTGTTACATCCACAGGTGGGTATCACTCATCTGAGCCGTTGAATACAGTGAAAATATTAGGTGTGGAGAAAGAGCCAAGCACAATTACTTTTAAAAGTAATAGTAACATCTATCTCTGTTCATTTGAGCATAGTAATGGTAGTTTAATAGTTTATGGGTTGGAACAGTTTACCCAGAAGGGTGCATTTACCGATGACTTTACTATATCATGGGAATAATGCAGTGGCTTCATTGTGTCTTTGATTTTATTTACGTTTCATTGTCCATTGTTTCGATATTGTATTTCGGTCTTTCTTTTTTTTTTGTCCATCTTTAATGTTCGGCTATCTTTTTCTTTTTCTTTCTTTGGTTTGAGATCTCAGATCATGGGTTTAATTGTTTTCTCTTTGGTACTTGGTTCTTTTAAATGTATTTGTTTGTTCGTTCTTCATAGAGTATGGGGCGTGTAGTGATGTCGATAATTGCTTAGCTCGCTTAAGTATATTTCCACAGCCAGAGATTCTCATGGAGGGAGAAATCTCTTGGCTATGATGGTGCTTCAACGGATCACAGTATTACGTTATAAGTAAGTTACCATCAAAAGTATTTAAAATAAGAATATTATTAATTGAAAAAAAGAGATATTTTTAGTGAAGAAAATACATAAAAATGTTGCTATTTATTATTATATATTATGGATAACGAGGAATGTATATTAGACACGGCAGGAAGAGTAACGAAGCAAAGCTACATATTCATCCATTATAAATAAGTATTCACACTTATAAGAAGAACATACCAGTGATTAAAGTGATTAAGCCGATAAAACCACCAGCAGAAGCGATGGTAGCACCTGCACCAGCAGATGAAACGGTAGTGGAGGTAGTATTGGCAGCAGATGCAGAACCAGAGCCAGATGCGGAGGCGGATCCAGAAGCGGAAGCAGAGCCAGAAGCAGCGGAACTGGAGCTTGACATAGTAACAGTGTGTTCAAAGTAAGAAGAAAGTAATGCAATTTCAGTGACGTTGTTCAATGGCAAGTTGTTGGTGAAGTTGACTTCTTCGTCAACTTCAGCATCTGCCACAATGCTAACGGTGGAAGTGTTGGTACATTGGGAACCATCGTAGATAGGACCATCACTTGACACTTCAATATCAACACAGTTGTACATGAATTCTAATTCAGAAGCAGTTTCACCAGTACCAGCGTAGATAACTTGGATGGTACCCTTTTGACCATCCTTGTTGTACTCGTCTGGAAGAGTTAATGCTGGGATACAGAAGTTACCAGCACCATTATGGTCGTATGGTTCATACAACAAGATGTCAAAGTCATCAGAGGTGGTACAATCATCACCGGCACAGAAGTAGATAGAACCAACAGATTCAGCATGGCCCATCTTTAATTCTATTGGAGAACCAGCTGTGTTCCATTCGTATCTTGGTGTGACAACTTCATTGGCACCACCACATGGACCAGTTGTTTGAGTGGCCCAGTTGGTTGCATTTCTTTCACCTGGGTATGGGATTCTGAAATGAGCAGAGACGGTGGAGGCTAAGACAGCTAAGACGGAAACTTGGAACAACATATTTGTTTTACTAAAAAAAGGAATGAATGTAATATTGATTTAAGAGAACACAAAAAAAAAAGATAAAAAGGAGACTTAATAAGGGTGATGGCAGATTCTACAATTCCAACAAATGGAAAACACAGAAATCGGAGGAGTTATATATACCTCCTTTTCCTATCCATTAAAAAAAAACCATCAATGTATTTTGATTTGCACAATTCCATTGTATTGCCCATACATACGATACATGCATGCATACATACAATTAAACAAGAATTTAATGTGCTCTTCTTCCTTCCTGGTACTAAATTGGAAAAGAGAGAAAGAGACCATTAGACCTCAAGATCAACAGAGGAACGTTTTCCCTCATAAAAAATTTGCTCGTTCATGGGTCCTCTAATATTGATGGATTGAGCAAATTAATGTAGGGCTCGTATTGGTCAATTGGTCAAAATTAACCCATTTTACCTGCGAGTGGTTAAATCAAATAACCTTTCTTTCAAAGAATATAGATAGATACAGAGATATATGGTTAGTGGTCTGTATTATTGCGTTAATAAAGGGTATCGTTCCTTTACCTCTTTGGGATTAAATGCTGAAAAAAGTTTTATTTTTGAAAAAAAATATCCCCTCCCCCTGGGTATATAATATATATGTATTTTTCACCTGCGTTGTATTAAAATTATATAAGCTATTTGCCAATAGATCCCCCCTGAATTATGGCTCAATTAGGCAATTGGATCTTTCTCTACTATATCACACACTCATATATATATATATATACTGCTTGAATTTTAGTTGTTTTTTTTTAAAAAAAATATCATTGCATTTTGGTTTACACATATACAGGGGGGGTTGAAGTGCAAAAAAAAAAAGAGAGAATTCCTAACCTAAAGTAAATAATAATATCAAGAAAAAGAAGAATAAGGTAATAGTAATATTACACACTAAGCAGAAAGAAGAAAAAGAAGAAAAAGAAGAGGGAGAAGCGACATTATTTTAAATCATAATAAACTTAAACCTACAAGTTACCAATGACGACAGACTTGATAACAACATAGTCGTCAACACCATACTTGGAACCTTCTCTACCGAAACCAGACCAGCCGACACCACCGAATGGTAAAGCAGCTTCACTGATGGCACCACTGTTAGCACCAACCATACCACAGTTCAAGGCTTCACCGACAGTGAACACTCTTCTGTAGTCTTGGGAGAAGAAGTAACCAGCTAAACCGAACTCAGTGTTGTTGGCTAATTCAATAACCTCTTCTTCAGTCTTGAACTTAATCAATGGCACTAATGGACCGAAAGTTTCTTCAGTGTTAACAATGGCAGTCTTTGGAACATCACCAAGCACAGTCAATTCATGGAAGTATGGACCTAATTCAGTGGCAACCTTACCACCTATCAAAACCTTGGCACCTAATCTGGTGGCATCCTTGATTTGGGAAGAAACCTTTTCAACGGCTCTATCGTGGATCAATGGACCGTGGGTAGTTCCAGCGGTTAAACCGTGACCCAACTTCAACTTGGCAACTTCAGCGACAAGAGCCTTGGAGAAGGCATCGTAGATACCCTCTTGGATGTACAATCTGTTGGCACAGACACAAGTTTGACCGGATTGTCTCAACTTACAACCAAGGGCAGCTTGCACAGCGTGGTCCAAGTTAGCATCATCAAAGACAATGAATGGAGCATTACCACCTAATTCAAAGGACAATTTCTTTAAGGTAGATGCAGATTGGCTCATCAACAACTTACCGACACCAGTGGAACCAGTGAAGGAAACCTTTTTGATGATTGGAGATTGACAGAACAAGGCACCAACTTGCTTGGTTCTTTCAGTGTCAACTGTTAACAAGTTAAACACACCAGCTGGGAAACCAGCTTGTTCAGCCAAGTAAGCGACAGCCAAAGCGGACAATGGAGTCTCGGTGGCTGGCTTGATAACGGCAGTACAACCAGCGGCAATGGCGGCACCCATCTTTCTGGTGATCATAGCGGTTGGGAAATTCCATGGGGTCAAGATACCAACGACACCAATTGGTTGCTTGGTGGTAATGATTCTCTTGGAACTGTCAGCAGAGCTGATGTTGTCACCATTGATTCTTGGAGCTTCTTCAGCAAACCATTCAAAGAAACTGTAACCGTATTTGATTTCACCTCTAGAGTCAGCAAGAGACTTACCGTTTTCTAAAGTACAAATGATAGCTAAATCTTCAGCATTGTCAACCATAAGTTGATATAAAGTCTTCAATAAAGTAGCTCTGGCTCTACCTGAAGTCTTCTTGAATTTTTCAAAGGCAACCTTGGCATCCTTGATAGACTTTTCAACCAATTCAATTGGGGTGTTAACAACCTGTAACAATTCTTCACCACTAGCTGGATCTTCAACAGCAAAGGTTTCAGCATTGGCTGGGGTGACCCATTCACCATTGATGAATGGTGCGGTCTTGATTAAGTTGGCATTCTTAATACCGTACTTTGTTGCAAAGGCTTGAATTTCAGCAGATGTAGACATTGTTGTGTATGTTGTAGTTAAATTTCAACTGTGAAGAAGGAGGGAGAAAGGAGAAAGGAAAAAGAAAAAGAAAAAGAAAAAACGACAGTAAAGTAGTATGGGTAAAGTCTCGAAGAGATAGAAGAAGGGCAGGGGGAACAATGTACTTATATATATATATAGATATATATATAGAGATAGATATAGATAATATACACATACAATACTGGACGAAGAACGCTTTCCAGTCACCACCACCAACATCAATTTTCCAACCGACAACCAAGCAAAGTTAAAAAAAAGATGAAATCTGGGGGAGAATTTAGGTGGTAGTAGGTGCAATGCGGTGATTTATTTAGACAGAGAAAGCAAAGCGTACGTTAGCGGAACTCGTTCCGACCGACAACTCAAAAAAAAAACATTTAGTCTTTAATTATGCAATAACGGTGCTTTCTTTTTTTTTAAGCTTTTTGGGGTGAAAGAAGTGTTTGTTTTTTTTGGCTTTTAGTGTCCAATTATCTGGGGGGGAGGAGCCCCAGGTTTAATCCTAATGACCGTCTGCCTGACACGTCAGCTTCTCTCTGTGTTTTAGACAAAAAAAATGGGTATTCCCTTTCCTTCTTTTTCCAAAAGGTCGGTGTCCACCACCCAAGTTTTGATTCACCCCTGAGTGAAAACTAGGGCATTGTCGGTGAATTTTTTTTTCTCTCTTTTAGAATTTGCCAGTCAATTTGCAATGGTTTCAAATCAATTGAGTGAGTCAGTATCAAGTATATAACTGAGAAGTACCCGCTAAGACATACAATAGTTTTTAAACAATGTAGTGTAGTAATTTTCATTTGCCCGAGAGCGAAAAATAATATTAGGGAGTGCGTGTGTGCCTGTCGAGAGAGAGACTTACATTTTGCAAATAAAAAAATAATATGATTTTAATATGGTTAGTTAGTTAGCTAGCTAAACTAGATGTTTTAGAGGTACCCATACTAAGCCTTTTTTAACTTAAATGTGGAGTAAGTTGTATAAGACATGGCTGTAGATGTTTTTTTTTTTTATTAACAAAAAAACACTATTTTTTGTTTTGCTACTGTCTGTCTGTCTGTCTGTTGTCCTGTTCCTAACATTTCACTCAACTTCGATACGTTCTTCTACGAACGGTCGATCGGAATCGGTGACCAACTCCTTTTTGAAAATGGCTATGAGTTTATCTTTTATAACTGTATTTATCATAGTAGTATACTAGTCTCCTGTCTTTCATATTAACATTGGTTTGCTCAATTGATAATGTATTGAATTTGTGTAAACTACTATTCATATATATATATATATATCATCTACATCATCACGTCAATGTATCTATCTATTTATAGATAGAATATAGGAAATTACTGTGAGAGATAGACAGAGTACAGAGAGAGATAATATTAACTCCGATTTGATTTGATTGATTTGATTGAAATATTTTGATGTTAATGAGTTAATTTAATTAACGAAGTTCCACCCCACCTGCAATACCGACTAAATAATACACACAGGAATATGTAAAGTAGACTAAAATGGAGATTTCTCTACACCCTCTTCTCTCTCTCTCCCTCTCTGTCTTTCACTTTCTTTCTTTCCTCCCCTCCCCCCCCCCTTTCTAAACCTAATTAGTAGTATTTACCCATGCATTCCTCCCCCCGTGCCTTGCCTTGCTCCTGCGGTTCCTTGCCTTTCCATTTTCCGATTTTCCATTTTCCGTATGCTGATTCCCTCTTGGTTGTGTACGGGTGTGAGGGCTTTTCTATTCTAAGTAGACCACGTGTCATTCATGTGATCTGACAAGCTTAAGAAGGCGGTGCATTTGACGGAGAGAAACCGAGAGACAGAGAATTATCCATCCATTGGATCTAAGAGATCTACTCTATGGTATTTACTATATACAATGGAAATTGGTTTATAGTATGTGGCATATGGCATATGGCATAAGGCTAAATTTACTAATTTAGTATCTTATTCTAATGAATCATTCAAAAGAAATGGAACATCTATCGATAAACTGTCCATGTATAGTAGTACTATCCATTCCACCTTTTGAAGTATATTTCCCTCTCTTTCTCTGGGTGTGTATATTAATGGAACCATATAAGGGTTGTTTAGCTTAGTATCCCTGAATTATATTGTAAATTATATTATAAATTTGTAATATGTTATAATCTATCTATTTAATAAAATATATAAGAAGTTAAAAAAAAAAAATGAAGTAATTCTTATATACTAATTAGGAAGTAACAGTTTCTCGTCCTTTTTAGCAGCAGAATATTCTCCCCCTCCCTGCCCTGACTGTTTTCAATTCCCTGTGGTTAGACAAAATCTACTCAAATTATAACATCACAATGTTGCATCTTACTGTAAATGGTAAAACCTATCTATACCTTGTAATATATATATATATTATAATTGTAACAAACGGAAAACCTCCTAATTTGAAACCAAAAAAATACAAAAAAAAATTTATTAACCAATTCTTACTTCCTAAACAGGTAATTGTGACTCACGCGCTTAATTTTATTTAATTTGTAGATTCATTTTTAATTTTACAACACATTTTTTTATTGGAAAAAAAAATTGGAGAAATTTTCACATATATTTGACCACTTTTTTTCATTCAAGTATTTTGTAATTCTTTTCCTTTCTCCTTTCTCCTTTCTCCTTTCTCCTTTCTTTCTTTCTCTTTTCTCTCTTCTTTTCAATCAATTGCATATTATACACACACATCTATAATATAATACATCAATATACCATAAAAGAAAAAAACATGTCTAAGGGTAAAGTTTGTCTAGCATACTCCGGTGGTTTAGATACCTCCGTCATTTTAGCCTGGTTATTAGAAGAAGGTTATGAAGTTATTGCATTCATGGCTAACATTGGTCAAGAAGAAGACTTTGCCGCTGCTGAAAAAAAGGCTTTAGCCATTGGTGCCACTAAGTATGTCTTGGTTGATGTCAGAAAGGAATTTGTTGAAGATGTTTTATACCCAGCCATTCAAGTTAACGCCATTTACGAAAACGTTTACTTGTTAGGTACCTCCTTAGCTAGACCAGTCATTGCTAAGGCTCAAATTGAAGTTGCCGAAAAGGAAGGTTGTTTTGCTGTTTCCCATGGTTGTACCGGTAAGGGTAACGATCAAGTTAGATTCGAATTGTCCTTCTACGCTTTGAAGCCAGATGTCAAGGTTATCGCTCCATGGAGAGACCCAGACTTTTTTGAAAGGTTCGCTGGTAGAAAGGACTTGTTGGAATACGCTGCTGAAAAGGGTATCCCAGTTGCTCAAACCAAGGCTAAGCCATGGTCCACCGATGAAAACATGGCTCACATTTCCTTTGAAGCTGGTATCTTGGAAGACCCAAACACCACCCCTCCAAAGGATATGTGGAAGTTAACTGTTGATCCAGTTGATGCCCCAGACAAGCCAGAAGATTTCAACATTGTCTTTGAAAAGGGTAAGCCAGTTAAGTTAATCACCTTGGCTGACAAGAAGGAAGTTTCTGATCCAGTTGATTTGTTCTTAACCGCCAACGCTATCGCTAGAAGAAACGGTGTCGGTAGAATCGATATCGTGGAAAACAGATTCATCGGTATTAAGTCAAGAGGATGTTACGAAACCCCAGGTTTAACCATCTTAAGAACCGCCCACATTGATTTGGAAGGTTTGACCTTGGACAGAGAGGTTAGAGCATTAAGAGATAACTTTGTCACCATCCAATACTCCAAGCAATTATACAATGGTATGTACTTTACTCCAGAATGTGAATACGTCAGATCTATGATCCAACCATCCCAAAACACCGTCAATGGTGTTGTCAGAGTTAGAGCCTACAAGGGTCAATTGTACATGTTGGGTAGATACTCTGATACTGAAAAGTTGTACGATGCCACTGAATCATCTATGGATGAATTGACCGGTTTCGCCCCACAAGAAGCCTCTGGTTTCATCGCTGTCCAAGCTATTAGAATTAAGAAGTATGGTGAAAAGGTTAGAGAAGACGGTGCTAGATTGGCCTTATAAGGAATCATCAGAAAACAACAACAACAATAATAATAATAATCGAAAAAAGCATCTATCGCCGTCTTCCCCCTTCTTCTTTTATAGAATAAAGCTAGTGCTTCATGATTCTCTCCTTTTTCACTCCATCTTTTCTCTCTTTTTTGTGATATAGTTTAATAATAATAATCCACGTTTTATGTTAATAAAAGGATTAAATTTTGTAGTAATTAAAGTAAAGACATTTTATAAATATATATATGTAATTATATAAGGAAATAAATACAAACTAAGGAGAAGAAAAAAAAAGGAACACTTCAAATCTAAGAACAGAAAAGTCAAAAAAAAGAACAAAAACAAAAAAAAAAACAGAGTTGTTTTCTTCTGTAAGTGTAATTAAAGGAAGATAAAATCTTATTATCATAGATTGTTGTGATTTTTAGATGAAACGATCTGATAATGTTGTGTTGTATATAGTGTGGAAAAGAAAAGAGCAAAAGATGTCTATTTCTCCTTCTTTTCCTCTTCAACAATTTCCACGGTGGTTGTAGAATCTTCAATCACATCATTATCGGTGTCTCTCAATGCAATATCAGCAGCTTTGTAATCCATGAAGTAGAACTTCAAACCAAATTCAATAACAGCAGCAACGAACATATCTCCAGCCATGACGGTGGTTAATTTAAATTTGAATAAACTATCCATTGGAACAAATTGCATAGCTTGGTTTAATTCAGGAATAAACTCACTTGCACCAGAGAATGCCAAGAAAGTGACACCAATTAAACCATAGTACATACCTCTGTTTTGTAAAATGGATTCTCTGAATGGAGGACCAATGTAGTTGATGGCAAAAGTAGCAACTTGTTGAGACAATTGAATTAAAAACATGGAAGTGTTTAGTAACGATGGCTTGAATTCCTTTTCTAAATCAATTTGTGGCTCTCTTGGCTCTAATGCATAAACTTCACCAGTGATGTAAATCAAAGATGCTAAGTGGATGGCAAATTGACCCAAAATAGATCCCATAATGTAAATATTGAAAATACCTGGTTGAGGTCTTGCTTTGGATAATTTTTCTAGTGGTCTACCTCTAGAGATAGATAAGAAACAAATAGACAATAGAATACCAGAAACGGTGGCTTGACCATCACCAAACTTGATACCAGCCAAGAATAACACAGACAAAGAGTAAGCAGAAACCAAACAATTCAATGCTAAAATCTTATACATTTGAATAGTGGACACCAAAGCACATCTACCTTGTCTGATGACATGCACAACAGTGGAAACATTAGCCAACTTAGAAGTGAAAGGAGCAGCAACAGAAGCATCACCCAATTTCAAAACTGGAGCCTCTGATTCATCTTGCATATCTTGCATACCAGCCATCAATTGTTCAGCAAAAGCAGATTTAACCTGCTCTGCACCACTAGCATTGCCAGTGGCAAGTGGAATAGCTTCAGCATTGGCAATTTCAACAGCCTTCTTCATTTCTTCAGTGACTTCGGTACCTTGTTTTTCAAGAGCCTTCAAATAATGTGGATTAGTAGGTCCAGGTGGGAACAAATGAGCAATTCCTTCAGGAACCTTAGGTTGAGGTTGGTTCCATCTAGCCATCAACTCGCATTGCTTTTGATACACATTCTTTTGGATTTCAATCTTCTTGTTCTCTTGCATCTTCTTTAAGGAGTCCTCTGTACCGTTCAATAAGGCAATACCGACATGGGCCTTTTTCAAAGCACCAACATCATTGGTACCATCACCACACATTAAGGTGTTGTAACCCAATTCCTTGTATGTATCCAAAATGAATTCCTTTTGAGTTGGTGACACTCTTGAGTAAACGTAGGTGTGTCTGATTAATTGTCTCAATTGATCATGTTTAGACAGTTTAGTTAGAGCATAACCAGTGATACAGATATCGTTCTTGATTAAAAATTCCAAGTCGAGTTCTTGAGATGAAGAGAATGGAATAACTCTAGTCTCTTCAACGTTTCTCCAGACCAAGTCAGAATCACCAGGATGGTGCTTTTCCGGTTTGTCCAAAATCAAAACATCCTTAGTAAGAATGAAAACTTCCTTAGCAACGTGACAAGCAGTCAATGGATTATCACCGGTAATCATAACACATCTATGACTGGAATCGTTTAATTCCTTAATAGTATCGATAGCATCATCCTTCATAGGACAGTGGAAAACAATGAAACCAGCAAAAGTCAAATCAGATTCAACATGCTTTCTATCAAGAGAATCATAACCCTTTTCAGACTTTAAAGTCTTGTAGGCTAATGCCAACACTCTAGAACCAGATCTTGTAAATGATTTATATGTCTTTTCATAGTTAGGAGGAATGACAGATAATCTGTCGACAATGGTTTCAGGTGCACCCTTCACAGAGACCAAAACATCTTTATCGTTAACCTTAGAGATAGCAGATGATCTTTTCAAAGCTGAGGAGAATTGGAATCTCTTCAAAATCTTAATGGATCTCTTACTTGAGTTTTCAACAGTATTCTTTTTCTTACCCAATTTCCAACCAGAAGCTTTTAAAGTTTCCTTTTCCATTGGATCACCAACAATTTCACCGTCATCTAATTTAACTAAAGCATGAGCAGAACCCAAGACATCTAATGTGACTTCAGGGACTTCAGCTGAACTACACTTTGATAACAAGGTAATATCATCATCACTGAAACCAGCTAAACCTTCAAACATTAAATCTTCACCCGTTAAAGTACCAGTTTTATCGAAACAACAGACATCAATTCTACCAGCAACAGGAATTCTGAAAGGTTCAGTACAGTAAATGTAAAACTTACCCAATGCAGCCAATGATTGGTTGACAGCCATAGTTAATTCCATTGGCAATTCAGGTGGCACAACAGAGGTGATAACAATAATACAATCCAAGATTAATTTGGATTGAATTCTACCCATTTTGGTACCTTCAACCCAGACGTACCAAGAAGCAATAACAGCAAAAATCAACAAGAATAGGATAAAGAAGAATGCCTCCTTATTGGCAACACTCATTCTTTCACTTGAGAAAATCATAACTCTAACTAAGGAACCTTGAGTGGTTTCAAAACCAGTCTTAGCCACTAATGCAATAGCACCATTGTCAGGAGGTAGTTTTCCAATGAATGGCTTCTCAGGAGGGGTCACTTGTAAACAAGAAGTACCACCGTGTAAAATGGCATTCTTGTCCATACCATCTGGTTGATAAGTGTCATCATTGTCTCTTGATTGAATAGACTCCTTCAACAATGGGGTGGATTCACCCGATAACATGGCTTCATTGACGATACATGAACCATCAACGAGAATCAAATCACAAGGAATAGATAAATCTTCATGTGGAGTTCTAGTGATGGACACCAAGTCACCAGGGAGTAAATCCTCGGTAGATAATTCGGTCCATTCCTTATCTCTAAACACCCAGATATCGTATGGCTTAATACCCATACTTTGGAATTCAGTCATGGTGGATTTACGTTGATAAACAGTGGTACATTCAAATGAAACTAACATGAAAAGAGAGAATAAGGACAAATACCACATATCATCCATTAACCATAATGCAATGGAAAACAATTGAAAGATGAAAAATGGAGCTAGAGCATGTTCGACGAATAATTCTAAAAAGGTTGGAACTGGAATATCAAATTTGTTTTTACCGTATAAGGTATCTAATGTTTCCAATTCTTCTTCTTTCAAACCGGCACTTTCTTTCAATGATTTCATAGTCAAGTCTTCCGGTGAATCAACGAAAAAAATCGGTGGAGAGAACTTTCTAAGATTTGGAAGATAGATGAACTTTCTCTTCTGATACTTGAAACTGATTTGCTTGGATTCTAAATCCACATCAATTGGGGTGATTTCAGATAAACCATTGGAAGGTTTGGCCTTAATGTACAAATGAGTTGAACGGCTGTTTCTGTCAACTTTGTTAAACTTAAACTGAGCTCTCAAGTCTAAGTTCCAATGAGGTAGAAGCCAAACCAAACAGTGCAATGACACCAAAGTAAACGTGTACACAAAGGTCCATTCTTTACCAACAAAATAAGTGTCATAATGCTTATTGTACAAGTTTAGATAAAATGGATAGATGAATAGAAAAGGAAGCACGTATGGCTTACGTAAAAAAGGTTTTGGAGCTAACAGTTGAGCTGACTCAATTGTGTTACTGTTAATCAAATCCTGAGCCATTTCCGAGATGAGATGTATCTGTAGTTGATATATTAATGTGTATTATATGAACAGATCAAATGTAGTAATAACAAGGGGCAAATCCGTTATTTTTTTTCTGTATATTGAAAAATCCATTCATTATCTTTGAGAGACGTTTGAGACAACGTTTTCAGTTTTCAGTTTTTTTTTTTTGTCGTCCTCGTTTTCCGTTCAAGGCAACACTCGTCGATCGACGCGTACACATGATAATAATTACGTTTCAGAAATGTGACAGAAAAGAAATCAAATTTATCTGTTCTCCTCTGAACTTCTCTAACTCCTACATGTATATCTCTCTATAAATATCTCTTTCATTATTAATCTATTCCTATCAATTCTATCAATTATATAACCTTGAATTATAAGTATCAGTTCTTAATTAAAACAAAACAGAAAAAAAAAAGAAGAAGAAGAAATAAACCAAATAATGTCGAATACGGCCACCCAACCAGTTGTTTTAATCACAAACGGTGAAAAATTCACCGTTGAGAGAAAGGTTATCGAAAAGTCAACTTATATAAAGAATATGTTAAAGAATTTACTACCAGAAGAGGATGAAGATGACGAAGATGATGATGATGATGATATGGATGATGAAGACAAGACATCATCTATTCCAGAGATTCCAGTGGAGAAGGTTGCTCCTGAGACTCTACGAAAGGTTTTGGAATGGTGTGAACATTACAAGGATTTTGATTTCAACTATGCTGATGAAGAAGACGAAGAAAGAGAGTACTTGAGATCCACTGCTGTGGATGCCTGGGACAAGAACTTTTTAAAAGTTGACGCTGATTTGTTAAGATCAATCATTTTGGCTACTAATTTCCTAAACATTAAACCATTGCTAAACTCTGCTTGTAGGGTTGTGGCCGAAATGATTAGAGGTAGATCACCGGAAGAGATTAGAGAAGCCTTCAACCAAATTATCAACTCACAAGCTTAGATAACGGTTCAATCGCAACTTCACAACTACTTTACTTAAATACTTAACGCCATCCTTTTAATGACCATCATCCTCTCTTGATTTTGGTCTCTATCTCTTTATCCCGCTTTGCTATTATTACTATCTATCTTATCTTTTTTTTTTTTGTTCTTTCACTTATATATATGATTCCATCTATGTTCTTTGGCAGTAGTAGATCGTATAAATATCAGTAAACCAGTTTTTTCTGTAACTTGACGATACATATATAATAGGCCCACCGGTAAAATTCATGTTACCAGCTGGTGGTCACGTGACTGTCCTGATATTATTGTGGCTACTGTGTATATATATGGAAGTTCACCGCTGTTATTCACCGCTGTTATTTCATATTTAACTGAAAATGATATGAAAGATGTGTGTAGATGTTTAGATGATCCAAAAGCAATATTATTAAGGGCAGGACACTGGAACCTTGGCTTAGTGCCGAAAATAGGTAATAAAGGTACAATGGTGGTGGCTGTGGGTGAAAAAATTAGTGATTGCATACCTCCAAGAAAAGACGTGCCAGTGCCACTGTTCATTAAATTTAAGCTTTATCTAAGATGAATCCCTTGCATCTATGAATAGGGGATATATATCCTGGATACATTAAAATGATTCTTTAATTGACATCCAGGGGTTGACATATACGACAAGAAATTTTGGCCGAGATCAAGAAGCTTGGAACTTGTGAAACTGTCTTGGTTTCCACTTCATGCCGCCAAACTGATCAGAACAATAAGCATAGGCACTACAATAAAGTATATTTATACATACTTTTTCCCCAACAGGCTGTACTGTAATCTTAGATTTACAACGTGGTTCATACAGAGTGAATCATTAAAAAGAGCGTAAGCATCCCTCAGTGGACCCCACTCTTGATGCCACAATGAGTTAATCCATCACTGCGGGAAGGACCCTAAGAGGGAATAGTCCCCATAATGCACAACCCTTTAACCATTTGCTATTATTCATTTACTATCGCTAATTGTTATTTTCCAGTGATAGAGTTCTCGCTAGCTCTATCTCGTACCAAGGGTATTATTATTCAAGTGGTATCATTTTTGCTGTGGCGACAATGTAAGGCTTTTAACTAGTAGCCAATCAAATTGTGAAAAAAAGCAAATTATGTAGTTTAATCATACACCTCCTCAAGATCTACTATATATAAGGGTTATCAATTCGCCCTTATCGATAGATGGTTTTCTGGGTTGAAGTTTTGTGTTGTTCTTGTTAAAGCTAAGAACAACAACATCATCATCAATCATGTCTTTCATCAAGAAACCTTTCAAGGCAGCTTGGGATTACGTTAAGCTCGATGACCCTGAAACATTCAAGGATGAGTATATTAATCAGAAAATCAATAGAGAAAGAAAACCTAAACCACCACCTAGTAAATGGAAAATATTAAACGTCATTGACTGTTTTAATTGGTATCCATCGTATTATAGTTGGTATGAAAGAAAGTTCTTGATGAAGTTTGATGCTACCGTGTTTCTATTTTTGGCTGCATCATTCTACACCAAGTATTTAGATACTTCTAATATTTCCACAGCCTATGTTGCTGGTATGAAGGAGGACTTGAACCTAAAAGGTAATGAATTAAATCTGTTCAATACCTTCTACACTATTGGTTATGCTATTTTCCAAATCCCTGTCACTGTGTTAATCACCAGACCAAAATATTCAAGATATTTATTAATTTTCTGTGAATTGGTTTGGGGGTCATTGACTCTAGCTAATGGGTTTGCCAAGAATGCCAGTCAGGTTTATGCTATTAGATTCCTAATTGGTGTTTCGGAGGCTTGTTCATTCCCGGCTACCTATGTTGTGTTGAGTAGTTATTTGACTGACGAAGAACTTTTCAAGAGAGCGGGTGTTTATGGTGCTTTCTCTTCCGCTGGTACAGCAAGTTCAGGTTCGTTGCAAACTAGAACATATAACTCATTAGATGGTGTTTGTGGATTGGAAGGTTGGAGATGGCAATTCATTATTGATGGTGTCATCACTTACGGTGTTACTGTGTTTGGTTTCTTCCTGTATCCTGGAATTCCAAGTACAGCTAAGAAGTTTGGTTTATTCACTGAAGATGATCTGACCTTTGCTAGAAAAAGATTGGAGAATAAGGTTGCAGCTCCAAAACGGTTTACTTGGAACACTGTGAAGGAAACTTTCATGACTTGGCAAGTGTATGCATTGACATTCCTATGGGTGTGCCATCATCAAACATTTTATGACTCTGCAGTTAAGTTATATCTAAAGTCTAGAACGGATCTCTATACCCAATCACAAATCACCAATATGATTACTTATACCACATTGGTTTCTGTTGGTGCATCTGCTATATGGCCCCCGTTGGCAGCCTATTATGGTAGAATTCCAATGGCAGCTATAGGGTTATTTGCAGCATATTATTCAGCAATTATTTTGATCAAATGGCCTGTAGGTAACAATAGATTGATGTTATCAGCATTCACGGTCAGTCATTGTTTCAGAAGTGGTTTGGCACAAATATATTATTCTTGGGCAGCATCGCTGTGTAAGGACCAGGCAGAGAAGAAAGCAATGGTTTTAGCTATTATTAATTGTTTGTCGTATGCTACACAGGCATGGTTGATCCCTATCCAATACAATATGGATCATTCGCCAAAGTTCCCGGCTGGTAATAAGGGAAACTTGGGTATCATTGGATTGGATACAGTTGCTTTCATCATTGTGTATATTCTAGCCAATTATGATTTGCAGATATGCCCTAAGTATGCTGGTCACAGACATAAGAACGGAAACGATGAAATGATCGCATTTGTTGAAGAAACTGAAGATAACCAAAATGTAAGTGATATTGAAAACGCAAATGAAAACAATAACAACAGTGATAGCTCTGATGCCTCCTTCAAGGGTGTTATCAAAAACAGAATTAAGGAAAAGACTTACGAAATAGCTTAGAATTATATCTTTTTTTATATGCTTTTTTTTATATGCTTTTTGGTGTTATTTCAAATATTAGCTTCCCGATATTAAACAATTCTAACTGTAAATATTGAGCCTAAAAAATAATTTTTTGCCACGGCGTTGCGGCTGTAATTTTTTTTTTTTTTTTTTTCAGACGTTAAAAAAAAATATTCAAAATATTTCAACCTTTTTGCGATTCATATATGAATATTCAATGGTAACAGACTACCTGTGTATAGAGAGATAGAGACTCAGTTCAAGTCATAAGAGAAATAGGTGAAAGTTCACTTGCAACAATGTCAGTTCCAACCAAGCCTGTGAAAGTGTCATCCTTGTGTGAGTTATGTCATGCTAGGAAGGCTGTTATGAAAAGACCAAAGAACTTGCAGAAACTTTGTAAGCAATGTTTTTTTCATGTGTTTGAAACGGAAATACATTTGACCATCCAGAAAGAAAAGTTATTCCATAGAGGAGAGAAGATTGCCATTGGTGCATCTGGAGGTAAGGATTCTACTGTATTGGCTTCGATTATGAAGACTTTGAATGAAAGATATAACTATGGCTTAGAATTAATCCTACTAAGTATAGATGAAGGAATTGTTGGTTACAGGGATGATTCGTTGGCAACGGTGAAGAGAAATCAAAAACAATACGAAATGCCATTAGAAATTGTTTCTTACAGAGACTTGTATAATTGGACCATGGATGAAATTGTCGCATGTTCAGGTATCAAATCATCTTGCACGTACTGTGGTGTTCTAAGAAGACAAGCTTTAGATAGAGGTGCGTTGAAATTAGACATTCATCATGTTGTCACCGGTCATAATGCCGATGATATGGCGGAAACTGTGTTAATGAATCTCCTTAGAGGTGACACTGCAAGATTAGAAAATTCAGTTAATGTTACAACCCATTCTGCTGGCTCTCCAATAAGAAGATCAAAGCCCTTCAAATACACATACCAAAAGGAAATTGTCCTATATGCTCACTATAAGAAATTGGATTACTTCAGTACAGAGTGTACTTATGCACCAGAAGCCTTCAGAGGTACTGCTAGAGTGCTCTTGAAGAATCTGGAGAGCATCAGACCATCATGTATTTTAGACATTATCCACTCAGGTGAACACTTCAAATTGAAAGAAAGAAAGAAAAGAAATTTGCCTTCTTCTAAAAAGGGAAAGCCAATAGTTCAGGAAAAGGCCATCAACTCTTCAAAGGAAATTGAAGTGAGGGGTGATGGTTCAGTTTCTCTGGATTCCAGGGATGGTAATCGGTGTGAAAGATGTGGCTATCTGTCAATGAACAGAATATGTAAGGCTTGTATTTTGTTGGAAGGCTTGGAACTAAGTAGGGCTAAGATTCTTATTGAAGGTGATGTATCGTCCCAAGGTGCAGCAAAATTATCAAAGACATTGGAACAGCTTTCATTCTAATGCCATTAATTTTATTATTTATTATTTATTTTATTCTATATACTATTTATTCTTCTTTATAGATCCACTCACTATTTTCTAATCAATCAAACTTACATTTATAATGGCCAACACTATGCCATTTTACAAGATTAATATCTATATATACATAAATAATCACAAAAATATTTTAAAAAAAAGTATTGCTTTAGCAAAGATCATATTTAAATAAAATAAGATTTCCATAAAACACCTTCTAAATCCTCGAGCTGTTCCTCAGTAAAGAACTTACTATCAATATGCCATGTGTCCTGTCTTGTCTTCTTGAACTTACTCAATGTATCCTTTGCAGTTCTTGCTATAACACCATCAAATGCAGAGCACTTACCAGCCAATAATGAAAGAACCTTTGGTAACCAACTTGGAGGAGGGGATGTGTATGGGAATGCTTCCACTAGTGCTCCTAAACCTAAGGTAGCTCCATGTAACATATTTGTTTCTTCGACACTCAATTTGCTTCCCTTTATAGCTTTATGTTTTTTAAGGATACGCTTAAACTCCTTCATGCATTCAATAATTAGCTTCTTGGAATCAGACGCAATATATGAATGAATTAAAGAAGAAAAGTATGCAGCAGCCTGCTCTCTCACAGACAAATGTTGATTATACAAGAAATCAACAAATTTTCTAACAAGTTTATATCTTTGTCCAGGAGAGACAGTCATGTAACGAATAGCATAATATGCATAATCTGCATAAATTAATTGTGTAGATTGAAGTAGTGTTGGCTGTTTCAAACCATGATTTGCACACAGTGATTCAATAAACTGGGATGTTTGCTCCTTGTTGAATCTAATCGAGGATGAAAGGTATAACATAACCATTGGATTAATGCCAGCAAGTTGGCATGCATCCTTTATCGAATCCAATTCAAAACATAGTGGAATGACATACTTCAAAACATATCGAAATAATAGTGATCCGTGGGATGTTTTAAGGATATGTAAATACAAGAATTGGAAACCCCTGACATTGTACATAAATTCTGAAGAGGCAGCTTCTTGAGGAGTTAGATTCTTCACAGTAGGAGCCAATTCAACCATATGTGCAATATATGATTCGAGACATTCTTGGAATTTGGATGTTAATTTATAAGGAAACACACCTAATCCATCTTTCGTCGAAACATTTGCGGCATCCAAATCTTCGAAATTGTTAAAAGATGAAGTAGAAGTAAACAACATAATATCAAAAAGAGTATCTGCCGACTTTTCAGAAACAATTTGGTAAGGGTGTGCTAATCCCTCGAATAACCTCTCGGTAATTTCATCAAATTTATGAAATCTGTTCAATGCAGTTGATAGATATGATCTTAGTAATGTAATTCTTGAAGAGATGATAAAAGGAGAAATACGGCCTTCACGTTCAATTTCAAAATCACAAATGATTGATGTAATCTTTGGGCAACGTCTCATATCAAAATGTGCTGGTAACCACCAAGAAAAGATTTTCCAAATATTTAATGAAGATTGTGTGATCTCTGAAGAGAAAATGCTGTCAATCTTGGCACTAATAAGATCATCTAATTCCTTCAATTTAATCGGGTTCTTTTTTGTGACCAATAATAAAGATGAAAATATTTCTGTAACAGCAACATGTGTTTGCTTTTCATCCTTCTTGTAAACCTCGTCAACCACATCAAAAAACTCCTTTAATTCAAAATTTGGGGTATATCCATATAAGCACAATAAGGCGACAGATGACATAAAGTAAACCAAACCAGGTAAAAATGCAGTGTTGGATTCAGATTCGGCGATATGCAAAGTTAACATTTCAAGTAACCATTGGCTATTTATTAACTTACCAAATTCTGTAATTGCTTTAGCATCAGATGTATTAAATCCTAAGTCTTCAGGAACAAAATTATTCATAACCTTGAATTGGTTATTCCAGGCAAAGGTAGGAACCCAAAACTTATTATCGATGAAAAAGGAAGGATTTTCAAAATTCTTCATTTCTGTGAAAAAATCGTTGGCAGTGACACCTTTACCTAGTACCGTAGATAATTGGGAAACATCAGGGAGTACAGGATTGACAGAGTAATAGTTCTTTAAGTCGTATTGGAATAAGCCCTTACTCTCTGTACGGTCCAATATAGTTGCCATCCAAATAATACACTTCTTTGAAATAGAGGGATGAACACCATTAACAGATTTGGCAAGCAATGTTAGAACATCAGAGTTCAAGTCTATCTCCAGATCAGATTGGAAAAATGTGAGTAATTCTAAAGCCTTCATCATCTGCTTCCAGTGTAATTGTGAGGTTTTGCATCTCTCTAAAACCAGCTCTTGAGTTTTTTGAATTAAACGAAGCATTGTCTTCTTTTTAGTATCCTTAGCCAGTTTCAATGACTTAACCTTACTATCAATATCTAAGTCAGGTGGTTTAATGGCATCAATGGCTTCAAGATCCATAATACAAACAGATTTTGGAACTTTAATATATCTCTTACAGTAACCATACAACTTCAAAGAGTATGTGTTAATCTCTGGTTCATCAAGTTCAATGGAATGAGTCAATAATTCTTCGTATTTGCTCAGATACTGGAATGACTTCACTGGTAAACCTCTAAACTTTCTTGCATAGAAAAGTCTCAAAATGTTCTTAAGCTTGTCGGTATCATGATTGACTAATGCAGTTTCCCAATCTTTAAACACATTGAATAATAATCCTGAACAGTTCAGCACCTTGTTCAAAACAGAAATCAAAACAGAAGCAGCATGGAATGACGTAATTCTATAGCTGGAAGCAGACAGAGAAACTAAATCTTTAATTAATAGCTTATCAGTGGCTGTTGGAAGTCTAGTTGATCTTGAAAAAGTCATTCTATTGCAATGGTAAATTGATGCACGGGCTCCCACAATTGTTCTAGTATACGGAGCATTTAAGTAAAATAAATCTAGGATATCAGACATATGGATATTGTCAATGTAGATCGGGCAATTGGAACTGAAATAACCAACATTCTTCAACCAGCTGCTAACACATTGAATCAAATGGCCAAGTAACTCCATTGAACCATCTTGCTGACTCAAGCATGTGATGAGCCCATGTAAAGTTTTACCAATTTGTTCTCTTGTTCTATGGAGCTGAACATAAACTGGATCGACCAAATTAACTAACTTAGGTCTGTCATAGAAGTAACCAAATGAATATAGGTTTGAGGAACGATTGGTTAGAGATGGATCCACTGCTTCAAACCCTCCACCTAGAGATGGAGTAACCATTCCACTTGGAACTTCAGAATCAGGAACCATAAACCCTATATCAAGATTAGCAGAATTGCTGACTTCAACTTCATCCTTGGTGATCTCCTTGGAGAGTTCCTCGTCGGCCATAGCCACATCTTGGTCCTCTGAAAGAAGGCGTTTATCTTCAAAACCCTCATACTCCTTGGAAATATTAGGCCTTGTGAATTCAAGGGATGTAATATCAGTTGCACTAGGTCCTGCACGCAAGGATGCAAGAGAAGCTGTGGATGCGTTCATAGCGGACAATAGTGGGTGTTTCTGTTGTTTATTAACATCCTCCTCTTTAAAGTGAGGATCGAACAAGGTAGCAGCTCCAGTTAAACAACTGTCTAAGGTAATTAAATGGAAAGATAATAAGTCTGAATTTTCAAGTGAAATCTTTTCCTTCTGATCAAAGCCATTGATAAATTCAGACACATATGAAAGAGAATTATTAGAAACATCGGAGAAAAAACTAACTGCCAACTCAATCATTTCCTCGGAAGGTTGGTACCATTTAAAAGTTAAATTATCCAAGTTAAATCTGTAGGAATCAAATTGGAAACCACCCCAACAATCAGCATTAACTTTTCCACCATGCTTCTTTAACCAATCGTCTGAAATCAACCTTCTTTCTAATAATCTTGTTAAAGTAATGGAGTTCAAAATTGAATTCAATAGAATACCTGTTGTAAAAGATGCTTCACCCTTCAATTTAGAAAGAGATAAAAACACTAATGATTTAAGTTCTGGGAGATAATCTATAAGAACTTCACCAGCACCTAACACTGCACCAGATAGTAGCTTGTAGTTCCATATTAATCTAGCATCCTTGGACAAAATCTCTTGGGTACGGGAAGTACCAGCACCAGCAGTAATTTCTGTCTTCACTTGAGGGTATAAGTAGTTGTAAAGCTTTGGGAATTGAATCTTTGGATTTCTTCTCACAATTAGCTCTGCAATGTTGGAAAAGATTATAGCCACTAAATGTTTAACGTTATCAGTAATGTATGTATAAAATTCATTAGCCATTATATCAAATATTTCATCGCTCATTGATTCGATCAGAGAATCAAACACCTGACCAATCAGCATTGACGCTTTCGTTTCAATGCCCTCGTCTCCTTCAACATTAGGTGAAAATTCCAAATACTTGAAGCAATTACGACAGAAACTTCTCACAAATTCAGGGAAGGAAGATGTTGAAGAGTGCAATGCATCTAATTCAATCTCGGGCAAATAATCAAACTTGTCAGGGATATCATCCCCATACAATGAAATTGATTTGTTTGGGGACGATTTATAAAATTTGGCCTCCAAATAGCTGAGATGTTGTCCTGTAAAATCAATGGCTAAAAGACCTCCATCACCTAAACCTTCTGATAAATCATAAAGAGGAACAACGGCAGCAACAGACTTCACAAACCGAATGGTTAAAATTGTCTTCTCGGGATCATTGGAATCGATACCTGGAAGTAACATTGAGAGTAATCTAGGAATATGAACTCTGTATACTGGAATGCCAGCCATGAACCTGGATAAAACTACCAATTCACGTAACACAACGTTGATTCTATGTGTGGAATTGACTGATTCAAATGAAGTGTATATATCCAACAACACATCATCTAGTATCTCTTCGGGATCCATAAAACATAACATTTCCAATGTCTTGATATATCTTCTTCTTTGTGAGTTTGACTTTGATTGAACACCTAAACGGACCAAGGGTTTCAAAATTTGAATAAATTTATGTGTAATTTCTTTATTTAACTTGACATTCTCGGGTAATGTTGAATAGTTTTCAGAGTTATATGAGACAAGTGATCTGTCTTCACGTTCATCCAATAATCTTTCGTGATAGGTTAAGACTAGAGTTTTGACGGTTTGTGATAATGTGGTAGACCACCCACCAGTATTTGAAGGGTGAATCAAAGTTTGAATAGAGTTAGCGTATGATTGTAGCATGTCCAAAACACCGTACTTCTCTAGGCCATACTCTGAATTCAAAGAAGAAATAACCAGTTGCACTAACAATTTAACATATTTTGATTGTCTTTCATCCTTATGAGGAATTTTAGATGTAATCAGTAATTGATTGATGAAAAGACTAAATTGTTCTTCAGTAAAGATACCATACTTGCCCATACTAGCAATTTCAGGATCATTTGATAATTGTTTAAGCACAGCTTCGGATATGTTTAATATAACAACCAAGACGCAAGAAATTTCTTTATTTGATCTCTGGGTAGCCCAACAGCTGAACAAGATGGGTAAATAACGTCTTATATCATTCTTGTTGTAAGTAATAGAACCATCTTCTTCAATGATTGGTTTCTCTAGGTGCATTGGTAACAACACAGCCATTTGTAAAAATGAACTTCCAATGTTTTGGTTAGTGTATTTGCTCATTATATTCTCCATCAACTGTGAAACTGCATCGTCTTTAAAAAACCTATTTATAACATTGGAGAAGCGGTATAAACGTTTAATTCTGCTATCATTGGTGATGTGATTAGAACCATCAGGTTGAGCCAATGAGGCAGCAAATTCTTCATAAATTGGTTCCCAGTCTAACCTTAATCCATATTCGTATAAAAGATCACTTTCCTTCGTCAATAAGCAAATGGCATCTGTGTAAAATGTAATGTCAACTGACTGGCCCCTGGAAAGACAAACTGCATAAAAGACCTTCACCAATGAACTTGATAATGAGATAGGAATGGCCAATCCAAGGTTTATTAAGTTTTTCAACTCCTTTGTCCAGTATTTCAAGCCAATGATTGGGGCAGATGATGCATGAATTGTCGCAGCTGGAGTTGAAGACACCAAAGGTTGTTCTTCATCAGATTCAAAGCCATCATAGAAATCTTCAGCATCCTCTTCATCTTCATCGTCGTCATCTGGTTCACTTTCTGATTGTAATAATATTTCATATGTTTCTTCGTCTTGTGCATCGGGGTGCTGTGGTGATGAAGGTGGGAGGTGGTCCAAGGTTCCATGTGCGGACGCCAATGCTTCTTTTGCCTTCTCCAAATCTGACACACTAATTGAAATATTTCCCTTTAGATCCAAACTCTTAATTGCAATGTATATATGGGCAACAATATGGCTTAAATATTTGTATTGGTCTCTGATTGATTCAATTTTGTAGGGTAAAAGTTTCTTGGACTCTAGACTTTTAGTAATGTTGGTTGAGTAAAACTGGGATGTCTTGTCTCTTTGTAATTTTTCAGCTTCTTGATTATTTTCCGGTATATTCAAATGATAATAGTTAAGTCTGTCATTTTCTTGATTTAATTCTTCTCTTCTGGCATTTCCGGCATTCAATGGACTACGGGATCTGGCAAAATCGAATTGAGTACTGTCGCTCGGGTTTAAAAGATGAGAACCAATTCTATTCATATTTGTAGCGGAAACAGATCTGGATAATGGAGAGTTTTCCCTTGCTGGATTCACCAAATGGTTATTCCTCTTTGGAAATCCAATACCTGACATGGTCTGTATTAATGTAATTTCTGTATTTCTCTATATGTATATTTATATATGATGATTATGTCTTCCTTCCTATGTAAAGCAATATATGATCTTCGATGGGTTGGAAAGTTTTTGATTAACTAGTAAAGAAACAATAGTAGTAAAGTGATAACAACAAATCAGTTGAGGGATATATATATACAACAAGTAGACTAACTCTTTAATAGACTGTAAAGAAAAGAGGTTGCATCATAAAGGGTAGGCAAAAGAAAAAAGAATTAAAGGTTGATTTACTATTAATTCAAGATCTCCAATGTAGGTAAATGGCATTTTGCCACTGCGGAAAAAAAAAACGCTCACTAAAATAAAAAGAAAAGAGTACTGCTACTATTTTTCGCCCTTCTATCTCTCTACCTATTTATTATAGGTTATTGAAAAGCACTAAATATTAACTATAATAAACAAATATTAGATGAAGAATGATAGTAGGTATATATATAGAGATGTATATGTATTTACATAAATAAATGTAATTTTTTTTTTAGTTTCCTTGGCTCTAAGAAGATCCACCAACACCAGCACAGAATGTCAATGACCAAGATCTGGACATACCGTTATCCAACCATTTATCCTGGAAGGAGTCATCGCTGAAGAACTTCCAGGCTCGTTTCGGATCAGATAAAGCCAAGTTCAACATCAAAATACCTCTCCAACCGTCATCTAGAGTATTGGCCAATTGGCCCAATTGCATATCATCCCATTCTTCTTTCACAAAGTCCTGATGTCTCATGAAGGAAGAGATAGGTGTAATTGGTAACATGTGAATACCGTGGATGTACTCCTTGTTCATACCAAAGTAGGTAGCATGGTCAACCTTATTTTCAAATAAGATTCCTGAAACTTTGTTCTTGATGAAGTTCGATGGCATGATAGTGTTATCTTTCTTATAGTAAAAGTAAGAGTTGACAGCCTTGCTTTCAATACCCAAGATCAATGCTGCAATCTTTCTTAATCTCTCATTCTTAGTAACAATACTCCATAACAATATACCATAGTAACAGTGGTAATCCTCACTGGTACTCTCTTCATCCTTACCATCACCATGACCAAATAAACCATTAGCCCAAGAGTGACCATTGTAAAAGTCAAAGGATCTGAACACTGGGAAATAGGTGTCTTTGGAGCTTGGATTGGCGATATCTCTCATTAAAGTGTTAATGTAAGGTGTTGCCTTGGTAGCAAAAGACCTGTCTCCTGATTTGTAATCCACTAAGGCAACTAAAGCAGCAGCGTGGATATGATAACCATAATGGAAATGATGATCATTATAGAAACAATTACCAAAATCTGCATATAAATTACCGTCGGCTAACCCAGCAGAAGAAACAATACCCTTCCAGTTTGTCTCATACTTCAGAGGAGCCTGTTGCTTGTTGCTGATAAATCTGTCAAAGGACTCCTTCATCTTGCTTAACATTTTCTTTGTTAAATCATCATCATTTAAAACATATGCTGCAACATATAGAATGTAAGCACCCTTATCTAAGATCTTACCAGAAGAATACATAGAGTCTGTATTGGAAAAATTAACAACATCGAAATTGTTAACTTCGTCGGTACAAACTTTTTTAATGGTTGCTAGTGCACTGCTGGAGTAACCCTTGAACCCAGTATTCTGTAACCATGGGTCAAATTGAACTTCATTTGGTGGAGTGTCAACGTTAACTGTGAAAGAAGTAACCAAAAAAGATTTCAAAACACCTTTAACAGTAGCATCCAGTTCTAAGCCACTGATAGGTGATGCACTTGATTGGTTGTACAGATGTGGAAAGTAGAATTGGATGATCTTACCACTCTTGGATTTACCATTGATTTGATAGTTAAAAGTGTAGGTTCCCTTGTTAGAGTTGATATCAACATTACCCGTTAGCTCAACAGCCGTTGGGTACGCGCCAGCAGCATCATCATAGACATTGGTGTCACTACTAACCTTAGCAATTTGGACAAGAGTAGAATTACCGGCAGATGTTTTCATTGTGATATAACTACCATCGGTCTTTTCAAATTCGCCTGAAGAGTAAATTACCCATTTGGTATTATCATTCAAGGTAACAATGTACTTCTTCAATCCATTATCTAAAGTACTGGAAGATTCAAAATTTTGGATTCCAACCTTTGATGCAATCTTAGGAGTCAAGTTACCTTGATAAATACCACTGACAAATCCCATACCTTGAACAATAGTTGTAGATAAAGAACCACCATTGGCTTCTAATTTTAAACCACATGAGAATCTTTGACAATCACCGGCCTTTAAGGTGAAATCATTTTGGAATTCATTGGCAGTTAACATCATAGAGCATATACCAACAGGGTTAAATAGATATTTCACTGGATTAGCAGCTGGATCATCACCGTAAACTCTTTGCTGTTTGGATGTATGGGAGATACCTAGACCCTTAAAGTTCTCGTCTTTACTTTGCCAAATACTGTATGGGTGGGTCCAAGTTGGCAACAATTGTGTTTCAACTAGGAAGTTACAGTAAAAGTTATTTGTCTCAATTGGCTTATTCTTGCTATCATCATAGAATGCAGGTAACGGAACAGGATGAGTTTGAGTGGATTCAATTTGACTCGGTGGAGCGTCAGAGGAAATAGGGTCAGCAAAGATATTGTCACTATTACTTGAATTGGTTGATGGTAAACTTGCTAACACATCGGTGACATTGAAAGAGGTTTGGTTTGTGTTACTAGTGTTACTAGTTTGATAATCCCTTTGAGGAACCTGGGGAGCTGACTGCCCTTGTTGTTGGCTCTGTTGTTGATTTTGTTGTTGATTCTGTTGCTGTTCGTTTTGCAGCTTATTTTTAATGTGTGAAAATAAACCCATGTTATATCTTACTTGCAATTTTCTCTTCAAATTATATCAATTGAGGACTTTATTATACGGATAACAGATTTAAGGATCAATTAAATATGGTATATGGTAAACGAAGTACCAATACCAAAAGAACAATACCGTCCAAATCCATTCCAAAATGCAACAATTTCCGTTTGGATCAAGTTCTCGCCTACAGCCGTGTGGATTACCAGAAGAGCTTCGGTAAAATAATATCTGATTGAATTATCTATTTAATATTTATATGTGACCTAAATGTAAATATATTTTAATAGTAGTTCAGTAAGGTAGAGAAAAGAACAGAAACATTAACAACAACCACAACCATTGAGACCAATTGACTAGTACTATATGTTTGACTATAATAGATAGACTAGAGAAAGCAATGCACTTATATGGGGGGGACGCGTTAGGTATTTCTCCTCTTTACTTGTGGTACCTTTACCCCTTCCCTTTCATTACCTCATATTTCTTGAACATATATATTCACAAACTACTGCTCTCTGATTTATACATGTTTACGACATGAACAAATTGAAATAGAAGATATACCTAATAGTTGGTATATGTAGAGAGCAAGGAAAATGGGTGTAAACTCTCACCGGGAACTCTTGAGGGTATGGATCTCCCCCGATGCCCTTAACTATGCATTTTAGGAGGCTCGCTTAACTATGGGAAGCTCTATTCGATCATCCGACTTTCAATTTTTGAAATTCGAAAAAATGGTTTTACAACTAATGATATATTCTTCCACGCACATGTATCCAATGATGTTTCGCTATTGGAATATGTAGAATCGGGGGTGGAAATCACAATGAACTGGTTATTTAAGCATTAACTTCTCTTTTCAGCCCATAAAATCACTTTCAAACTTATGTTCATTCCGGGAATTGAACTCACGACCCTAATTTTCCGGAGAATTGCACTTTTTTGACTTAAACCGTTGAGCTAACGCAACAAATTTGGTTTGAGCATGGGTTCAAATCTACCCAATGGTGATTTTTCGCCAAATTTCCGACTTCTTGAAATAAAATAGCAAAATCAAGCCTTAAACAAATAGCATATGCAGAATCAATACATGATTATAAAACTTGAATATCTAGAGTTTGTTGTGGTACTAAGGGTGTGTTCCAGATATTGTTAGAAATAAGTGATAAATGAAGTTAAAGTTGAAATTGTGCTTTTTTTTTGCTTACTTGATTGTCTATTTTCCCATATTTTGTTGCAATACACCAGAGGATATACTTATAAGGTAAGATGATAGTAAACTAGATTCATTTCTCTATAGTTGAATCTTTTAAAATTGAGCTAGATTCCCGGTGAATGTAGGAGAACTTTCCATTTGAAAATGCGGTTTAGAAAGAATATTTTTCTTTCTTGGTTTTCTATTATCTTTAATAGTTTTAAAACTGCTATCTAACTTGATTCTTTAAGGTCTCTTGTACATTCCTGATTTTGAACAATATGTGTATAGCTTTTATTGGACTTTTAACTGCAAGGAAAATGCCATTGAGTCGTGCTACTTTATACCTCTCAGAGAAATTTTTCATTTATTTTTAGTGCAAATTGCATCATGCTTCCATGAACTACAATACCCTTATAGAGTGTATTCACATTTTCTTTACTCATAATATGTTTCCTTATGGCTATGTGATATTATTTCTGTCATTTTTATGGATTACAGCTACAATTGTTGTGCTAGTTAAGTGGGGAGAAGTTGCCCACTCTTGACATCGCTAGTCCTAACAAATTATACTAAATATATCGCCAATGAACCAGTATTATATATAAAATGAAATTAAAAGATTCTTATTATGACAATAGGTTGAATGTAATAGTTTAATTACTTCTGTTTGTTTATATTTTTAGAAGTGCAATTTTTCAGGTCTTTTTAACTTTTTGCTCTAAGAAAATATGATGATCAAAATCACTAAGAATAGAAAATTTCGGATATCACTAAATAATCATGTCCCTTAGATGAAGGTGGAAATAGATATGCAGTACACTAGGGATGCTATGCAAAGCGCTCCTATCTTGTAATGTGAACTACCACTTATTGAATTAGATGACATTCTGGATACGGATCCTGATATGCTAGTCGTCTTTCCACATTTGAGTCTTGATAGAACAGGTGAACCATAAGCACTTCCAAAATAGCAGTCAACTTTTTTTCCATATGTATCATCCACCACGATTGTTATTTCATGTTCCAGTTGATTGAACTCCTTATTGACGTCTGCTAGTCCGATCATATGGTAGTCCAAATCAACAGTCATATACACTCTTTTTAAGAAATCACTTCCCATCAAGAATGCATTCTCCACATGAAATGGTAGTAGTGTTAAAGTACACATGTTGCTGGTAGGGTCATATTTCACAAAGTCTATTAATGGTACCTGAAATATTCTTCCTTGAAAGTTAAAGTTTAGTGTTCTGTTTTGGGCCACATCACAATCAATTTCAATGGGCTCTGAATCGGGTCTCTTTTCAATATCCAAGCTTTCAATTAATCTATCCAACATCTTCTGGGGGATGTGGGTAAAAGTGGACCCGGTATCCAAAATTGCTGGCCATATTTCACCATCTAGGAGATTATCATCTATGATATTGTCCTCATTATCAGTCAATTCTAGCTTGCTTAATGTCACCTGCACCATATATGGACCCTTTTCCTTCCCCTTTTTCCTCTGTCTTCTGATAGAGGGCATTAAGCTCAATGTGCCATGATATTGACTTTTATCAATAGCACCAAATAACACGTGTGCAGTTTCTTCTCCCTTTGCACTTCCTACCTGAAGCGATATTGAGTACATACTTTGATTAATAATACCAGAATCTTTCATTTTCATAGGTAAGTTAAAATATTCATCTTGTTTATGTACCTTTTTCGTATGGTCTCTTTCCTTTTCGTTATTTCGAAATCCAATCCCTAAAATTCCAAACTCTAGGTTAGTCTCACCTGCCAATCCAAAATCCATTTGTGGAATAACTATACCATCTTCTTGACTGGATATCACATCACCAAATATATCATTCTCATAATAGTGAGGCTGCTCCACTCCCATATTCAGATCTCCTTTATTTTCTCCAGGAAACCCGCCAATTAATCTTATATCATCTTTAGCCCATATACCCTTAACGTAATCTTCCCCAATACCATACCTAGTGTGAAACCTTGTACTTGATCCTATGAAAGTAGTTGATTCATTTGAGTTAAAGTAACCATATCTCATGCATATTTCTTTGTAATCTGCTGTTAAACAACTTGTGGAATCACTTTTGAACCATAAATGAGAAGACCCAGTATCCAAAAGCACAAAGTTTGGGGCTTTTGATGATCCAACTTGTATCTCTAAACCATAGAAGTTTCTATGTTGCTTTAAGGTAATCGGATCATATTGGTCACCATCATTGAAGAATCTCCTTTGGAATTGTTCCTGTATTGCTTCATTCGATTCTTTACGTAATTCCAACAATCTAGCTTCTAACATGACATACTTCATTGGGTCACCCAAAGCAACATCTATGAAAGTTCCAATTCGAAGTAACAGATTTAATATGAACATATTCAGCTTTAATTACCCATATATCTGCATATACCTGAAAGAGAGAATATCAATTATAATGGGTACATTCTAGTTTTTTGACCCTTTTTTCATTTCAGCTAACATGTTCTGTTTTCTTTTCCCAGAAAATTCAAATTCAATGCAGTATAAATTCAGATTTGACTAGTAAAAAGTTCATTATATCTGGAGTTTTACCACACACCCGAATATGGGGATAATAAAGTAAATACAGACAAAAAGAATGAAACCGATAAATTAGTTAGCCCAGTCATTACATGATGGGAATGAATAATTAAAGAGCGCTTAATTTTTCAGATATAATATGACGCATATTTAAAATGTTAGTTAGTAATCACATGTATTTATGACACTTTCCAACTGTTTTCTTTTATTTTTTTTATTAAATCCATATATCGCATATACAAACAGCAATAATCGATGCCATCAAGTAATAATCAATTAAAGATAGTCAAGATATGTGGTCTTAAGACTACAGAAGCTGCCCAGGAGGCAATAAACAACGGTGCTAATTTGCTTGGTGTGATTTTGGTTCCAAATAGAGCTAGAACTATCGATCATGAAGAGGCCAAAAGTATATCACAGATAAGCTCACAGCAAAGAAAATTACTGAAAAGGAATTTTCAAACTTCACAGGAACTTCTAAAACATGTTAATTCAGTCGACTTGGAGGGGCCAGCATGGTTTGAATACGTTTCTCAGAGCATCATTGAAAATGGTCCATATTTAGTTGGTGTCTTTAGAAACCAACCTGTTGAAGATGTGGCGAGAATAGCCAAGGATCTCCATTTAGATTTTGTTCAATTACATGGGTCTGAAAATGTCGATGAATATTTAGATGTTATCGATGATATTCCAATAATACCTAGATTTGTTTTGAAAAAGGAAAATATCAAAGATGCCGTTATCAGCAAGAAATTTATGTTGCCATTACTAGACTCAGAAGCTGGAGGTGAAGGTAAAGTGATCAACTGGGATGATGCAGTTGCATTTCATGATAAACTGGGCGGTCGTTATATTCTAGCTGGTGGATTAACCCCAGAGAATGTTCAGAATGCATTGAGACTGAAAGGATGCTTGGGGGTTGATGTTAGTGGGGGTGTGGAAACTGCTGGTGTCAAGGATTTGACTAAAATTAAGAGCTTTATGGTCAATGCTAAAAGTTTATAGATACAATTGTCACTACTGTTAATTGATTATTTTTGTTTACGGTAATAATAATGATAATAATAAAAAAAACTAGAGTAAGTAATTAATTTAATGAAAATATATATATATATATACGAACAATAACTTTTTTCTTTTTAAAAAAAAAAGAGAATCATATATATTTACACTTCAATGGAACGCTCAAGCAGAACCAGAGATGAAGAACCACTTGTCAATTGACTTGTCAATTGGAGCAGCTGGCTTTGGAGCAGCTTCTGGGATATCAGCAGTAGCGGAGAAAGTGGCAGTGTCCTTCAAGGTAGTGTTGACTAAGGAAATACCCTTGGAGTCAGGAGCTTGACCGGCAATTAATTTCTTCCAAGCGTCATGGGTCTCTTCAATGATTTCCTCAGCATACTTCTTGTTCTTACATTCACCGGAGAAAGCGAATTGGTTTTCTGGCTTACCATCTGGAATCTTGTAGATTCTGAACCATTCATTGGTGGCTCTTAATAAACCTGGCAAGTGCTTTTCAACATCTTCAATGTCGTTCAACTTTGGAGCTAATGGATCATTGATGTCAATGGCAATGATCTTCCAGTCAGTTTCACCTTCATCTAACAAGGCCATAACACCTAAAACCTTAACTTGCTTAACTTGACCTGGGTAGGAAACGGTTTCACCAATTTCACAAACATCTAATGGATCATTATCACCAACAGCTCTGGTTTCTGGGTGAGCAACGTTTGGGTCTTCCCAGGTTTGTGGTAAAGCACCATAGTTGTGAATGTAACCGTGATGTGGGAAACAGTTTCTGACGAATCTTAACTTACCCTTCTTGGTGTCTTGAATAATTGGGTTCAAGGTTTCTTCCTTGGTGATTTCCAACTTGGCGTTGGTCCATCTTGGAACTTCAACGATAAAGTTCAAGATCTTCTTGGATTCATCAGCGTATAAAGGAATATCGTGGAATGGAGAAACTGGCTTACCATTCTCTTCAATGTAAACCTTGTAGTCTAAGGTGTTAGCAGCACCAACTTGTCTAGTTGTGTAAACCATTATTGGATATGTCAATTGAGTTAATCTTAATAAGATATAAACAGATATAGAGAGAGAGGAAAGAGAAAAAGAGTAAAAGAGAAGGAGAAAAAAAGTAAATAGATAAAACGTAAATCAAAAGCGGCTAGTAGGCAACCAAGTAACGAAACAGAGAACTGTCATCCAATCCACCACCCACCACCCATCCATCCATCCATCCACCACCCATCGACAACTCAACCAAACCAAACCAAAACCCAACCACTACCACTACCACTACCAACCTCTCACTGAAAAAATTCCATCGAACCGCTAGGCAAAGAGTCACGTGTCTTTACGCCACTCTTCCTCTTCCTCTCTCTCTCTCTCTCTCTCCTAAAGGTCGATTTAAACGTCCATCGGCTCGCTATTTTTGACTTTTTTTAACGTTTTTCTTATTTGAGTATGGCACGACTGATCCATCATGGCCCATGTCTATTTTTAATATATCTTTTTACCTTCTGAATTAATTTAATTGTTATTATTCTCGTAATTGAATACTTTAATAAAAAATCAAACACTTGCATCTTAACAATTATAATAAAGAAGAAATTGAAAGGGTACCCTGAGTAAATGGCTTTCTGAACCCGAAATTGTAATTGATCTTATACTGTTTATTATTTTTTTTTGTGTGTGTGATTTGTACAAGTGTATAAATACCCTACGATATATATCCACAGATATAGAATGAATGAATGATATATGGAGGTCCAAATTATATATTTCTGAATCAATCAATCAATTAATTAATTAATTTTAATTCACCACTATGAATCACAAGAAACCTACAACTAATTTAATTGAATATCAATTGGATGAACTCTTCCAATCAACTACATCTCATCGCTCAAGAGCCAGTAACACTTCATCGGGGCATAACGGACTTCAGGAGTTTGAAACAATTGCAAGAACGGGAAGTGATAATAATAACGGACATGGTGATGTGTTCTCCAATGGTCATGGTAATGATATCCTTGAAGAAGATGATGATAATGATAATGATAATAACTACAATGATGCTGCCGATGTCCATTCTCAGGAACAACTAACTATTCATAGAAGAATATTGCAATTCTTCATGAGATATGCAACATATATTGGTCCTGGAATCATGGTCAGTGTGTCATACATGGATCCAGGTAACTATTCGACCAACGTCGCTGGTGGTGCTGGTTCAAAGTTCACTTTGCTCTGTGTTGTGTTATTGTCCAATTTAATAGCTATTTTCATGCAATCGCTTTCCGTCAAGTTGGGTACAGTCACCGGAATGGACTATGCTAGATGTTGTAAAAAATTCCTACCACGGTGGTTGAACTTGACTGTGTACGTCTTAGCAGAGATTGCCATAATTTCCACAGATTTAGCAGAAGTCATTGGTTCTGCCATCGCGTTGAATATCTTATTTAACATTCCATTAGCCGCAGGTGCTGTGCTTACGTTGGCCGATGTGTTACTCGTGATGTTCTTCTACAAACCAACAGGATCAATCAAGATGGTAAAACTGTTTGAAGTGATGGTTGCGTGTCTTGTGTTTTCAGTGATGATTTGCTTTTGCGTGCAACTCTCGTACATTCCAAAATCAACCTCTATCAGACAGGTGTTCAGGGGTTATGCTCCGTCTAAACAGTTATTCAAGGGTAGCACCATGTATGATGCCATTGGTATTCTTGGTGCCACCGTCATGCCGCATTCGATTATCTTGGGTTCTGGATTAGTGCAATCAAGACTACGTGAATACGATCTCAGAAATGGATACATCAGATTACCCGACGATGACGAAGATGAAGCTGCTTATGAACGCGAGTTGCTAGACAATTGGTCGCCATCATATCAATCGATCCAATACTCTTACAAATACTCACTTCTCGAACTAGGTGTGTCGTTGTTTACATTTGCCCTATTCATTAACTCTGCAATTCTAATTATTGCCGGTGCTACCTTATATGGAACTCCAGAGGCCATCGGTGCTGACTTGTACACCATCCATGACTTGCTTTCAGATTCAATCGGCAAGGCCATCGGAACCATATTCATGGTGTCCTTGTTACTATCTGGTATCTCATCTGTGTTTGTTGTCACCATCACCGGACAGATTGTCTCCGAGGGACACATTAATTGGTCGTTTAAGAAGCCCTGGGTGAGACGACTAGTTACCAGATTAATCACTATTGTGCCAACGTTGATAATGTCTTTGAGTATTGGTCGTGAGGCTTTGAGTAAAGCATTGAATGCATCACAGGTTATCTTGTCCATACTATTACCATTCATCCTTGCTCCAGTTATTTACTTTACCAGTTTCTCGAAAGTTTTGAAGTCAAACAAGAATTTGGAGGATAGGGATTACAGAAACAATTGGATAGTCACCGGTATTGCGATTGTTCTATGGGTTTTTATTGCGGTTATGAACGTTTATGGTATAGTGCAAGCTGCAAAGGATGGTATTTAATGAACAAAACCAAATTCATAATCTTTTCTATATATATGCAAGTTGTTTTTTTTTGTCTATTTTATACATTTGTCATTCAATTATAACTTGTAGTCTGTAGTTTACAGTGAAAAAAGGAAGTAAATGATTTCTAAAAGAAAGAGAAATTATTATATTATTAGTAGTATTATAGGCCAAGAAAAGCAAGAGAAAGAAAAAGATTAAGATACAAAAAAGAAAGGAGAAAATACACTAAAAGACAAGTGACGAACAAACATTAGTGAAGGGTGGGGGACGCCAGGATAACATGAAAAGAGGACTAAAACAAAAAAAAAAAGAACAGACATACAATAAATGAAAGATCTTAACTAACCATTAACTAATAGTCAAAACTTTTTTCATAGTTTGGTGGAGGACCAGTGTAGTCAAACTTGGCCTTTTCATCCACAACGGTGTTGTCATCGGTGGCTAAGATATTACCCTCACACTTCTCCAAAAACACAGAACTCAAACCTTGTGAATCTCTGACAAACCAAATATATGGTTCTGGGTCAATACTAGCAGGGTCTTCATATGAGATACCTTCAACGTAGGCAGCAGAAGCTGGCTCGAAATAACTGCTTGGTAAAATAGATCTACAGTAGTCAAATGTTTGTGTTTGTCTTGGATGTAAGAAACTTTGGATAAAGCCCTTGTAAGTATCGACACTCTTCAAGTTCTTAACATTCAGATTCAATGCTGGAGCATTAGCATCAGCGGTTGGGTTAATTGCATCAGAACCAGATTTATCAATAAGTCCAGCTTCAACATCACCATGAGCACCAACGACACCGTCATCAGAACCGATAGAGTACAAGGCAGCAGAGTCGTTAGGGTTGGTTTGGTATTCACCGTTACTTGGAATTTGATCATTTGGAGTGGTGAACTTCTTGCTGTCAGTTGGGTATGCAGAAGAACCGTAATGTTGTTGAGCAGAAGCAGTTTCTTCAGAGCTTGGTTCATATTGCTTTTCACCACCTTCCTTGTCATCTAATGGAGCATTAGAAGTAGAGTCGGCAAAGTAATTCTTACCCTCCTCCTTGATTTCCTTCAAACCTTGATCCTTCATTGGGTATGCACCAGTTTCACCATTGGCAGCTCTAAAGGCACCAATTGGAACATTATCAAACAATGGTTCAAAGATCCATCTAAAGTAAACATGGAAGAAGACAGTAACGGCACAGGCACAAGCCTCCAAGACAACACATGGCCAGTTCTTACGCATGACAAACAAAGCAATCAAACACAATTCAGCCAAGTATAAACCAACGAAAACTTCAAACAAAGCCAATGGGTAGTTACGACCTCTAGAGTCATAAGTGTGACCATTGACATAATTCAAGTTGTACAAAAAGTAAATGTAAATGAGGAAGTATGCGACAACAGTGAATGCAATGATAATTGGAGAAATGATGGAGTAACATAATAACAAAACAGTAAATAAACCATAAACAGCATAACTGGTACCCCATGATGGAGAACCCAAGTTGTTGAAACGGTTCCACTTCTTTCTTGGGGTGTTATCCAAGATTCTACCCAAGACGAATGATAAAATCAAAGCGACAATTTGGGCTAAACCACCTGAAGAGATGGATAAACCTTGCAATAACAAATAGGAAATATAGAAGTTAGAAGCAGGAGGTAAATGTTGACCTAATAAGGACATAGCAGATGAAGGATCCTTGATAATCTTAGAAACGGTGGAGGCAGCGGCAGATGTACAAGTAGCAACTAAAAACACTTGAACAACTTGGAAGGCATAATACCATTGTTGTGTCCAGATTTCAGTATGTTGAACAGACATAGTACCGGAAACTTTACCCATCTTTCTGATGAATGGAGGTAACAAGGCCATCAAAACAGCCAACAAAATGGTTGGTAACAAACTGGTAATGATACCCATTAAAACATCAGGCATGTTATTGATAAACTTCAAGAAGTGCAACTTCTCGGTCAAATAGTTAATATTAGAAACAAAACCGACAAAGGCAACTGGAATAGACCAAAAGATAATAGTCAAGGTTAAAACGGTAACAGCAGTGGTTCTCTTGGATTGTCTAGCAACAAATGATGAACTACAGTTATCCCAGACAATATTTTCAGGAGGAATGTTAGTGTAACCTCTAGATTTCTTAAATTCGGATGCATATGGCAAAGCTTGTAAAGCTCTTTGAGCCTCTAATTCAGTGGTAAATTCAATGAAAACAGTACCTGATTTTTCAAATCCATCTGGGTATTCAGCTTGCGATTCCTTAATTTGGGTGTTGTAATCTAGAATTTCGTCAAAACCGTCAGAGAAAAGCTTCTTCTTCTTGTATAAAAATGGGATTGGCTTCTCCTTGTAGGTTGGTAATTTTTTCTCTGGGATATAAGAGACAATTTCATTCTCAGGGGATGGAACTGGCTTATTCTTCTTGATAGCCTTAGCTCTAATCTTCATAGCCTTCAAGATGACCTTGTTGATACCACCTTCAAACTTTCCAGACAGCTTAGTTCTCTTCTTAACTAATTTTTGTAAATCCTTGGTGTCTCTAGCAAACCAAATCTTTTGAGAAGCTGGGAACAGTTTGGAAAGAGTTTCAGTGTCTTGTAATTCCTTATCCAAGTTTTCAATAATCAAGGTTCTAGATTGAGGTAAAGATGAGAAGAATGGGGTTGTATCTAAGGCATGCTTAAATGAAACGTAAAAGATCAATTCCTTGTAAATGGTGTAAATGGTTAAACCGAAAAAGTACCAAGAAAGAAACAAATGAGCAAATGGTTTCCATTTACCGACAATGTTGGAATAAGAAATGATATCAAAACCCTTAGAGGTACCACCACCAGTGGCATTAACGGCGAATAGAATTGGCCAAACCAAAATACCACCAGCCAAACCAAGGAGGATAAATGTTTTTAAATAACGCAAGAAAAAGTAACCATCAACACCAGCCTTTTCAATGATATAGGACTCTGGTTTGGCTAAAATGTGTGGTAACCAACCGAATGGACCTGCAGGTTGTTCTTCAACCTTTAGTTTATCCGACACAGTGTCAATTGTAGCTCTGGGTTGATAAACACGCTTATACTTATCTTTAAGTGTAGCGAAAATAGTGGTAAATATGACAGCAATTGCACCGTTAAAGATCAATGCTGTCACAAAGGATGAAACAGAGGAACTGGTAGGAGTGTCACCCATCTTTGTGTTTTCTGAATAATATGTTCTTCTTCTGTTTTAGTTTCAAGTATTGGTTGTAGTAAAGTAAAACAACAAATTAAAATTAAAAAAAAAAGGTGGCAAATCAATTGAACAAATAAATAAACAAATATATATAAACAATCAGTTGATAGAGAGATTAGTTAGTTCACTTGTATAAGTATAAGTATGATGTGATTGATTTTTTTAGAGCAACCGATGAATTGATGAAGAATATAACAGGAGTAATATATGAATATTATTATAATGAAAAAGGAGGAAAATAAAAGAAAAAGCAAAAGAAAGAAAAAAAAGGAAGAGAGCAAAAAAAAAAGGGGAAACAGTTTTTAATTATATTGTAAAAATAATAAACAACCTTTTTTTTTTGTATTAAACTAATTAAAAAACTAAGAAAAACAAGAAAAAAAAGAAATAAAATTTTGACGTATAGAAGAAAATTTTAAAAAAATATTTTTTTTATTAATAAGAAAAAGAAACGAGAATGGAAAGTATAGGAACACATTCTTTCTCTCGGACAAGTTGGTGGTGATTGGATTCCAAGGCTCCGGGTTTCAGTACTGCACATCTGCCTCTTTCCAATGCATAGTTATGTATACTATGTCTATGTATCCCCTAGCGGCTATGAGGTGAAGGTTCACCAATGTGCAATTCGGATATAGTCCTGCATCACACATGCACTCTCTCTCCCACAGAAGAAGAAAAGCTTAGCTAATCATCATACCCACTCAGCATTGTTTGCGCTCAGCCAGAAAAAAAAATAAAAAAATGGCTGGCTGGCATACTGGCATACTGGCAGGCTGTACTCCCTCGTTAAAATTCCCGCTCCTGGGGCAACAGAACAAGTTAGTTCCCCGGTTGGCGCCCCCGTGAACCTAATACAGTCCTTCTCCAGGAAGAACGAATAAATGACGTAGAGATCACAGCGATATGTCGTTCCTCCTACCGGGCGTTTTCGCATTCACACACAGCCTTCACGGGGGAGGGGGCTATAAACCTTAAATTTCACATTTAGTTTTGTATGGCGAATTTGAAATTTCATCTGTTAAGCTTTTAAAACCTTGCACCCAGCACAGCTTTATTAACGGCGTTTTGGCGTTAGAGAAGAAACACAAATTTTTTAAGTGACAATCAACACCACACTGAACCATTATATATATACAATAAACACAATACAATAAAAGATACAGATACAGATTTATATATACTTGGTGTTTACATAAACATAAACACAATTTTATACTATAGTAACCCTTTAAAATAAAAAAGCCCTGTGTTTAGGGTTTTTCTTGGGAGTTTAATGATGAGAAAGTTGTTTGGTGGTAGGTACCTTACCTGGTATATATATATATATATATATATATCACTTCTAGTGTAAGTAACTAATGCATTATTAGTTCTTGACAGATCACTGAAATCCAAGAAATGATATAATTAGGACATGCACTCCAAGATGCATTTCTAATCCAAACTAATTCGTTTTTTTTTTCTTCCTTCATCTTACAAAATTAAATTTGTTCTCTATATTTCATATTTGTTTACTTAAAACTAGTTATTTATAGTGGTGGGTATCACTATTTCATGTTTTGTTTCATGATATATATACATCCAATAAAGTGATGGTCGAAATGATACTACTGGATAGATTACCGTTTTCTGTAACTTATCCAATTGAGTGTCACACTATTATTATAAAATGGAGATTTCGTGTTGATGATGGTGATCAGAGTAGACTGTGTATATGTATTGTAAATTACCAAATAACTACAACTTAAGTGTTTCTACAGTATGTACTAAGATCAGGTACGCCAAAATGTGGTGTACGTACGTTACGGTACCTACTTCGTGGGACAATCATTGCAAAACACATCGCATGTACCTTTACTTCAATTACCTCTCTCTATATATTTATTTGTGTGATAGAAGTAAATCCATTCATCCATTATTCAATCAATATAATTGTTTCGTAATCAATATAATTATATAACAAACAACTGTTCATCTGTTTTCTGTTTCCCTCCGTCCTAATTAATCACATGAAACGATTGGCAAAAGCTCATCTCATCCCCCCGATCAAGATTTGCGTTTTTCTTCTCTGCCATTGTCTAACTTCTTCCCCTCCACTCCCGTATACTTGTATGTAGTATTTCTATTTCCACCTATTGGAAGGTGAAAGGGAATTTGGGCTCCTTTTCTCTCTATCTCAATCTCGTGTGTTTTCTTATCTTCTACAACCCAATCTGATAGTTCATTACTAGTAGTACTAGTAGTAAGTAATACTGGCCCATAGTGGTCGCTCAGATCTTAAAAATAATTATCATCTGAAAAATAATAATAATAATAATAAATATATTCGCACGAACAGTTACCGTTAATTAATAATATCTCTCTCTCTCTCTCTTTCTCTGCTGTGTTGTTTCGTATTGTATTGTATTATTATAATAATAATTATTATTTATTTACTTGTTTATTATGGATCGTAGGGTATAAGCTTTCTTATACGTAGTTTAACCGTGTTTTTATTATTACTACGATATCCTGCGTCCATTAAAATCATAACAAACCAGCCAATCAGCCATCTAGGGAAGTTTCTTTTTATACACCTTCTCTTTGAGAAAACGCATCCCGGTTTATCAAGATGCTTTTAAATTAATTGAGAAAACGTTGAAAAGATCAAAAGGAAGAAAAAAAACATTCAATTGATTCATTGGTTGATTCCTTAATATGGTTGTGGATTTGGTGTAGTGCAAAGATTGTAACAGTTTATATATTCTTAGAGTGGTCTTCATGTCGGGTAAAACACACCGGGCAGACGCTACATTTTAGTACGCATTCGTCTATTTCTTCACACATATATTGTTCTGCACCTTTGAAAAAGACAGTGGTTCAATGAACTGATAATGTCTCGCATCTAATATATTATGCATCTGCATTTCTTAAATCGATACATCTTACAGAAATATAACTGTGTAAATGTAGACTAGTTGTGTTTTTTCCTATGCCTAAGCTCTCTCTAATAACACGTTAAACGAGCAAAAAATACCATTTTGATATCCAGCTTAACTATGGGAAGCCCTATTCGATCATCCGACTTTCAATTTTTGAAATTCAAAAAAATGGTTTCACAAATAATGATATATTCTTCCACGCACACGTATTCAATGATGTTTCACTATTGGAATATGTAGAATCGGGGGTGGAAATCACAATGAACTGGTTATTTAAGCACTAACTTCTCTTTTCAGCCCATAAAATCACTTTCAAACTCCGGGAATTGAACTCACGACCCTAATTTTCCGGAGAATTGCACTTTTTTGACTTAAACCGTTGAGCTAACGCAACAAATTTGGTTTGAGCATGGGTTCAAATCTACCCAATGGTGATTTTTCGCCAATTTTCCGACTTCTTGAAATAAAATAGCAAAATCAAGCCTTAAGCAAATAGTATATGCAGAATCAATACATGATTATAAAACTTGAATATCTAGTGTTTGTTGTGGTACTAAGGGTGTGTTCCAGATATTGTTAGAAATAAGTGATAAATGAAGTTAAAGTTGAAATTGTGCTTTTTTTTTGCTTACTTGATTGTCTATTTTCCCATATTTTGTTGCAATACACCAGAGGATATACTTATAAGGTAAGATGATAGTAAACTAGATTCATTTCTCTATAGTTGAATCTTTTAAAATTGAGCTAGATTCCCGGTGAATGTAGGAGAACTTTCCATTTGAAAATGCGGTTTAGAAAGAATATTTTTCCTTCTTGGTTTTCTATTATCTTTAATAGTTTTAAAACTGCTATCTAACTTGATTCTTTAAGGTCTCTTGTACATTCCTGATTTTGAACAATATGTTTATAGCTTTGATCGGACTTTTAACTGCAAGGCAAATGCCATTGAGTCGTGCTACTTTATACCTCTCAGAGAAAGTTTTCATTTATTTTTAGTGCAAATTGCATCATGCTTCCATGAACTATAATACCCTTATAGAGTGTATTCACATTTTCTTTACTCATAATATGTTTCCTTATGGTTATGAGATATCATTTCTGTCATTTGTATGGATTACAACTACAATTGTTGTGCTAGTTAAGTGGGGAGAAGTTGACCACTCTTGACATCGCTAGTCCTAACAAATTATACTAAATATATCGCCAATGGGCCAATATTATCTATCAAATCAAATTAAAAGCTTCGTATTATGACAATAGGTTGAATAAAAGAGTTTAATAACCTCTATTTCTTTATTTGTGGTCATTTCCAATTTTTTGAAGAGGGCCAAAAATATTCTATCCACTGATATTTGCTACCATTTGTTGAATTAGACGACATTATGGATAAGGTCCTTGTTGTACCACTTGACTTTCCACATTTGACTCTTTCCAGAATAGATATATGATAAGAATACTCAGATAGTAGTCTTCTCTTTATCCATTGGTAATTCTTCCACTGTTGTTAGTTCATAGTCCGATTGATTAAACTCCTTATTCATCTCCACTAATCCAATCATACAGTGATCTAAACCAACACTGACACAAATTAATTTCATTCAAAAAGAATCAATTTCCATCAATAATGTATCATCCATATACTAAGGCAATAGTCTCGAAGCATGCATGGTGTATCCACAATTCACAAAGACCATTAATGGGGTCTGAAATATCTTCTCCTTGAAAGCTAAAGTTTGGTGTTCAACTTTGAGCTATCTCGCAATCAATGTCAAGACACCTTACATCAAATTTCTTTTAAATAACTTTTCCTTTCCTGTGTCTCCTTTTTTCTTCTAATATTAGGACTCATCTACTACAAGATTGACTTTTATGGGTAACTTCAAATAGCACCTGAGCAGTTTCCCTTTTTCGCTTCCAGCTTTGAGGAAACTGATACAACGGAAAACTCTGATTAATGGTACTAAATCCTTTAGTTTTTAATTGATAACCGAAAAGATATATTTTTGTTATACATATATTTAGTACTATCTATTTCGATATTGTTAACACAAATTCTATTGAACTGTAAAATACATGAATACTTCGTATATATGTAGCATATTAGGATACGCGCCGATGGACGCTATATAATTAACACATGAACGTCCATTGACATGCATATTTCTGCTATTATTCATTTACGTGCCAATAAAGTTTTTTTCCACCAACGACGAAAGTTAGTGAAAATTTGAACTTATTAGAAGAACTGTATCGTATCGATTTAATCAAAGGAAGTTATTAGGACTTATCAGAGAAAGCCTTTGTTGCAGAAAGAAAGGTGATCAAAAGTCCTGAATATCTTATAAAATATGCTCAGTTATCGTTCTTTAGTGGCCTCTGCTAAATGTCAATTAGTCTCTTCAAAGAGATTAATGCACTCATGCACCACACTATCACAACAACAATCCTCTAATAAAGATGGCCAATTCTACGATATCAAGGACCAAGTGGACAGTTATATCTACTCTGAGACACTTCCTAAGAGATTAAGACCATATGTGTACAGAAAGAAGAACACTGAATTATTGTATGCACAAAACTTGACTGATTTGAAAACTGGTAAACCAATCTTACCAGAGACATATCCAGGTGTTCCATCCGTGAATCTGTTCAACAACTTTGTCAATGAATTACTAATAGCTGATGAATTGTTAGCATTGAAGCCAACTATTAGAAAATTGGATGAAAAGGTTTCCTCGTTTTTGAAACCATCCATAATCAACTCATATCTATATAAATCATTTGAATTGGGTAAGTTCCCTGGTGGATTAGACTTTATCTACTCTTTACACAACTACACAAACTCATTCACTTTGAAGAACATCGAGGCTATATTGTTGATCAGATCCTTACAAATCAAAGCGGAAAAGATTGATGACTTGGACTGGTTGTACAAGAAGTTGAAACATGTGTTTAACCACAATCACCAAATCTCTGAAAACAAAAACTCTCTAGACACCTTGTTCAAAAACACAAACTTGTACAAATTAACCTACTTGAACTGTCTATTGAACTTGAAGTCCAATGCTGTTGCGTCTGCTACTGCAAATGATAAAACTGTTGCCATCATTGAAAAGAAAATCGACTCAACTTTATCTGGATTAATCGAGTCCTTCCAACCATTGAAATTCTCAGAAGTTGATTTAAATACTGGTACTAACTTGAATTACTTGAAATATGAACACAACTATGCCGTGTTGGAATTGTTCAAGCAAACTGTTGCTGAATTGCCAGTTGAAGAACAGGGTAAATTTGCCGATTTGACTAGTAAATTCGATGAGTATTTAACTTCAGTCGAGGAATTAAAGACCAAGGCTGGTGTTAAGAAGACTTTAGTGGATAGATTAAATGCAGCCACTGAACAATTAACACAATCAAAACAAGCTGCTGCTGAAGAAGCTGTTCAAGAATCTGAAGAAACACCAGCTGCTGAAGAAGAGAAGGCATGATTTGTCCATCTTCCATCCTTCCTTCATCCATTCACCCGTCCTTCACCCTCCCTCCCTACCCCCTCATTCCTTCCTCATTTTGTCATCTACATAGTTTCTATAATTCGTTTTATCATGTATATATATATATATATATTAATTTAATATATCTTTATAATCAATCAATGTATTATATACATATATAAGCATGGCTCTGTAAGTATCAGAGTCGATCGGCGCGTAATTAAATTTGAAACAGCGTCGCAAGTCGATCTCGTTTTCCGGGAAACTTTAATCAAGCCGAGAAAGAGAGAGCAAAAGTCAAAAAAAAAAAAAGAAAAACAATAACTAATTAAATATATATGTGTCTAGCTATATAGTTGTAGATAATAGTTTATTGCCCTCCTTTCCTGTATAAATAGACAATAGCCAATCAATATATATATATATACACATACTCAACATGGTGCATATCAGTTTAAGACACAAACGCCATGATGAGGATGCTGATGATCAAGGGTACCAAGAGGACTACCCTGAACAGCAACAACAAGAACAACAACAGGCACAAATGGAGGATGATGACGATGATTTATCCGATTCCCAGATAGAGGAGCCTGTGAAGAAAAACAGAAGACCTAAAGAGAATGCATTTACACAACAGAAACTAAAGGCGTTCCATCCGATCTTGACACCAAAGACTGTCATTCCATTATTGTTGGTCATTGCTATTATTTTCATACCTATTGGTGCCGCCATGGTTTATGGCTCCCATAAAGTGGAAGAATTGATCATTGACTACACCCACTGCCAGGATCTAGCTACATCTGATACCTGGAACGAGATCCCAAGCAAATACGTTGACTATGATTTCAAGGATTCTGTGACCATTAATCCAACTTGGAAACTAGCCACTAACAGTTCTTCGGTTTACGATGGGTATGATGAAGAGAGACAGATCTGTCAATTGCAATTCCAAATTCCAGATGACATTGGTCCACATGTGTACTTATTCTATAGAATCAGAGGTTTCTACGCTAACCACAGAAGATATGCCATTTCATTCAGTGAGGATCAATTAAACGGTCATGCTGCATCGACTCATCTGATCAAGGATACTGTTGGTCAAAATTGTCAGCCATTGTCCTTGAATGATGATGGTAAAAAATACTACCCATGTGGTTTGATTGCTAACTCCATGTTCAATGACACATTCACACCTCTCACTGGTGTGAATGACACCACAACTGATTTCGCAATGTACAGAGAGGGTATTGCATGGGACAGTAACAAGCATAGATTCAAGGAAACCAAGTATGATTTGGATGAAATTGTGCCTCCTCCAAACTGGGTTAAGACATATCCAAATGGTTACAACAGTTCTAACATTCCTGATATCAAACATTGGTATGAATTCCAAAACTGGATGGCTCCATCTGCATTCCCATTATTCTCTAAGATGGCATTAAGAAACGATGATGATGTCTTGAAAAAGGGTGTGTACCAAATGAGTATCGGTTTACACTGGCCTGTGGAATCATTCAAGGGACACAAGTATATATACATCTCTACCAGATCTGTCATTGGTGGTAAGAATTCCTTTTTAGGTATCAGTTGGATCGTTGGTGGTGGTATCTGCTTAATTTTGAGCGTGATGTTTTTAGCTGTGAACATTGTCCACCCAAGAAAAACCGGTGATACATCACTACTTTCCTGGAACAAGGAAGAAGAAACTGAATAGGTTCATTACCTTTGATTTTAATTTAGTTTCATCTACTATTTTATTATTGTTTTTTTTTATATTCACTGTATATTCTTTTTTTTTTTAATCCCCGATTAGGTGTGCTGTTTGTGTTTAGTTTTATTTTTCTTCCCTTTACTTTCCTTTCATTCCTTTTTTTTCGTGTTTTCCCTTCTATTTCCTTTTATTCTATCCTCTGTACTTATGTCTTTTTTTATAAATATATAAATATACTAAATTTATTAATCAACAGTCTGAAAACAATTGGCTGTAATTAATTATAAGGGAAAAAAAAAATTAACTAGGGCCGCTCCTGGGCGGCTCGCATTTAAAAGTGTAAACAAACCATCAGAAAGGAAGATCAACAAAGGGATTCACAGGGTTCTTTCTTCTTATTCAAATATAGTTTGAATAGTTATATATATACACATTCACATATTCATCAGAATAACAACAAGATAGCCATAAAGCTAGTGACCAAATAAACCATCCCTCGGAATTCTTTTGGCTCAAAAACAGAAGCGGGAGAAGATACGAAAATATAAGAAGAACATAAACCTTCCAAGGCTAACTCATATGGACAGAACATCCCAAAGCTCATGATATAATGTCAGCCACTGAGTATAAAAGCTCAACAAAACAAGGGATAAGAAGAAAACTACATGAACACAGCAATACCTCCTTATCGGCATATAAGGAAACACCGACGGATAGTGAGTTTGATGACTTGCAGATACCCATCGGCAAACAACAACTTTGTATCAATCCTAACCTGATTCCTAATATTACAACAAACTCAGTGAACAATAAGCATGATAACAGGAACAACATAGGCGAAGATAAAGAAAATCTAATCAGTCAGTCAGTCGATAATAAGCATTCTCCAAGTCGAATAAATAACCCTTCCTCTGCCTCTGCCTCTGCCTCTGCCTCTTCCCCTACTCAACTTCCAAATCAACCATCGGAGTTTCTACTGCCTAAGGTTCCACAAAGGTTAAAATCGCAACGCATCGATCAAGTGTCTGCTACAGGTTCTCCATCATATTCACAATGGACCTTCAAATTAAACAACTACAAATCAGATCTTTCTGATAGCCAGTACAAGAAATTCATAAGACAACAAAAATTGGATAAAGGTGCATACGGAGAAGTGTACAAGGTACTCAATACAGACACACATATAACATATGCTATGAAAGTTGTGGACATTCCAAATGCCGGACTGCAACTTGATGAGTTGCTAAATGAAATTGTCATAATGAAGGGTATTCATCATGAAAACTTGGTTATTTTGTATCATTATCATTTGGATCAATCAGAATTGAGCTTAATCATGGAATACTGTAACGGTGGATCTTTGAGAAGTCAATTGGTAACAGTTGGCAGAATTAAAGAATCCGAAGCTATTAAAATTATTCTACAAGTTTTAAATGGATTGAGCTACTTGCATTCGCATAATATCATCCATAGAGATATAAAAGCTGCGAACTTACTAGTTTCAGGAGATACAGTGAAACTAGCTGACTTTGGAATCAGTGTGAAACTTCCCACATCTTCTTCTTCCTCCTCACCTCAATCTCCGATTAATAATAACCAGTTAAACAACAAAAAGTTATTGGATGTGAATGAACCTCGGGGAACACCTTATTGGATGGCTCCGGAAGTTATTAAACTAAAGGGATGCACTACAAAGTCTGATATTTGGTCCTTAGGAGCGACATTGTTTGAACTATTGACTGGCAACCCTCCATTTGCTGACTTTCCTCCACTTTCTGCATGTCATGCAATTGGAAATGGTGAACCTATTGAAATACCCAATGAAATTCACAGCAGTAACTCATGCAAATCATTTCTAAATGATTGTTGTTTTGTTTTAGATCCAGTCCAAAGATGTGACGTTACACAGTTATTACAACATAAATGGCTTACTGGTACACATTCAAACAGGTTGAAGAAATACCAAGAGGTGCCTGAAGAAGCAGATGTGATCAATGAAGATGAATTTGAAAATGGCGATTTGCTTGACATCATATCATTTGCGAAGAATGGTCTTCTGCATTCAAATATCCTGGCAAAGTCTAAATCCCTAAAATTAGAGGCATATAAAGAATCACCAAATGAGATGTTCGCTGATGGGTTTGATGTGGCCAGTACACTCAACAGTAAACTAAGTTTGACTCAAGCATCCAAACATTCAAGACTAGATATAGTAACTTTTCAGATAGACCAATTGAAACAATTAAGTGGTTCCATTTTCAATGAATATGATGAACGCCAACGAAAATTATTTGTCTTTGAGTTTGTATCGGTATTGTATTCAATTGAATGCTCAGATGACGTTAAACTTGAATGGGTTAGACTATCTACCCTATTTTTCAAGGATAATGTGGAAGAGTTAGTTGAGTTCACTACCCATAATGATCAGTTTCGGTTGATTATACAACTTTACTCAAAGAGTCCTACAATTGTTATGAATTTTTTGAAATTATATTTCTCTACAGCAACTGCAGATGTATTTAAAGTGTTTTTTCAAAACGGTGGGATTCAGTTGTCCACTATGATAATCAATAGTTTTCCTAATGCCTATGATTATTCATTTATTATCGGGGTTCTTGCGGATGCATTTGAGTGGTATCAAGATAATGATAGACGGTATCTGGGTACAACTTTACTGACTAAAATGATTCCAATAACCTTGTGTGGACACTTACATGCATACAATGGTGTCTTAAAGAAGAATATCATCACACTATTAGATTACACTTACCAATATTCATTCGATTCATTGAGAGAAGAAGTTCTAAATATAGAATACTACGAACAACTATTTTGTGAGTATTCATCTATCGATTTGGATTTAAAGTTGATGTGTTTGAGGCAATTGACTAGAGACAGTAGGTATAGATCTCTCATTGCAGAATTATCAAATAACATGCAGATCTGTGAAAATATTATAACTGATTTGATTAACACAGATGCCACATATGTCTACTATGATCCATTGATTAAACACTCTATTATATTCATTGACGTATTGACCAGGCAATTCCCCAAACGAATACTACAGCTTATGGATGGAAATGGGGTAGGTTCTCAGCTCTTTGAAAAATTATATGAGGCGGCATGTAATGACGAACAGTTGAAAGATACCCAAGAAAAGTTTATTAAGATGTTCAATAGGTTACTAAGGCACTCCTCAAATAGTAAATCTGTGGAACTGAAGGCTTGTTTTTATCTTAATGTCATTGATGTTACAAGAATGAGAGGAACATCCATCGAAGAGCTTAAAAAGCTTGTGCAATTATACGATGAGGAAACAATAAATGATTATGTTAACACCCATGCTGAAGTTGCTTTGAAGTTCACTGAAACAATTCTTTCTGTACCTGATGGAAACTTTGATTCATTTATAGACTTGTTACTTTTAATCCTACCATTCAGAACTTATCGTGATTCCTTAGTTCTTCAAAAAATATCCACTTCCTCACAAATTCTAGAATCATTGTTAAAGAAGTTGAATGTTGAAAAACGGTACAATAACTTGAATATCTTGTCTTTAATACGATCTATTTATGTTAATTGCCATCCCTTGACACTTGTTTTGAGAAACTTTCAAAAATCATTGGCCACTGTTACTTCTAAATTTGTCCGTGACCCTGAAAGATCGATTTTGGATGATATACTTTCTTACCAATAGCTTAACCACTCCCCCCAGCTTGCTTCAGGCTTGTAATTTATTTAATTTATTTGTTAATTATATTTCTATATAGTAAGACAAATTTGTCTTATATTATTTATACACTGTATATTATACATATCTTTGCATTTGCATTTGCATTTAAACCAACGTCTTTCTCTTATTCTTATTCTTGTGTTTCCTTTGGTTAACGGTAACGGTTTTTCCTATTTCAGCCTTGGCTCTCTTCAATTCAATGGGTTTTGAGCCGACATATTTACCATTCATTTCTTTAAAACATTGTAAGTAATCATCAGCATCAGCAAATGAGATAAAGGCATAGCCTTTATTTTTACTTGGAGCCTTGCTGGAACCGGGACCTATATCCTTTGGAACCTTAACCTTGGATAATGATGGATACTTCACAAAGGTTCTAAATAGTAATTCCTCGTCCACTTCATCTCCTAGATTTCCTATGAATAAACGGAAATGTGATGGGTCCCATGACACTAAAGATTTATCTAACCATTTCTTTCCCGTCTTGGGATCGAATCTCTCAACTGCCTTGTTTGTAGTTCCAGACGCACTTCTTGATGCTGGTCCCTGTGGTCCTATCTGATTTCTTTGCTGGATATCGTTCAGTAGATTTAATGAGTGCTTAAGGTGTTCTGGGTCCTGTATCTTTAAATTCTGGTTACTGTGGAGAAACCTTGTCGGTTGAGCACCAGCAGCTTGTCTTCTGTCTGAGGTCTTATCGGAATGAATTATTTTCCTATTTCCACTCATTATAGTAAGTTGATCAGGATTTATATAGATGTTTGGTATTCAATAAGTTTCTCCATGATAAGGGATAGATGTATGGATATCATAACTAAATAAATTTTTTTCATAATAATAACTTTTTTTTTTTGAACCTCCGAAATGGAGAGCTTCAAATTGAAAAATTTGAAAAAGTTGCATGTTTATCCTAGATATTGGCATCATCATCAACTTTCAAAGGACTCACTGTGTAACGGTATTAAACGACAACTACCATCAGATATGCTTTTACTAAAACCTCTTAGTGGTATAACTCCGTCTCTCATAACCAAGAGATCGATATCGGTTGTGCCTTTATTGAGGGGCTCCATTTTAACCCAATCAATCAGAAGCCAACATAAACCAATCTCCTCATCATTGATTTATCACCTGAACTTATTAAGATTCAAGTCTACAAATCATCACCATAATAAAGCCAGCAACAACAACAACAATAATAATAATAATCACCATCAAGCTCCAACGAAGACAGATGCAAGTCAACAAATAGTGGAAACATCTCCAACTCCAGGTATCTCTGCGGAGGTTTATGAAAAGCAGCAGGTTATCACAAGAAGAATCCCTGGTGAAAAACAACAAACCAATTCTTTAGAAGACCGTTTTCCAACATCATTGAAATTGGAAAAGGAAGCTGTTCCAACGTTATTACCAAGACCAGGTGTTCCTGAACCAAATAAATACCCACTAGCAAAGTTATACGAATTTTTAATCAATAAGAAGGAGCCAGAGTTAATCTACGAAGCTGAACCACACAAACTTTACTTTGTGTTCTGTTATTGTTTTGCATTGGTTTTCATCATCTACTCAATCAATGCGGTGCACATTGGTTCATCCTTGGCCACGACTATTTTTGAAGAAAATGACATGCAATTGACCGATATGCAGAATAAAATGCAATTGGTCATGCACGGTGTTATTATCTTTGTGTGTGGTGCCATTCCACTATTAGTCGGTTTAGGTTTCTTATTGATGCCAACTAAATTGGTTAGAAGAATGTGGTACTTGCCAGGTAATGTGACTTCTGGTAAGGAGCCATTTGTTCAATTCACCACGCATCCAGTGTTGCCTAATCGTCCAACACCAATTCATACCATGCCATTGTCCGAGTTGAAGAAGTCCTTCACTGCAAAGATCTACTCTGGTAAGGGTTTCTATGGTACTGCGGATTCCTCGTTCTTTTTCTTCTTAAGAGAAATGGGCAATAGATTTCCATGGGTTGTTGACAGAAAGGGATTCTTCTGGGGAGATGGTAGAGTGTTTGATTTGCTATTTTCCAATGACTCTATTGACCATGTTGAGAATTCCAAGAAAATTGATGAAATGTACGCTGATGTGTTGAAGCTAAAGAGAGAGAATGAAGATAAGTTGAAGAAAGATTTAGGATTTGGTTGGAGAAGCAAGGCCAAGGGTAAGTTACTGTTAGAGGATATCGATAAATTAAAGAGTATCGTTAACGATAAGACCCCTGTTATCAGTGACAAAAAATCAAAGAAGAAGAATAATGAACTCAAGAAACACTAAACTACATTCTTCTTTTTTTCTCCATGTATAAAGTAAAACCAAAACACCCCCATTATATTATTATGTATATAGAGATATTAACTAATATTATTTATTATTTATAAAAGTATTATTTGTGATAAAGAAAGCGTATCAAAAAAAAAGGTAAAGATCTAATATGCCGTAACCAAAAACAAAACAGTTGAAAAGCAAATAGTGAAAAGCAAAAACGTAAAAAAATAGAAATCAGTGTAATATATAACCGAAGCCGAAACCTAAACCTAACCCGAAACCTGGAAAATTAAGGATAGAAAAGCAAGAAAAAAAAACAAAAACATTAAGAAAGGCAAATTAATATACATATATGTATATATATGTGTGTGTCTGTATTTATATAAACGAAAATGGGTAACATGGAGCGGAGAGTAAACGTAAGCGTGTAAAGTGAAGAAGGGGGGTTAGGATTGTAGAATGAAGATTAATTAGTAGTAGAACATTAGGTTCTTATATCCCATGGTGTTGCTAATATAGATTTGAATTAGCTTTTCTTCTTTGAGAAGCTTGAAATTGTAACCGAATAATTTGAAATATTGAACAGATTGAGCATTGTTCTTTGATGCTATCATTAAATCAGTGAGTTTGAAATCATTTAGGAAGTTCTTCCAGAAGATGATCAGCATGTTGCAATTTTCCTCGTTAAACTTATTGAAAGATTCTGTCATGTACATATTGAAAGCTGGGGATTTATCCTGTTGAGAAACCTCAACTTCAAAGTCTAAATATGGGTCGAATCTGACAAGGTTTTGGAACATAAACCAGTTTTTCAAATTATTTAGCAACTTGAAATTGACAAATTCATCAAACATGGTTAGTCTCTGTAAACCTTCATAGCATTGTAATGCATGTAATAGGTCCAAATATGTAGATTTTGTCAATGTGTTTACAGATAAGGACAAGTCTGTGAGTCCCTTATATGAGCCTAAAAAGTCAATGATAGATGACAGTTGACAAATGAAACAATTCTTTGAAGGTTTAAGGACCAACTTTGTCAATTTCTTGAAATGGGGCGCTAATAAAGTGAGAACATTACTAGTTTCGTGTGATTTACATGCATCACTGTGCTTTCTAGATTTATGTGAATACTCATATATACCTAGATGTAAGGATTCAATGTCTGCGAAGTTGATCAATTTAGTTAATTTATTGACGTACTCAACTTGTTTATCGTCACAGTGACAGCTAACTAGTTCGAGATTTGTCAATTTAGGGAAAACATATTGTTGTTGGACTGGTAATTCATTGAAGAAAGCAAACCAAGTTGGTTTAACTATTTCATTGAAATCAACCTTGATATAAGCTATTTTCAAGGAAGTCAACTGTTTTAGTTTGTTATCATTGTAGAGATCCAGGGCCAATTGTGTCAATTGTGAATCAGTATTTTGTTCATAATGAATGGCCAATGTCTTCATGTTATTGCATCTTTGGAATGGGTAAACATAGGCCCCATTGTTTTCTTGTTTAATGGAAATAGTAACATGAACCAATTGGTCAAAGGAATAGTTCAATTCATATAATTGGCCAAGCGATAGGTCAAACAAGCACATGGAGGATAAGTTGGATGTGAATTTTAGCAACACTTTCAACACGTCAAATAAAGTCATCTTCTGTAGTTCAAATGGTAATTGTGTGGACAAGAATTCAATCTCTTCTGAGGATAACACCTCAGCTAGCTTGGACTCCCAAAATGGAGTCTCATGAGTTGTTCTTCCCTGCAGGTCCAATGTTGGATTGAACACTTTCAAGTAAAATGGAGAATTAGACATCTGAGATTCAATGTTAACACTCTTAATCATTGTTCCCTTGGAGTTATCCATAAACACAGTATATGCCAAAAGCAAAAGGTTTCTCGAGGAAGAAAGCACAGTATTGTCCCTGAAATAAGTGTTACCTTCATCATTAGATGATGTTGAAGTAGACGTTCCTGAGGAGGAAGAATCGGGTTTGATCAATGTGATTGAATTGAGCAAATGAGGCTGCACAATGGTACGAAGAGTAGGCGATAGAGTTGCCAATGATAGTAAATCAGAAGTGGATAATTGTGTGGCAATTGTATGTAACGCAGTTGTTGGTAATTGGTCTAATGCTAGTTTTCTTTTGGAATTTAAGATATTTGAATATGATTTCTGTGTGAGTAATGAAGGTCTTAGGAAAGCACTTGATCCTCTGGTGACTGACACGCTGCTAGTGGAAGGAGACACACTGTCTCCGGCAGAGGATGACTTTCTTCTCTTCACAGTTTTTAATTGCATTATGGATTTGATTGTCGTTGTAGTTATACCTATTGTTATTGGTATATATATATATATATTATATATTAACTGTAGAAATAACAACTAGAAAAAGAGGCATAACATATAAAAATATAAAAGAAGAAAAAAAGGTAACAGTAATAACAGTAATAACAGTAATAATAATAATAATAACAGAGAGAGCCTTAATAAAAAAAATTTTTTTTTTTTAAATTTCTTTTTTTTTTTTTGATTATTACCGAAAACGGCTTGCCGGTCCCAGTCATGTTTTTTTCTTGTAGCCACACTTCTACTTTACTTCTTATAATTATTATATATCTAGATCTGATTTATTTATTTTGAATTTATTTTGAATAAAATGAATTCAATTCAATTCAATTCAATTGAGGAGGTATAAATATTATATATATTATATATATATATAAACATGGATCAAACAATAACTAGCTTGTTTTGATTTGCTTGCTCTTTTTTTTACTCTACTCTTCCAATGGTAATCCTAGATCTTCTCTTTGGGACTTGGACTTAGGATCAAAGAATGGCACCTCAGCCAAAGATGTCACTCTGATACCGTGTCTTGGAACATGTCCCTCTTGTTGATCATAGACGTTTCTATGTTGGGAGCATCTGTTATCCCAGATGGCAGAGACACCATACCCTGGTTCAGTTGGACCCCACTTGAATCTCACTTGGATATCAGCGTTCTTTTCGTAAACATCGTACAAGTAGTTCAAAATGATGTCGGATTCCACTGGGGAGACTCCCAAAATTCTCTTGGTCATGGCTCTGTTCACGTACAATGACTTCCAGCCAGTGACAGGATGGGTTCTGACCAATGGGTGCACTCTTTCAACTGGCTTTGGACCTCCAAATGGATCGTTTCTATCCAAGTAAGAGTGTAAGGAGAAGAAAACAGCCTCCTTACCATCCAAGAACTTTTTGAACTCTTCGGATAACTTGTCGTAGGCAGCATAACCAGAGACCCATAAGGTGTCACCACCGACATCTGGAATGGAGTCTAAATGCAAGTGGGTCAATCCAGGTGGTTGCTTTTCATGAGTCAAATCGGTGTGCCATGTTTGAGTGTTTTGTGAAAAGAACTTTTGAGCATCAAAGTTACCCTCGTTATTGTTCTTAAAGTTCAACTTCTTCTTACCCTGACTGTTGGCGTAATCAATCCAAATGACAGTGGTACCTGGGTGGTCTGGCACTCTAGGAGCTTGGGCATGCTTTTCAACTCTACCCCAGTATTCACCTAATTCCAATTGCTTTTGCACTGGTAGCTTTTGCTTTCTAAAGAAAACAACAACTCTTTCAGCAACCAATAAGGCCAATTCATCCTTCTGTTGATCAGTTAAGTCAGCTAATTGGATACCAACTAATTCAGTACCAATGTGCTTGGTCAAGTGGTTAACTTCAGTGACGGCACTTAATAAGGCCTTCTTTTCTGGATCAGCGTTCTTACCCCTTTCAATGTAGTTGTATTCATCGTTTCTTAAATCATAAACTTCATCGGTGAAAATAGGAACATTGGAGACATCTGGTCTCTCTGGATAACCCTTGGAAATGTCAATCTTGGACACTTCAGTCAATCTGATTCTAGCACCTTCAGGTAAACGCTTTAAACCCTCTGGATCAGGACCGTATGCGCTGGTTTCAAACTTGTTACCGGATGATAAACCAGCCTTGGAAGCTCTGACAAGCTGTTCGATTTCCTTATCTAAAGGTTGTTGAGCCTTAAGCTTCAAGGTAGCAGTTTCTGATTTAGTGGACATATTTTCTTTTTTTAATAATAATCTATGTTTCTATGAAAATGTTCCAAATATATTGCTATGTATTGTCCTTTTCCAGTTTTAAAGCCATAGTGAAATCATCCATTTCGAAAAATGGAAAAGTAGGAACGTATTTATATGCCATCTCTATGGAGTACCGATGACTAAGCTTAGTAAATTTGGGGGTGTGTGTGTGGGAATAAAATTAATTCGATGTAATTATAATATTCAAAGATTATCACACAAACAAGCCATAGTTATAAACTTCCAGATAGTTGAAATCCATTAAATAATCCAAAGAGATAGAAGGTTTATCGCAGGAAAAGGGTGGTTCTCCAATATTGTGGAGATGCAAACTGTGGCATTTATAGGGTATACATATATTTTATTTAGTGCGTGGGCTTATTATTTATTTATATGTAATTGGAGAAGATTATGGGGAGCATCGGTCAACTCATTATCTAGAAGTGGTAATAATAAACAGATTATTATCCATCTAAATATTCAGAGTAATATATTCATCTATTCGTATATTCATATGGAAGGAGCTCTAAGAAAAAAATCTGTTAACTAAATAAGAAGGGTCTTTTCTGTGAAAAAGATATAATTTTTTGGAGAATATTGAAATTTTCAATAATATCATCGAACTAACCGTATATCTCTAACAATTAGAATAAAGAAAAAGGATAAAACTGTAGAATAAACCTCAAACTTCATGCCATTCCACAACGATACCAATTTGGATTGTACTACACTTGTACTTAATTATTCAAAAAAAAAAAATCAAAATCATGATGATGATCAATTACATCACTACGTAAAATCCTTAACTATGTAAGTTTAAAGCGCACTTTCGGAGAAACTATTTTTTTTAGTAAGTGAAAAAAAAAAATTTTAAAGATGAAAAAAATCAACAAACCATTTTATAAATACATTTCATTCCATCTAATGACTTTCTATCTCTGATACATATATAGCAACCACCGATTGTTTCTTAATTCAGAATCTATAATATAACCACAGAAAACATTATGATTGACTTTACGGGGAAGTTCGTTCTTGCACCTATGGTGAGAATCGGTGAACTACCAACCAGAATACTAGCATTGAAATACGGGGCCCAGTTGGTTTGGTCTCCGGAACTAATTGATAAGAAGATCTTGAACTTTGAAAGGGTGTACAATTCTCAACTGGATACAGTCGATTTCCTTATGAAAAAGGGAAACAAGAAGATCCCTGGAGTCACGGACTTGGGGTTCAGAACATACCCTAAAATAGAGAAGAACAAGCTGATTCTTCAAATGGGTACTGCCAATGCTGAATTGGCCGTGAAGGCTGCGTCCATTGTCATTGCCGATGTGGATGGGATAGATATCAATGCTGGATGTCCTAAACATTTTTCAGTGCATGCAGGAATGGGTGCTGCATTGCTTGACACACCGGATCTATTGTGTGATATTCTAACGTCGTTGGTCACTGAGATCGGGAAACCTAATAATAAACCAATCAGTGTTAAGATCAGATTACTACCAGCGAGGGAAAAGACCATTGAATTAGCACAGAGATTGGTGAAAACAGGTATCACCAACTTGACGGTGCATTGTAGAACCAGGGACATGAGAAACAGAGACGATCCGATCAGAGAGTACATTGATGAGATCCATCAGATTTGTAAGCAACACAATGTGAGCTTTATCATAAACGGAGGCATCAAGAGTTTCAAGGAATTTGAAGAATTGCAAGAGAAATACGGAAAAGATGTTGGATTCATGATTGCGTCACAGGCAGAGATCAACCCAACTTGTTTCAGTAAAGACGGCGAATTGCCCTGGTTCGACACTGTTAGGGAGTTTATGCAAATAGCGAACCAATTCAATAACTTCAAAGCCAATACGAAATACTGTTTATCCAGAATGATACCGAATCCCCAGAATTCGAATAAAATACGTCATTTAATTGACAGGGCCAAGGAGAATGAAGATTTCACGGATATAATAATGAACAAGATGGATACCGATGGTAATTTAAAGGGGGAGGATAAATCCACTGAGTCCACTGGAGAAAATGCCACTAACGATGATGATAATAATGACGATAGCAGTAAAAAGAGAAGGGTTGATGAAGTTGTTGATGAACTTCAGAACAATACCTCAGAGATCTGTTCCGATAAAAGAATAAAAATATAACACCAACCCCTTTTTTTTACATTCCGTTGTTTTTTTTATAGATATTTTAGTAATAATAAGTAAATAAATAATATAACATTTTATATAATATAAATTGGGGAAAAAAAGCATTAGCAATACATTATGTACAAGGCTAGTTGTATTAATAGTTTATTTTTCAACTTGAAGGTTTCACGTTGTTTGGAGTTGGGTTGGCAGAGTTTGTTATGTTCTTCTTTCTCTCCTCCTCCTTCTTTTTTAGCTGTTCTTGATGTTGTTTTTCAATCTCACTGAACCCAGGAGAAGGAATATCCTTGTATTCATCACCGTAGAAACCCAAAACTTTATATATCTTACCCATGTCTCTGATACCTTTATCAGTCAGTCTCTTATATGCGCCAATGATCTTCTTCTTCACCTCCTCGTTGTTCTCATTAGCTGCCACTAATTGGTCGGTTCGGTAACCTAAACCCATACTGTTCAAGAAATCACCCTGGTTAGCAATGAACGTCTGGAAGTTATCAGCGGCCAATAACTGTGCCAAGTTTGTGAAATCCACATCTATCGACAAATCCACTTCCCCGGGGTGCTGCAATGGATTCACGAATTTATGCTCTTTGATACCACGCAAGGTGTTGATTGGGATGGTCTCCGTACCGTAATCGATGATTAAGCCAGCCCCAATGTCTGAACTTTGCAAGATCTGTGAAATCTGGGAGATGAAATTATGTGATTCGGGGCAGATTTCAATTCTTGAGCCCACTGGCAAGTTGTTGAATCTTGGGACAGACTTTGGAATAGCCGATGAGAGGGTTTGATAAGGTGATTCAATGATCTTGAATTCAACATCCTTGTCCTTTGACAAGGAAGAAGGGGAAATTTCATGAGACACATTAGGCAGTATCAAGTCAGGAGTGACGTTGCTTTTCAAATCAACTAGAAACTCTCTCCATCCCTTACCAGTCTTCACAAACTGGTTAATGGGCAAGGCATCAAAGAATTCATGAGCCATGACAAAGTTCATGTACTCATCGCCCACTTTCAATCTGAGTTCATCGTCTTTAGTCCATTTGATCTCATGGCCCCATTTAGTGGTTGATTTGTAATTCCCCTCATCGACTTTAATCAACTTGGATTTTTCAGTGTCACATAGGGCCTTGTATTGTTCATTGATCAACACATCAGACTTTTCAACCATTAGGATCTCAACTGGATTATTATCCTTAATGAATTTAGACAGTGTATTGATCATATCGAGCATCAATGTTCCCCTACCGGGTCCGAATTCGATGAATCTGAACTTCTTTTCATGAATGTTGAATGTGGTTGGATTTTCAGTGGCATGTTTCTTCAATTGAAGTAAGAAGCAACTGAAGAACCACAATGCACAAATTTCACCAAAGGTTGAACTGATCTCTGGAGATGTGATGAAGTCACCTGTGTCAATATCCAATGGGTCCTTGTTGGTGTAGTAACCAAACTCGGGGTTGGTTAAACACTGTCTCATGTAGCTTGCAATGGAGACAGGCCCTGTAGTTTGAATAACTTCCTTGATCACTTGTGATAAGTTTTCATATTTAGGAGGGATTGTAGTTGTCTTTTTAGTGGATATTCCAGATGATGGGGGCACGATTATAGTGCTTTTGTTAGAGGATGTCTTCGATGGCTTTAACTTTGAATTTATGTCATTAGATGATCCAGATGATGAGTTAAACCGAACATTAATAATATTAGCACCATTAGCACAAATACCAGCATTGGTATAAGACCTTAGTGATTTAGAAACTGTAGCTACTTTTCTTGAGTATCTCAACATTATTATGATCAGTCAAATGGGATAATACTATCACGCAGATAGAGAGAGAAAGAGAGAGAGAACTTATGATAGGGAGGTGTATATAATGAAAAATCACCTATATAAATATAAAATATACATGGTCGATACCCCGGAGATAAACCCCTCATATAACAACCGACGCAAAAAAGAAGCATGAGTCTATCGACGCATACATATATATCCCTAGTGGTGTAGAGATGAAATTGATTATACACCACTAATGACACATCAGACAGCAATGTCAGTAAGAAACACGTATATAATAATATTAAATATGTATGTATGTATAATAAACAAACAATAAACAATAAAAAAGTTTCTTTTTTTTTAGTAGTAAGTGGCACTGTAGTAGTGAGTATCATTTCACATCACAATACGTCTGTTACCTTTTTTTTTTTTGGCTCTTCTTTTTAATAACAGTATATAGAAAGGGGAAAGTTTTTTTTTTGCTTCTTTCTTTTACAACGTTATTTCAGATACATACATATATATATCAATCAATCAATCAATCAATCAATCAATCAGTTTAAATACATTTTGATTTCAATTACACCTGAATCTATTGTGTATCATCCATCCCGTCTAACTCCCCCCTTCAGTCACCTCATCACCCTCTGTCTGTCTCTCTCTGGGCGTGTTATTCTCCGATATTAGCGTAGACCCCATTTTTACAACACAACATCTTTTCCATATCTCATATCTCATATCTATCTATACCAAGAACTAAAGTGATAAAAGATTATATAGATATCAGAAATATCAACACATATATAAACTAAACAAGCAGTAGTGTTGTTCTTCCCATTTTATAACTCCCTCCCTCTCCCTACACATAATATATATATATATAAAGAGTTGATTTGTTTTGGTTTTTTTTTTTGTTACCCCGGAGGATCTTATAATATTTTACTAATCCATTTTAATTCATTCATTCATTCATTCATTCATTCATTCATTACATAAAAAAACCTTTCATTTTCTCTCCAATTTATCATCCCCCAATTTAAAAGAGGTTTATAGATATACTTAATACATACATATACATCTCAGTCTTGATCGTTCAATTTATATACATATATATATATAAAAAGAAATACCAAATTTAAAGAAGGTGAAATAAAAAAAACAGCACACACTAGCAAGCGTATCTTTTACAATTCATTACCTTTCTATTTATTCTTAATACATTTGCATATATTCCCCCCCCCCCCCATTACAACACTTTGTTTTTATTCTGAAAGTGACAGTTATTATTATATATATATATATATAGACTTTATTTATTTCATTAACTTACATTATGGTGATAACAAATTCTACTAAGAGTAAATACTCATCTTTACCTACTTCAAATGATGATTCAACAATAACAACAAATAACACAGATAGCAATATTGATTTTCAAATACAACAAGACTCGGATTCAGTGAATACACTCATCGATGGATACAATCAATTCACGAGTCCTGTAAAGGATAAATCCATTCTTTCGCCTTCTAAAGGTGAAGCCATGAATAACAATAATAATAACAATAATAATAATAATGATCCTTTCAATGACAATACCAGAACATTTTCTTCTTCAACATCTCCTTCTCCAATAAATCACAACCCATTATACAAACCATCTAAGATTATACAAATGTTTATGGTTCTGAAGAAGTTTGTCAAGTACATTGGCCCTGGGTTGATGGTTTCCGTTTCATATATGGATCCAGGTAACTTTTCCTCAAGTATTGCCTCTGCCCAATTTCAATACAAGTTGTTGTTCTCCTTATTGGTGTCCAATATCATGGCTGGATTCATGCAAGTGTTGGCCTCAAAATTGGGTATCTGCACGGGACAAGACCTTGCCACAAACTGTAGAAAGCATCTACCAAAGGCATTAAACTACACTATTTACGTGTTTGGTGAAATCGCCGTTGTGGCTACTGATGTTGCCGAAATCATCGGTACTGCAATTGCATTCAACATTATATTTGATATTCCTCTATTCTGGGGTGTGATTTTAACCATTGTGGATGTGTTGTTTGTCATTATGGCTTATAGACCAAATGGTCCAATGATGTTTTTAAGATTATTCGAAGGGTTTGTCAGTGTCTTGGTGTTGGCTACTGTCATCTGCTTTGCCATTGAATTGATCAATGTCTCCCCCACCACTGACTGGCCAGCGGTGTTTAGAGGATTCCTCCCTTCCACTGAAGTGTTTTCAGATATACGTGGTTTATATTTATCCGCTGCATTGTTGGGTAGTAACTTGATGCCTCACTCCTTGTATTTGGGATCTGGTGTTGTTCAGGCTAGATTGAAGGCCTATGATATCAAATCAGGTCATTACATCCCACCTGCAGTGAAGGCCAAATCATCTGGTATCCTTTTCTGTGGAGCCCCAGATAGCATTGAAGATGATGACAATGATGAAAAAGATTACAAGCCTTCTATTGATGCCATCAATGATACCATGTCATACACCATTGCCGAATTGGTTGTTTCCTTATTCACAGTGGCATTGTTTGTCAATGCTGCCATTTTAATTGTTGCCGGTACAGCATTATCCAAACCAATCGATGACGATGCAGATGGTAACCTGGAGAATGCAGATTTGTTCACCCTTCATTATTTATTATCAAAGCATTTATCAACTACTGCCGGTACAGTGTTTGCATTTGCCTTGCTATGCTCAGGTTTATGCGGTGGTACCGTTGTCACCGTTGCTAGTCAGCAAATCATGGAGGGTCATTCTAGAGTGACCATGCCTCCTGGACTAAGAAGAATCATCACTAGAATTTTTGCATTGACTCCATGTATCATTGTGGTGCTAATGCGTGGTAGAGAGGGATTGAGCGCTGTGTTGAACGGTTCCCAAGTTGTCTTGTCCCTCCTATTGCCATTTATCAGTGCCCCATTGATTTACTTTACATGCAGTAAAAACATTATGAAAGTTAAGATTATCGAAGATGAGATCCCGGTGACATTAACTGGCTCCAGCTCAGGAAGCATCACTGCAAATGAAACCGAGGAAGGTATCCAAATGAGCTTTTTGGATGACAGTGGATTGAAACCACAGCCAAACCATCAAGTGCACCATCAAACAAGCATCAGTCCAGCGAACGTTCACAGAAACAGGAGCAGCAGCAGAAGCAACGTCGTTCCAGACCATCCCTCTGAATTGGAACACGAGGATGAATTTCTTTCAGATTTGGAAGATAATGGCACCGATTTCTCTGCTATTCCTAGATATAAGGATATGAGTAATACCAGAACTACGGCCATTCTCGCTGTTCTAGTTTGGTTTATCATTACAATTTTGAATTTCTGGTTGTTGGCCAGTATGGCATTAGGTTTTGATGTTCCTGTGTGAATTTTGGGTGTGTATCCCCTCCCCCATCTTTTTCTTTTCTTGTTGTTATTATTGTGGTCGTTGTCGTTATTATTCATTGGGTTGTTTCATGGTTACATACACATATACATATACATATTATAATTGCATTATTTTACTAGATAAAACCAGTCTTTTTCCTCCCCTGTGATCTTCGTGATCATTTATTTATTTCTCTTCTTATGTTGGTTTCTCATCTTTATCGTTCTATGGTAACTTTTTCTACATTTACTAATCTGTTTCTTTTTTTACTTTTACTATACTACGAATTCATATATACAAGTCATTTATTCATTCACTCAATCATTTATCCCCGTCCCCCTCACCCTCTACCCTTATCTTTGATTTTTTTTCTTTCATTATTGGCTTGTATTATGATGATATTCACTTCTTTCTAACAGAAATGCATCAATTCTATTCGATTTATTTTGGTAGAGTAAAAAATTAAGGTGCGCCCGCGGAAGAGAAGTTTTGACCGAAAAGAAGAATTTGAATTGTCAAAACAGATTTTCACTACTACAAATATACTCTTTCTTATTGAACTATATATCCAATTACACACATATATGAATCCATAAAGAAACATTGAAAATAGAAGATAAAATGGACAATGGAACTCCGGCAAACCTGCTGCCTTCAAGCTCACAGACAAACATCGCCAGCAATACATATAATGATTCACAAATAACTACTACGACGACAACGACAACGACAACTAACAATCCTAATGTCAACAGCAGTAATAATAATGATAATGATAATACCACCAATAGCAATAGCAATGGCAACAGCATTAATAACAATGGTACTAACAGCGCTGTTACAACAAGTGGAAATGAAGTTCATACAACCACTGACGTGAAAGGTGACAATTTACCAGCAGATATGATACTGGCTATTAAATACTTAGAAGAACCCTTTGAAACATACAAGGATGTGAATCTATCTGAACAATTGCTACTTCGAAAGCAAGAGGAAGATGAAGGTGTGCAGCTGGACTCTGATTTTGAGGGTGAAGACTTTGAAGACCTGTTGGATTTGTTTGACATTGACCCTGATGAAATCTCCCTGGATTTGAATAAAAATGAACAGCAAAAGCTATTATTGGAGAGTATGGACAATGAGCAATTGAACAGATACGAATACTTCCGTAGAACCAACTTGAACTCAAATATCATCAAGAGATTGGTTAATAACACCACGGGCCAAAGTGTGAGCAATGATTTTGCAAAGATCATTGCTGGTGTGGGTAAGGTGTTTGTCGGAGAAATTGTGGAAAAGGCAAAGGACATCCAAAGGCGCCAGAATGAATTCAAAGTTATGGAACAACTGGAATTCAAGCAGGAACTTAGGAAATACGAAAGCAAATATGCTAAGAGGAAGGCAAAGGGGCTATCTGTAGATGATCTTACACCACCTCTGTTACCCAGCTTCTATCCGAGTCTATTAGCCAGTGCCACTTCCACTGCATCAACAAATGCATCATGGACCAAACGATTCAATATTCCAACGTCATACATCACTTCTGTCAGTAGTAATAAATTGACCTATGAGAACTTTATGATCTTAATTCCAGATGATAATGCACAGCTTTCTCCCGATGAGATCAGACAAGCATGGAGTGCGTATCAAAGAGAAAACAATACTGTTATTAATGGTAGATGGAGACAACAAGGAGGTGGTAATGGTTTACTATTTAGATGATACTTTCTCATCTTGTGTATTTTTAATATCAATTCATTTAAAGAATATATATATATATATATATATATATATGTTTAATCAGTTAATCCTCGTATTCATACCTAACTACACGAATCGCAGTGATTTCTTCCTGTCCCTCGTAATCTAAACAGTAGAAAACACTTTACAACTTACTTTACCTCTAGTGATTTACTTCACTTTCTACCATAGTGTACTACAGTTGTTATTGTTACTTGAGAAGTTGAATAATAATAAGGTAAAGGCAGAGAGTAATAGAAGCCGCTCAATATGGTAAAACACGCTTTAGCTTAAAAAATGGCAGTCCAAAAAAAAAAAGGGAAACGCGTTTCTATTTTAATTATTTATATTTATGTAAACTAACTGGTTAATCAAGTTATTACTTAACACACAGGTATTTATATAACATTCTTTTCGTTTCAGTGATAAGGGATTATATATCAGTATTTAATTAAGACAATACGAATTAACTATTTCTCAACCAACAGCCATGGACGATTTATTTGATGGGTTGGACATCCCATCCAAAAGCAAACCTAAAACTATGAAACATGTCATTTCAGATGATGAAGACAATATCAATGAAGAAAGTGATCTCAATGTCAATGCTGGGGACAATTCCTCTGAAATATCAACAATGTTTGATTTCAGCAAGAGCATTTTATTTAATAAGGATTTAATTAATAAATACAAAGATGATTCACCAACACAGAGGACCGATGATCAAGGTGAACAGGAAAGGGATCAAGATACCCTTGAAAACAGTCGGTATTTCCAAGAACCCTCTTCTAATAAGCTTGTCTCACAAACACAAGTAATCAGCGAAAACAATGAAGAAGACTTCGGAACTGATAGATTAATCACACAAAAAATCCAAAGTTTGGTTCCTCCTGCTTCAATTGGCATTACTACAACTCAAACAGTTTCTTCCCTTCCAACAGTTGGCACTCAGAATTCTACACAGACAATAAATGGAGAAATCAATAATGGTCTTGGTGACAATGACGATGAAGATGAAGATGATGAGGATGAAAGGGTATTCACTGTACCGAAAAGAATAAGAGAAACTACTGGCATAGAAAATAACAAGGCCATGTCTGGTGACTCTGATGCATTTGACTCTGACGTTGAAGGAGGCGACGCAAACAACAAAATATCTAATCAAGCAAAAGCATACAATAAAAAGGATCTTGCAGCACAGGAATTCGCAGACCATTTACGTCAAAATGAAAGAATTAAAAAGGATATCATTATCCAAAGAAATGATAACCCAGATAAGTTCAATCCATCTAAATTGGTTGCTGCATTTGAGAATTCAGACGACAGTGATGACGAGAATGCTAATGCTGATGAAGTGTTCTCAAACCACTCTAATAACCTAACACCATCTTCATCTCCTAAACATGTTGAAAATCCAATCAAGATGAAAAAGGAACTTTTGCATGCCACTCAACAGAAGCAGCCAAAGCCACATCAAAGTCATAATAAATATGCCATCCAGTTACACCAGCTTGTCAATGAGAAGAATATCATTGAGTTTGACTCCGATGGTGATTCTGACTCTGATGCTGATGATATTGCTGTGTTAAAGGCAACCACTGATAAGAAACGTCTCTTTGATTGGAAAAATAAATTTGCAACAAGAAACAAATCCAAAAAGCAAGATAAGCCTGTGTCCAAGAACAAGCAATTAAAAACGCTGATCAAAAATGAAAAGAACAAACAATTTAATGAAATGAAATCGTCAAGAAAGGAGCATCAAAGGGAAGATGACGAACTGCAAAATGAAGATGAAGATGTGGAAAATATCATCAGAGAAGAGATTGCAAGAGCAAAGAGAATCAGAGATAGAGAATTGGCCTTGAAAAAAAAGGAAAAGGATCTGCTAAAGGGCAAGAAAAATGTTAATGATGAACCTGAATATTCTGATGAATTCTCCGATGAATACTCCGATGAAGAAGAAGCCGATGATGCAGATGAAGAAGAAGCCGAATTGCAGAAGAAAGATATCGTTCCCGTTGCTACAGAAAAGCTCGAATCTGATGATGATGATGATGATAAACCAGAGATAAGCTTTAGTATGGGATCACCTAATGCATCTAATGCGTTCAAAAACATGGCTCTATCGGGTCTTTATGAACAATCGTTACCTACTGGGGAAGACTTTAAGGGTCTTGACTCTTTAGATGTTGTCAAGAAGCTAAAGGAACAACAAAATGGAGAAGGTATCTTGGAGGACAATGCCGATGCCGGCGATTTGACTTCTCATAATAATTCCACTAACCATGCAGATGATAGTATGGATAATAACTGGGCAACCAATTCAATGAACATGTCTACTCAGAGTATTGCTTTGGAATCATTTACTCAACATATACACGACGACGATGATGCTAAACAAGAAGAGCAAGATTTCTTAAAGCAAAAAATGCTATTACTAAACTCTCAGAATTTCCTGCCTGATACCCAAGTTGATGCCTCTAGAAAGTCACAACCTACTGGTTCAGAGCTGGCTGAATCTACTCAGAACATCCTTGGTACAATGCAACTAGATGATGATAGTGACGAGGAGGAAATTTCAGGTAAGGAAGATGATGCCGATGATAATGCTGGTAATCAAGCTGATAATTCAAGTTCAGAAGATGAGGCCGATATCGTGGAAGAAGAGGACGAAGAAACTAAAAAACTAAGAATGGCCAAGATGAGAGAACTTAGAAAACTCGAGGACAGAAAACGTCGTCAAAGAGAACGAGAATTTAGATCGAAGGGATTGAGCAAGATTATGGAGAATGAAGCTGTCGAATCCGAAGATGAGTGGCATGGTGTTGGTGGTATTGATGGTGAATACTCTGACAAGGAAAATAGTGATGATGAAAAGCTTTTGGATGATTCATCAAAGATCATTGTGAATGAAGATAGAATCAGAGCTGAGTTGATGAAAAATGATATGAAGGTTGATGATGATTTGGTTAAAAAGATTTACAAGGATTTGATGACGGGTGCTTTCAGAAAAAGAAGAGCCAAGGAAGGTGCTTATGAATTGGATTTGAGTGATGACGAGGAGACAAGAATGATCAACTATTTGAAAAACAGAAAGGCTAACTATGATAACATGAGAGATGAAATGTTAAAGAATGGTGACTTGAAGAAGTTGTCTAAGAGTGAAAAGTCTAAGGCCTTTTACGAATCAATCGTGGTTCAAGGTAGAACCGACTCCAATTCATTCCAATTTGAAGATGTAATTGAATCTGATGAGAAGTCCGCCAGTGAAAATGAGAATGATCCATTCATTGATCATGCTAGTAAGGAAAAAAGCAAGGAATCTACCCCTGACACTGCATCTGGAGATGATGAAGATGACATTATCAACAAGCCTAAAAAGAAGAGGATTTTGAAAGCTGAGACTATTAGATCTAAGATTTCCTTCATTGATGAAGATCCATACCAGTTGAATAACTTTGAAATGGTGGAGGAATATTCAGATGACGGATTTGATGAAATTAAGGCTATCAAGGACAATGTCCAAGTGACGCTTACTTCTCCTAACCACTATAAAAAGAAGAGAAAGTTACATGCTCCTCCAGTGACTCCTCGTAGATCCAAGGCCCATGGCAAGGGTTCTGCCACGACGACACCATCCTCAAGCACAAGAAAGAAACATAAGCAAACCACTACAGGTGGTAAAGACGATGATATTACTGTCGTTGGTGATAAATCGTTTGAAATGGATGAAGACGATGGAATTGGATTACTCTCCAAGAGAACAAGATCAATAACGGACTCTTTCAGATTGGAAAAGAATGGAAGAAGAACTGTTATGAGTGCTTCTGGTAAGCAATTACAGGAGATTAAAGTCACTACTTCTGCTAGACCTGTGTCTGGTAATAGAGGTAGTGTTACTTACTTGACTAGTGATAAGAAGACATTGGGTTTGGCTCCTGGTATCTCGCTTAAGAGTGAAAAGATTGGAAAGATTCATGAGAGTTTGAGGGCAGTTAGAAAGAAGAGTACTTTGAGTGGTCTGTTTAATTCATCTGGTTTTGATTAAGCACTTTTTTTGCATGTATATTAACAGTTTTTTGTTTGTCTCTGTATTGCTTGTTTTTTAATTGTATTTTTATTGCATTGTTATGTTGTTATTTATAAATTATATATTATCTATTACTTTACACTCTAAGTGGGACTAGAATTTCTCATAATGACTTGAAAGTTTATTAATGGGTAAAATGATGACAAAGACGCAGGAATGTCATGACTAAAAAGGGAGAAAATGGGGGATCCGTTAAAAGAAAAATGCTAGGAATTAAAGTAAGTAAAAAAATGGGGGGTAAGCAAGAAATATAATTTGAAAGGAAAATATGATCATTGGAAGGAAGCAAAAGGAAACAAAAAAGTGAGATCAAGATAACAGAAATGATTTAGAAAACAAAATAAATAAATAGGAATTAATTAAAACAGAAAAAAAACAGAAAAAGTAGGGGATGGTCACATCATCATGGAACTATCAAGAGCATCACGTAGAGCTCCATGACTGACTCTAGAACTTAACACATGCTCGTTGAATTTCGATCCATATCCGTGCCTGACTATCTTGCTACCATTCTTACCGAGGGTTAGTGTAGAATGTGATCCATTTTCAAATCTCAGCTTCTTGAAATTAGGGACGCTGCAGATGTTAGGAGGAGGCATATTTTCCTTATTTCTATACGACGACGTACCTATACGTCTTTGTACATTGGGAGTACCTGGATATGATGGATTATTGTTAAAGGAAGAGGATGGTAATTTGTGAGAGGCAGAAGATGATGAAACAGGGGAAGGAGGAGGAGGGGGGTGGTGGAATGCTGGTTGTCCTATCAACTTTCCTGTTTCAGATGTGATCATTGAAGAATTAGGTAGCATATTGGAGAGCCAATTATGTCCCTTGTGGTGATTGTGATTCCAACTAGAAGAAAAAAGAGATGAAGCAGTGGAAGACGATGAAATAACGTCTGTATTAGGAGCATGTGATTCCTCATGCAATTCCCTTGGTAGTGGAAGCTGAAGAGTGTCACTATTTATACTGTCACGGGTAGATATTGTCTCGATGAGAGGTGATTCCGTGCTATGGAAAATCGATGGTGATAGCCAAGTAGAGTGCTTTCTGGTACGTGGGGTACCTGATAAAGAGGTATCGCAGGTTATGATTGAATGATTGGAGTGTCTCTTGGCATTGAGATGGGAAAGTAGTGGGTTATTTGTCACAACTGAGTTTAGAATATCCTTGGAGTATGTAGTAGACGAAGTGCTTGCAGATGAGGGCTTGAACATTATTGGTTTTGGAGTGGACACTACTGGTTCAGTTGGAGTCAATGAGTCGTAAATTTGCACCGTTGAAGAAGACACTGTTGGTTGATTTGGAGTCAACCATTTTAATGTCTGGGCCTTGATATCCAAACCATTAACCGGATGTTGTTGCTGTTGATGAGGTGCAAGAGGTGGAGGCGATAATTGGTGTGTTGTAGCTTGTAATTGATTCTTTGATAATGTATAAGTTGAGAAGATGCTATCGTGAGATCTAGATTTTCTCAAGAATGGTTCATCCAGAACTTCATCCAGCACGAATGGTTTAGCCTCTTCATCTCCATAGTTCTCAAACTCTGTTTCATCGTGTGAATACGATTCAACCTGTTTCATTGCATTGTGTTGTTGTTGTTGTTGTTGTTGGTTGATAATTGTATCCTCTTCTTCTTCATATTGTGCAACTTCTTCATTACCGTATTCATCATTATCACTTTCTATGAAACTGTGTTTCACAGTAGACAATGGTGAGCTGGAAGGTTCGTGTAGAGTTTCCAATTTGGAAATATCCATGTTTCGAGATAATGCCTCCAAGAAGGAGAATCCTTGCATGCCGAACTTTCTATTCAATGCAGTGTCATGTGAGGCGAAATGTCTAAGGACACTTTGAGCATCTGAGTTCGTAGTGGATGCAGCAGATGCAATTGAAGACACTCTGTATTGTCTTCCACCAACACCGTTACACCATTCGTGGTCCACTTTATCAATTGGGGTATCAAAATATTCCTCATGTGTGAGGATCATGTTTGGTGTTTCAGGCAATGATGAATGACGTTTATGAGTATGGAAATTCATTAATGGAGGAACCTCTATGTTGAGTCTGATTTCTTTGTTATCATAGTTGTATTCATCTGGTGAGTCCACAGTCAGTCTAGTATCATTATCATAAGGAGATTCGTTATCGTTTAATATATCTAAATCTTGGTTAGGAATTTGCTGTTGTAAGACAGACTGCTCATCTTGGGCTTCATGCTTCTCCTCCTCCTCTTCTTCTTCTTCTTCTTCTTGTTCAGGGATTACAGTAGTAGGATCAATTTCATCGGTATTTTCTCTGATCATAGGTAAAGATTCATTCATGTTCAAGGTACTAATTCTCTTTCTGATCGGTTTCACAACAGGAAGCATAGGGGTGTTGCCCTCTCTAGACACTGTTGTGGTTGTTAATGTTATTGGTGCAGAAATTGCTCTTCTCTTTTGTATATGGAATCCTCTTATAGGAGCGATTTCAGAGTCAGGGGTCTCGTATATAGGATCCCTTGCGGAGAAGTTCAAAAAACTCTCTTTCTTCAAAAGTTTTCTCTTTGGTTGAACTAGTAGTTGGGCTGGAAGAATATTCCCATGTTGTTGACTGTTTAGATCATCGTATGTTATTGTTGTATTTGAAGTAGTGTTATTGTTATTTGAAAACAAGGAATCATCTTGTGTTGATAGATTAGAAGTGGTATTAGTTGCATCTTCGTACAAAGTATTTCCAATACCTTTGCTTGCCAAAGTAGAGTTCGAAGTAGGGGTAGCAGTGGACTTTTCCGCATAGTCGTTAGCTATCAGTAGTTGTTCATTCAAGTACCCATACTCCAAGCACATATTTTCAAATGTTGTCTCAGTTGTTCTCCAGTTCAAGTTTCTCTGTTTCCAATCTTGGAACTCTTTGAAACCTTGGTTCTTTGTAGCCGAGATAGCCACTGATTTCTGATTCTCAAAATCATCCAACTGCTTTTCAAAGAACTCTGATCTTAAACTCAATGATGTTAGGTGCTGTAGGAATATATTGGAGTTTTCTATTCTAGTGGAGAGTTGATCTATGAACTGTTCCTGGTTGATGATAGCCTCATGCATGTTTTGTAGTTTGTCTGACAGTTTGTTATTAACCTCCATCGTTCTTGATGACTTCATTGTCAGATCATTCAATCTTGATATGATGGAGTCTATGGGGCTAATAATATCATTATTAGAGGCTCCAGAAGAGCATAACAATGTTTCTTGATGCTCCGACATTAGCATATATAGAGAGAGGGGGGATGGAGAAAGGGGAGGTGAGCTTGATGGCTGAGAGTATACTTGATACTTTTACCTGTTTGATTCTATTAAATGATATATCTATAAGTAGTATGATTTCTAGATAGACTGGAATCAAAAAAAAGTAGATCACATTAAACAAAAAATGGTGTATACACTAGTAGTAGCAGCCATTGTTTTCATTTTTTGGGTAATAAAGTAAGGGAAAAAAAAAATTTGTATGTGTTTGTTTACCTTTCGCTTAATGGAGATATCCGATGGGCATACTTTACTTAGTACTTAGTAGTCGGTCACCCTACATAGATATATATATATATATCCATGGGTTATCTGTTTCTATATATTGTTATACCTGTCTTTAATGAATATATATGATCGATTAGTATACCATGGGCACAGGGTACAGGAGATGTATATGTGTGGTGTGTTTTATGTGCACTGTATGATCTGATCTGGGTTTATCTCCGAGAAGCGAACATTTTCTCCATTATTTACGTTAGACTACCACACTTTACTTTACTCCCTTGATCAAACAATAATTAAATAAACACACTAAGAATATCAATTGTTTCTTGGAAATGAGATCCCTTGAGGACATCAAACAGGTTCGAGATAAAAAAAATCACCAATGTCATACATAAAAAACTCAGCTTGATTCGAATCTCATTTCAGTTAGATGTCAGCACCCCAGAAATGGTATAAATATGCGTCTCCTGTTTTCTTGTCGATACAAATAGTATGTGTATAATTGATTGAGATCTTTATACAAAATCCCAACCTTTCGTAACTTTTCAACCTCCTTAAATACATTGGAGATTTCCTCTTTAGTTTTCGGGTAGTTAGCAACAATTGGAAGCTCCTACATTGCTATAAAAAGCACTCCATAATGCAGTTTGAGTGTTCCTGTCTGTTTGGATAGAATTATATTACACCATCCAGAGTCAATATACCTTGGCGACTGGATCATATTATCTTGCAATTATCACTAGTCTTATGGGGGATGGATATAACATAACGACAAGGACATGCATTCATCTTCAAGAATTTTACTTTTACCGTATTATTCGAGGAACAGCGGTCTCGTGCATTGGCGCACGTTGTGGAGAGTTGTTTCATTTCTAGTTCAGAGCTGGTTCTATTAAAAAATTAAAAGAAAGGTTTCAACTTCAGAAACAAAAACTATGTAATTGGTGAACATATCAGTTTAAGTATTAAAAGCAGAATGCAGAAAAGGCAAAGAGGGAAACCTGAGTACATTTGGGGATAATATTCGTCGATTGGTCGATGGATGCAGTGAGAAGTAAGGTATAAAAAAAAATTTATCACTATTATAAAATGTCGGAGATTTAATTTAACATACGGAGATTTCCTGTTCAAACTACATTATTATTTAGGGTAACATCTATATATCCACATATTTATCATGACAGTCAATAATAAGAGATTACTAGAATCTGCTAATGATGCAGGCAAGAGAAAGCAAGTTGGTTCAATTATTCCTGAGTTGAACTACTCTGGGTTTAAATTGACCGATGAGAACAATCAAATAGATGTGATTTCTATTAATGATTACTCGGATAAACAATTCTTTGACAAATATATCTCTGCAAGAAAGCCATGTGTGATTGAGGTTTCTCTGGAACAAGAAAATGAAAATGGCGATGGCCCATTCTCTGAAGAAGGTGGTATTCCATCAGTTAACAGATTCAAATTGGAATCCATCTTAGAGACTTTAAATTATGCACAGAGCAGTGATGGTAGAGAGTTGACATTACAAGTAGAGAATAAAGTCGACGGTGGGTTTGGTTCAGGTACTGATAGAATGAAATTGAAAATGCAACAACTTGTTGATAGATTGAAGAATGGTGAAGAGTTGTATCTAACTACCCAATACGTTGAAAATGACATTGAAGAACCATGCTTTAAACATCCAACTGAGAACGAAGATGAAGACGAAGACGAGGATCCATCCACTGGCTTTGGATTCGGGGCAGCATTTTCTGATTCAGATAATGATTCAATAGATTTCAATAACTTGCAAGATGATTTCGATGATATTGAAGATGGTGAAGGCGAGGAAAATATTCCCGACGCCATGGCTTATGATGATGATGATGATGATGATGAGGGGGAGGAAGGGGATGATGGAGAGGAAATTGTTTCTAGATCAGTTATAGGTGAACCAGTGACACTGAGTGAAGCTAAAGAACGTGTCCTATCATTATATCAAAGGCCATTGAGCAAATTATTCAACAAACCAAATACTTTACCTCTAAGACCAAAGTTCTTTAACACATTGATCCCTCAACAGATCAATCTATGGATGGGTGCGACAAGAGTCAACCAAAAGGACACACAATTACACCCCGATCATCTAGGGAAGTTTCTCCCAACACTAAACTCCACCTCTTCCGGATTACATCACGATCATGCCGATAATTTATATGTGCCAATATCGGGGGAGAAACGGTTCACTTTATTCTCACCAGACCAGACTATCAACTTGTACACTGTTGGAGAGATAAGATACTTGTATGAATCTGGCGTCATTGATTACGTCGCCAATCCCGACACTGCTCCATTTTGGAAGGATATCAGAGACGATGGTGCCATAATTAAAGAGGCCGAAAGATGGCAAAATATTAAATCTGGGAATAGTGTTGGTGGTGATGATGGTGATGATGATGATGAAGAGGATGAAAATGATTTGTTTGAAAACGGTGTGAAGAAGGATCCACCATCATTCTGTAAAGTGCCCCCAAGTCTCATCCATTTAGATGAGGTGTCTGATCCAAAATTACAGAAAGCATTATCTACGATGATCATTGAAAAATATCCTAAGTTATTAAAGGCCACTCCTGCTACAGTCCACTTGAAACCTAACCAAATGCTCTACTTACCTGCTGGCTGGTTCCATGAAGTGACCTCCTACGGTAATATGGACAACCATGTGCATATAGCTATAAACTATTGGTTTGCACCTCCAAATAAAACTGATAGTTACGAACATCCGTACAGGGATGATTATTGGAAGGATGATTTCCAAAGAACACAGATTTCTTTGAAATACTTTGAAGAAAACCCAGAGAAATTGTTATGATAAATGAATTAGATATTCAAGTCACGTGTGTCCAGCGAGGGTTAATCTTAAATTTTTCACTGAAAAGTTTCCACACGCGCACACTCACACACACTCAGACTGAAAAATTACCCCAGATTTAAAATTTGAATATTATAAGCTAACAGAGTGGCTGGTGTGAAGAGGCTTCTCTGTATATTCATAACCTTTTG
>PPHW02000032.1:117142-127702 GCA_003705225.2 Ambrosiozyma vanderkliftii
CCCCCCTCTTTTTTTTTTTGTTTTCAGGTGTAACATCTAGTACAATACAGATACATAAATATACAGTAAATAGTCCTTTATTTGAACTATATAAACATAAATAGTATAACATAAAATTGGTTAGTCGTATCATAAGATTAAAGCTAGATTACAAATTTCCGCTATATATATATATATATTATTACTCATTTGAATACCAGCCACAAATAGTTAAAAGTCGGAAAAACAAGTAATTGGCTTTTCGGCTCGTTGGCTTAAGTATTATTTACTATGTGATCTGAATAAATCAAGGGGAGTAAAAACATATCCATCTATCTATAAAGCTCTGTTCTAATAATCATACCGTATATATATATACGTAACTACATATTATAAGATACATTCAAACAGTGTAAATCATCAAATATTCATCAAATCCAATCCTATATAAAACTTGGGCTACTAACAATAAAGTTTAAAAACAAACCTAAAGAGTACTAGTACACTAAAGTGTATTTATTATATACAATATTAGGCCATGTGCGTATATCACGAACACGGGCAGGACCCACTCACTTCTCTTCTCTGCCACCGGGGAAAAGTGACTGCGTTTTTCCACTTTCCTCCCCCCTCTTCCCGTGGGCTCCCCCCATGGTGTGCGTGCCACGCCACACACCCTCACCACGCACAATGCCAATTAACTAAACTAAGTAAAACTGCCTAAGTAAAATAAAGCTATACTAAGCTGGTAAGTAAGTAAGTAATAAGGTATATTATATGATATTATTATTAGGTAACACTAATTATAGACTGATAAAGAAAAACAAATATATATTAACATATATATATATATACTAAACTCAAGTTATATATATATTTATATATTTTTTTTCCATCTTAACCCTGTTTAAAGAGTGTTATTACCTTGCTATACACTGCTAACAGAAACTATTAGCCTTTTTTTTTACTTAGTGAATATATAATTCATTTGTTGTTTGGTTTTTTTCTTGAAGGATACATATCAATTTGAACAAACGAAATTTTTATCATTATTAGTTATTAGTTATTATTATCATCATTAGTTATTCTTACAAACAGAAATCAAGAAAAGAAACATATTCAATTAGTTTCAAACATTCTGAAATATACAAGTATTTATTAAGTTATCTACTCGTATAAAAAAAACCCATTTGAAATAACACACATCATACATACTTCCGGAGTTTTCTTTTTTTTTTAAATAAAAAAAACAACAACAACAACTCTATCTTATTGTGTTAAATCAAACATTGACAATTGGAAAATTCATAAGATCAATACTATCAAAAGTGTTCTTTCCAACTAAATTACCATTAATTACAGGAACAAGTTTTTGAATTTGGAGTTAAAAATTTGAACCCGAGTTCTTTCAAGCAAATATATAAGCAAAGCAAATCAAATTAAATCAAAAAAAGAGAAAAAGACCCTTTTTGAAGCCTTTTTTTCCCTTTCCTTTTCTTTGACATACTTGTATTGATATTTATTGTTTGAACTTTGACGGATATCGCCCATTTCAATCTCTTGCTGTACTGCCCTAGTCGTTTCCCCCCATTATATTTCCCTCCGTCTTTCAATTGACCTTAGATCAAAATAGCATTTCCCCTTTTTTTGTGCATCCCTCATTCTTAATAATATACCACCCAGAAAGTGCCCCTTTAGTTAGGTTTAGTGTGCTTTTTACTTTATTATTATCAATTCATTCACTCAACAACTTACATAAAGATACAAAAAAAGGACTATTTTAGTCAATCTACTTTTAATTGAAAGGCCACCAGTTTGTGATTATCCGGCATCTGTACAAAAACTTTTATTTTTTATACAACCTTACCTATATTTATCCATATATATCCCAACTTATCTTTTACTTTTCTTGACGAAAAAGAAGATAATTTCCATTCTTTGAAAAAAAAACAACAAAAAAACATTACCAATTACAATACAAACTATTTCATCTTCACTTGTCCATAGGTTTTAATTTAATATATTCATTTCTCAATTTTCTTCACCTCATTCCCTATATCTCAATTTAATAATTTATTACAATCTCTATTTATATATACAATTATGACTACTATTTTACAACAAGCAAAGCTAGAAACAGCACACCCTGTGACACCAGAATTTAGCACAGCTGTGTCTTCTCCTCAATACAATTCTCCAACTGACAAGAAGGCCGACAATGCTGTTCCAGACTCACCGTCCAGTAGAAGCGATAGAAGCTCCACCCCATCATCAACTGCATCAACTACCTCCACAGCTGCTACCTCTATTGCAGACGCATCTGAATTGACAAAGGGTACAACTACCACTTCATTTAACTCATCGTCATCATCATCTACACCTGGTCCTCAAGATGCAATTCCTGTGCCGGTGCCTGCTCCCGCATCTGTCGCTGCTTCTTCTATTCCGCCTCCTCCAAGATCTGTTCCTTCAGCATCATCTGCTACCACCTCAACGACCACTACTACTACGGCTAAGCCAAAGAAGGAGAAAAAGGAAAAGAAAGAGAAGAAAGAGAAGAAGTATATCAATCGTGCATTGACCACAGCAAGTGGTATTTCCACCAGTGTTCCAATTTCAGGAGAAAGACCAAAGCCAAGCACTCATCCAACTTTGGATGATGATGTTTTAATGGCAATCTTTGAAATCTTGTTTGACAATGACACCAAGGCTGAAGGTATGACTGTGAAACAAATCTGTGACATTTTAACAGAACAACATCCAGAAATGGCTAAGCTATCGTCAAAGACTTCAAACTTGGTTTCTGCTAAACTGAATGCTTATGTTAAAAGAGTTGAAAAGGGTGACCAGAACATCATTTATGCTTTATCCAGAGACTGGGCCGATGCTTCCCCAAAAAGAATGGTTTATGTTTACCGTGGATTGCTTGCAAAGGATTATCATTTGTATGTGCAAAAAGTGTTGGAGACCCAAAGAGCTATGCTAGGCGAAGAGTCTGCTGATAGCTTTGCTGAGGGTGATTCATCTAATGCTGACATTAAGAAGCACAACAAGAAATCTCATGGCTCAAACACATCTGGTAGCAACAACAATAACAACAACGGTGCCAGCAATGCCAATAGCAATAACAACGGTAATGTTGGTGGCTTCCCAATGAACCCTGCCAATGGTGTGTCCCCATCTGGTTTAGAATTGAACGGTCATTCGTCATTCATGGATACATCCATGGATTTCAGAATCTCACAACTGTCTATTCCATATGCATCTGCACCTGTCACTGCGTCGTTAACAGCTACAGCTGGAGGTCAAGACTTTTCCTCTTCGACTGCTAATCAAAAGGAGACTAAAATCTTGAAGGACTCTTCAAACAAATCCCATTGGTTGTCTGCCCTTCGTGATGATGATTCTGATTCCGATCAGGACATTTATGAAACCTTGCACCAACCATTTGGTGACTCTGAAGAGGAAAGCGAATTGTATTCCAATAATGGATACTACAGACGTGGATCCATGATTGTCAGAGACAAGGTTCCTTCCACTGTTGGTAAGAGATCCAAGTCAATGAGCTTTATCCAATCGAAGAGACCAAAGACCCATCAACAACAACAGCAACAACAACAACAGCAGCAACAACAACACCGTCCAATGACTGCCGCTGCTGCAACTCCGCGTATTCCAAGAAAACACTCTATTGTGAATAGTCCGTCTGCTGCTGCTGCCGTTGCTGCCTTGAGAGCTGCTGCTTTAAACCATTTTAACAGTCCTGTTGTCTCTGAAGCTGGTGAGTCTGTCAACTCGATCACTAGATCGATTATGTCAGACACTTCTGTCGAGCCTTCAATCAGTATGAAGTGGTTGGAGACCGTTAGATCAGGCTTCTTAACTCAGGAAATTGGTAATCCAGAAGATATTTCATTAGCCGAGTTGGACAACTTGTTTGATTAAACATCTCTCTCTCTGCCTTTTTATATTTCGTTTCGTTTTACAATCAGACTTACAAACTAATTCGGGGTTAGTAAAAATTTAAAGAACGGTATAGAAAAAGCTATCGTTTTCTAACTGATGCTTTGTTGGTTCTTTTTGCTTTACTTGTTTTTTGGTTATCTTCTTCTATCTATGATATTTGGGCTTTATATCTAAATTATCATATGGCTAATGATGTTTTTTATGCAACTTTTTCCACTGCTTTTTCCTTCATACATAACTTTCTCTCTTTCTGTTTTTTTCTTCTTCTCTTCTTCTCTTCTTTTTTGCTTTTTTACATTCGTCGTTTTGTTTTCTGTGTACTTTTTTTTTTCTCTTTTTATAATTAGTTTGTCACAAGGGGTTCTATAGGGATTTTTAAATTGATCTTTCTTAAACTATTTTTATTTTTTTTTTTGATTTGTTTCTTCTTCTTCATATTCTTTTTGATTCTTTCTTTTTTTCGTTTTCTCTCTTTTTGTGACCACTTTTGGTTTTTGTTTTAATGGATTTTCTTTTAATGTGCTTTTTCAATGTGATTATTTCATTGTAGTAACAGTAACAGTAGTAGTAGTAGTAGTAGGTTGAATAGGTACATTGTACATGAAATTAGTCAGATAGCCGATAAGATGCTGCACTGCCGTTTAAAAAAAAAAAAGAGAGAAAGTGTGTGTGTGTCTCTGAAGAAAAATTAAGAGGAGGGACATTTTAATTCAACTCTGTGCCTCTGTCTGTCTCTCTCTGTGCCTCTTTAGTTGTCCCCATTAATAACAACAAAGAGCTCTAGATTATATAAACAGTACTCATCCTGAAATCAATATGGCAGTAGCAGGTGTCTCTAAGGCGCCCAAGAAAAGAAATAAACAAATATTCACCTGCACGAACTGTCGGAGAAGACGAATCAAATGTGATAGAAATTACCCTTGTGAAAACTGTGTGAAATCAAAGCTGCAAGATACGTGTGAATACCTAGCTAAACCATCTGCATCAAGTACCAGAATCCCTGTGTTCAATGCTAACCCCAATGAGATGTCTTTAGGTGTGTCTGTTAGCTCAAGTCCAGTTCCAGCTGCAGCATCGGTTCCCCCGGTTGCTCCACAAATAATAGCATCAATAACACCACGTCAACAAGGTGATGACCATCAGCAAAACCTTTCAGCAGATAAGAATCCATCCATTATTAATTCACTTTTGGATGAGATGCATACACTACAACGTCAATTGATGAGCGTTGAACATACAGTTAAAATAAATTTAAAGCAGACCTCATCGCTGTACGACAAGTTTGGGAGTCCATTATCAGTTTCCTCCTCCGGTACGAGTACTACGCCCAAATCGCAGACATCAACACCAAACAATCAAGTAGATACTTTAGACAATATTCTCACTATGAAAATACCAAGATTGAAGATCTTTTGCCGAGTCGAAAAGCAAAGTAGATTTTTGTTTCATGGACCGTTGTCGATTATGAATATATCAGGTTCCAATTTAAACCCATCAGCAGTTACAATATTTAATAAATATTTAGAAAAGCAAAGAGTGGCATATAAGACCCTCAATGGTGTTAGTATATCTGAAGTGTATAAACTAATTCACTGTGATGCCAATGAAGATCAAGTTGTAGAAGAAATCACAAGAGTCTTGGTGCCGAAATACACTGGGATGCTACAATGGCTGTTGTATTTCAAAAATAACTTAAATGGGTTGATAGCAAAGGGATTTGTTGACATGGATCATGCATTTGATTGCCTCAATATGTTTTTCCAGAAGAACTCTGAAGGAAAGTTGGTGTTTGTGAAACCAAAAAAATATTATATTTACTCTGACTTATCAATCATACTATCGTGTGTCAAGTTAACGTTTCTATTTGCCAGGCACGACCCAATTGCTAGGTTTGATTTTCCATTGGATAAAGACGTCGAAGATAGTATCACTAAATTGGCGGCAAAGACTTTAGGATTGTCAAAATTTTATAGAAAGCATACTGGTAGTGCTGTTATTGCCTTGACATTACTAAGAGATACATTTTTTGTGTATGAAAAATACGACAGTGTTGATGATTCAAAGGCTGGTTTTATAATACACACCGCTATATGTATAGCCACACAAATTGGCCTGCACAGGGATCAAACTGAAATTGATGATTACTCTCGAAGAGAAGAACATAAAGATGTTTATAGATTACCATTGTCTAATGCCAGAAAAATATTCTTATATTTGAAGATGCTCGATGCGTCACTATCAATACACACGGGTACCCCCTTAATGATTAATGAAGCCTTTAGTGATTGTATGTCTCCAAATGAGCCGGGAAGTGAGTTTTTCATTATATTTATGAACCTGGAAAGAAAAACTGCGCAGTTATTCAATTCCACGGAGAATATATCAATCAATGATCTTATCCAGTTAAGGGAAGAATACTTACAATTCAGTTCCACTCTAGAAGCATTTGAGGATTTGCTTACTAGAAAGAGAGAGAATATAACACAAGAGGATCTGGTTATCATTGCACATACCTTGAAAATAAAATTAAGGGTGTTTAGAGTTATTTTCCTTTTAGCCAGTCAACTAAGAGCTGCATTTGCAAATAAGAGTTTATTTCCAGAAAGTGCACTGACAGACAAAACCTTAAAGACAATGAAACGGAAAGCACGCTATTACGAATTTGAACTTATCAAAATGTCATTGATCGCATGGAATGTGTTAAAAATATTAAGTCAGAGGAACAGCTTATTTGGCAGTCCAAATCTGATGTATCTTGTTTACTTCAAGGTTGAGATATTACAATTGCTCTTACCTACTAGTATTGCTCTTGCGGTGTTCCTATCTGACAGTTCTATTTTTAACTGTTTCCGTTTACGTTCATCCTTTAGAAGTAACCCGCCTGTTGACCCGAGCGATCCTTACTATGATTTGGGATTTGAAGATCCTAAAAACATTTTAGATTCATTTGACTACTCACAAATGGAGAGATCATTAAACCCGAAAGTTGAGGAAAAAGACCCTAATCAATGGTATAAGAAATTAAAGGCTGGTTTCAGAGATCCTAGACAGGTTGTCAACCTATTTTGCTATTTACATTCCATTGCTTCGAAGGTTCCCGTGTTAACCGGAAGTTATGGCTTTTTCTTTTTGTTGAAGATGATGTCGATCTTCGCATGTTTTGCAGACTCTGTTATTAAGCTCAACCCGACAGCGAACCCTGGTGGTACTGTGAACATGGCTGAGGTTATCGAATATGCAAGAAAGGAAGTTGAAACCAAAATGAAGCTGGGATTCGTTGATCTAGGGTTTAATCTGGAAGACAATGACTCTAATTTACAAAGTTGGTTAAGCAGCTTGTTTGATGACGGAGGTCGCTATTCTGATACTACAGTTGCATTTGACCCTGGATCAATGTCATCTAGTTCTGGTCCCAATACAGTACATTCTGATAGAGCGATGAATGAAAATAGTGATATTATCAGTGGTGATGAAGGTAATGGTGTCAATAATAATAATAATAATAACCACAATGGATTGGTCCCCAATGACCCTTCAAATGTTTACCAGGATTATATTATCAGTAACTTATCCTGTACCGGCTCGCCTTTCGACAACCAGAAATAAGTGGTACTTTCCATTGTACCATTGTATTGATTTGTAATTATTTATATATTTACTATTTATGAACTATTCTATAACATATATATATATATACACAGATAACGAATAATAACACTAAAAATATAGTTTCTCGTCACGTGATCATATCTCATGTTTTCATTATTCTTCATATAAATCGTGAGGTAATATGATACACTTTAGTTGCGGAGTTTTCTGTCTTCTTGGTGTACTATTGTGACACAGGCCATAGTGTTAAATTAAAGCAATGGAGAATCTTGTCAAGGGTCACTCCGAACTCCATCACAAGTCAGGGGTAGTGAAAAGAAGACGGAACAAACCCACACATACGTGCAGTAACTGCCAGAAGAGGAAAATCAAGTGTGATAGGAAAAACCCCTGCAATAACTGCATTAAATCCAACTTACCATGTGAATACTGCAGGTTTCCTAAACTCGGAAGTGATATTAAAAGTGATATATCTTCCAGTAGGATGAAACCGACGCCGACAACGCAAACGAAAACGAAAACGAAAACATCAAAATATAAGGGAATAACAACAACTATAACACCAACAACTGTTTATACCAGCTTCCCTTCACGATGTGTATCACCCCACAATAATGATGTAGCTACCTATGGATTGTTAAACAATGAGATTCAACAACTTCGGATGCAAATGGAACGTATGATTTCCCTATTGAATAATACAATAGTGGGTGAAACCAAACCAAAAAATATCCTTGAAATAAAGCTCTTATCATTGAAGCCAGTCGAGGTTATTGAAAAGCCCAGCAGGTTTAGATACAATGGGTCGATCTCTCCATTTTCGTACTCAAGATCACTTGATCAGTCTGTGTTATCTCTAATCAGGAGATTCACTTCCAAGGAAAGACAAATGTTCAAAAAATTGAAAAAAGTCAGTCTAAGTGATGTTATCAGATTGATTGTCAGTGAGCATGACGAGACGGAGATTGTCAATGAAATCCAAACTGTGATAGCACCTTACTACAAATCAATCATAGAACGATTACACTATGTTAGGGATCATTTGAATGATATCGTTTTCAACTGTACGCTGGATATGAATCACATTTACAAGTCATTCCATGAATATTTTAAAGTCACTGAAGATAACCGCTATGTGTTTGTGAAGCCTACTGAAAAGTATCAGTATGCAGATTTGTCAATGATATTCTCTTCCGTACACATGTGTTCATTGTTTTCAAAATATGATCCAGAAGCAACATTTGAATACCCAGTGTCTGATGCCTTTGGAATATCTGTTGCTGAACTATCTGCCAAATGTTTTGGTATTTGCAACTATAGAATAGATAAGACTTTTGAGGCATTCTACGCAGTCGCCATGCTCAAGTATTCATATTTTTCTTGTGATCGGTATGAAACTAGTGATGACAGTAAAACCTTGTTTTTAATTGAGATTGCTATTGATCTAGCATATGCTATTGGATTGCATAAGAGGATGTATCCGTCCTTAGACTATTACAGCACAGCGGGATATGATTCAGAGAGTCCAGAGGTGTATGCTGCCTTAGAAATTAGAAGAAAAATGTGGATTTGGTTACGACATTTGGATGCCTCTTATGCGGTTCATGTTGGTACTCCATTATTGATAAATGATGACTATGCTGATGCATTGTCCTCTGGGTCTAATAACAGTAGTATGTTCATTGTCATTGCTTCACTTTGCAGAGAGGCTGCTACTGTCTTAAATTCCAGGGATCCTATTTCTATAAATGATATGATCAACTTGAGAAAGAAGTACTTGAAATACAGTGCCTCTTTGGGAAATTTCCAGACTGCATTGACTAAACAAAGTGATTCCGTTAGTAATTCTGAATTGGTTGATATCACACATAAACTGAAAGTGAAACTACAATTATTCAGGGTGATCACTGCCATTTCGCATCGACTACATGTTTGTTGTACAGATTTGTCATTATATCCTAAGGAGGAACTCACAGAGGAAAATCTCAAAATTTTGACTAAGAACGAAGAACGGTTTGAGAATGATGTTTTCAAACTTTCAATGATTTCATGGAGTATTTTAAAGAGATTGAGTGAAGAGAAATCTGTGTTTGGTAACCCTAATTTGAAGTATGTTGTGTATTTCAAATCGGATATTCTTCATTTAATCATTCCTGGTATCATTATGTTGCTCTCGTATATGTCATCGCAAAAAATTATGACTGGAATTCATGGTATGTTCAAGAACTCTGACGCTTCAGAAACATCTAGTTTGTCCTCAGCGACACCTCCTTCCATTGGAACATTTGACATTGAAGATGTGAAGGAATTATTAGAGAACATGGATTATCGAGAGATGGAGGAATCGTTATACTCCAATGAAGAGAGTGAGAAGTCAACTAAATTTTACACCTCATTGAAGGATATAGCCATGGATCCTAGAAAAGCAGTGCAGGTTCTTTGTTATCTGCATTCCATCGCTGTCAAGGTTCCTGTGTTGACTGAAAGTTTAGGATATCATACGACATTAAAGCAGATGGCCATGGTTGCGTGCTTTTTTGATTCTGTTTTTAAAGTGGGGATAACGGGTCGTGCTTTGGGGAAATTAAACATGGAATTGGTTGTTGAAAGAACAAAGAAGGAGCTGAAGGAAAAGATGAAGCTTGGGTACGTGGATTTAGGGTTCAGACTAGATAGTCACATAATTCCGACTGTTGACACTGGTAATGGTTATGAGTCGACAATAGCAACACCTGCAGAAAGTGATAACAATGGTGGTATCGATAATAACGATAACAATAAGGTTGGTAATAATAATAGTGAATATGAGGATAATAATAATAACAATCATAACAACAATCATAATAATAGTAATAACAACAATTATTACGATGAAGAAAATAACAATAAGTTTGATTATATCGATGATCTTAGTATTCAAAACTGGTTGAATAGTTTCTTCGATGATGATATTCTCTCCAATTTTCTACAAACTGATGATGTTCTAAATGGGTACCTGGGAGGTGG
>PPHW02000033.1:7203-116804 GCA_003705225.2 Ambrosiozyma vanderkliftii
CCCCCGTACTCACGGATCATCCCCATATATATATAATAGAGTAATCCCGTAGTAGGATGAAATTATCGCATTAATAGAGATTAGCAAAGTCCCTCTCTCCGCTCCCCCTCTCCCCTGAATGAGAACATTCACAGGGCCAACTACAAATACGTTAAAGCGCGAGAAGCTAGGTCCCTCCACCCACCAAGGCTATAGCCAGCCAGAGCCAGGCCACCACCCACTCCGTCTCCGGCTTTTCTCCTCTCCCCTTATATTTTAAACTTTTTCATCTTCCGAGATCTAATTGAATGGTGGTCACCAATCAGATAGTCAGATAGTCAAACAGTTAGATATATATATATAAATAAGTATAAGATGATAGGATAGGAAGATACATTAATAATACGACATACATACATACATATATATACATACGGACTAACAGGAGACACAGCCATTAATTCTGTAGAGAAATGGATTGATGGATACATTTATGGTTTATCCCACCCTTTTTTTCATATAGTGAGAGATCTGCTATAGTACTACACAGCCTTCTATCTATCTATCTATCTATATGAAGTAGCAAATAAACCTCGACTTTCTTGCTTTCTACTTTCTACAGAGAAAAACTGTATCTCTACCTCCTCTATTCATTGTTAAAAAGTATATGAAATGTATATTATACATGTATCATTGCTTGCATATCAAGATCAAGTATTTACCCAATGGTTAAAATGATACAGCCATGGGTGGCAAGAAGGACTTGCTCTTCTTCTTACAACAGTAATAGCAGTAGCAGTCAACTACACTGGACTGGTATAATATGCATGCAATAAATGCATGAACAAACCCTCTTCTTTTTAGAAGTAAGTAAGTAAATAATACAGTGGAAATACACATAGTTTTCAATACAGTCAAAATTCAGCCAACCAGACCCTCAACAATGGTCAAGTGTATTTAATGCTTATAAATAAATTACATTGTCTCTCTGCTTCTCCACGTTTTTTTTTTGCATTCCACAGCCCAACTGCCCTACACCAAGCTACTAGCTAGCTAGGCTAACTATCTATCCATTACATATATCGTACATGAGAATGTCTTCTGGCTTAAGTATATGTATGTATCTCCAAGGATATTTATTATATATATACATCTACATATATGAAACAGTTAGTAAACACACAATGAAGAAGTGAGTAAATAAGTAAGCGTGCCTGACTCAATTTGCCCCATGTGGTAAATCTTGCCAAAACATCGGATGAAGGTGTATTATGTAAGTACAGTACGTGCGTTACGTTACTTTACGTTACGTTAATGTGTTATGTATGTAGTATTTATAGATAATACACCACATTTGAAGAAGAAGAAAAAAAAAAACTCCACTGTTTCCCTGAAATATATGTGAATATATTAGGTACTTGTATTTCTAACTCTCTCTCTCCCCCTAAATAAATATACATATATATAATCGTCTATTTACTTTAATGACTGGCGTCAACCCTTCATACATATAATGTGCCAGAATAAAGTTCAAAACAAAAAATCAACAAATTCAATACATGCTGACCATCCACACACTGCAGTATCTTCATCATCATCGACATATTCAGTGGCTGCAGCACCAGCACCAGCGCCAACATCAGCATCAGCATCAACAGTAGGGTCACCACCATCTGGTTCTTATTTCTATCCATCACAATCTCTGGCTCATCATGACAGCACTAATGGGAATATGGACTATACCACACCCTCAAACCCAAGTATTCAAAGAAGTCAAAGTTCTGGAATACCACCAATATCTCCCAGTAAGATCAAATCTGTTAAACTAGGTTTATCAAACTCTCACAGCTCACATATATCACATAATTCAACACTAATCAATAAAAACCTTTTGAACGTCACCAATCATCAGAAAAATGGTTCATCATCATTATCATCATCGTCTCAACAACAACAACAACAACAACAACAACACTCCCATAACACACCTCCTCCATCATTGATGTATCAACTTGTAAGCTCATCGGCTCTGGCATCTAAACAACCTCTCCAACAACAACAAGTTTGCAACTGCACTGGAAACTGTACTTGTGTTCATAACAACAGCTCCAACTTTACCAATGGAAACAGTTACTTCTATGGATCAATTGACACAGACACTGTATCATTAGCTACATCATCTTCTGGTGGCACTCCATCTGTGATGCAAAACAGTACAACGGCTAGCACAGCAGCGACAACGGCAAATACAGTGAGGGGATTGGTGCCTCATTCAAGAGCACAGTTTAGAATCACATTGACACAGAAGATTCTCCCTTATCTACCAATCACCACATGGTTGCCGCAATACTCTGTTTCATATTTCTTCCATGATCTGATTGCTGGATTATCACTGGCTTCATATCAGATCCCATTGAGTTTGTCATTCGCAACAGCAGTGGCACACGTCCCTGCAGTCTGTGGTTTACTTGGATTATCCCTTGCCCCAATGGTGTACATGATCTTTGGATCTGTGCCGCAAATGATCGTTGGCCCCGAGGCTGCAGTGTCTATGATTGTCGGCCAAGCTATTGAAAAAACCATCAAACATAACCCAAATGTGAACCCAGTTGATCTCTTGGTGGTGATGACGTCTTGCTCCGGTGCCATTCTAATGGCGTTTGGTTTATTGAGGTTCGGATTCATTGATAACGTGCTATGTGGTACACTATTGAAAGGGTTCATCACTGCAATTGGTTTAACAATGATGATCAGTTCCACTATGGCTATTCTGGGCTTGACTGAACTCTTCAATGCACTTCCTCCGGATGCCCATATCCATTCACCATACCAGAAGATTGTGTTCATATTAGAGAATTTGAGTAATTACAATAAAACTACCACCATCATAGGTACAGTTACATTCATTGTCCTAGTCTTTGCTAAACAAATCAAAACTCAATTCGTGAAGCACAAGTTCAAAAAGGCTTCATTCTTCCCAGAGATTTTGATCATTGTCGTGTTGGCTACGATCCTATCTAATATATTTGACTTTGAGGGTAAGGGAATCGACGTTATTGGTAACATTGAAGTTCGTGGGTTTGAATTTAAGTTCCTCTTTGCTAAAGATTTACGTCAATGGTATGGTGAATTGTTCAGTATTTCATTTATGTGTGCCCTGTTAGGATTTTTCGAAAGTTCCACAGCGGCAAAATCTCTATCTTCAAACTTGGATGTTCCAGTGTCATCAAACAGAGAACTCGTTGCCCTTGGTGCTATTGGATTGACCATTGGTGGATTTGGAACATTATCCTCATTTGGTGGTTATGCACGATCCAAGTTGAATGCCATCAACGGTGCCAAGACCCCTGCTGCTGGTATGTTTATGGGATTGACGACTTTATTCGTCAGCTTTTATCTAACGGAGTACCTTTACTACTTACCAATATGTGCATTGAATGCCGTCATTGCGACGGTTGGTATTTCATTGATCAGTGAAACGCCAAAGGATATCATGTTTCACATTAGAACCGGTGGATACAATGAGATAATTACATTTGTTGTTACTTTAGCTGCATCCCTATTCTTCTCCGTGGAGGCTGGTGTTGCACTGGGTTGTTTCTACTCTGTCATTAGAGTCATTAAACACTCTACAAGTTCAAGAATTCAAATTCTGTGTAGAGTGGCAGGCAAGGACACTTTTGTTAACTCTGAAGCGTTTGACAATATTGGAGGCAACACATTATTTGAGAATAGTGCACCATCAACTAACAACAATGGCAATGGAAATAACAGCAACAGTAGCAACAGCAGCAGCAGCAATAACAATATCACCAATAATGCCAATGGTAAACCTAAGGAGTTTGTCGTTGCTGGCTACAAGGAATTCAGAACCCAATCAATGAATGAACACCAACACCATCGTCCTCCTTTGTTGACAGGAACGTCCTCTGATCATGTTCTTGTTCCTGAACTAGAGGACAGAGAGGGATGTCTTATCATCAAAATCCCCGAGCCATTGACTTTTACCAATGCTAATGATATGAAGGGTAGATTGAAGAGAGTTGAATTGTATGGTTCAGTGAAGGGTCATCCAATGGGACCACAGAGAGATCTGTCGTCTATTAGACACATTGTCTTTGATCTCCGTGGAATGACTTCATTAGACTCCTCCGCAGCACAAATCCTGTATGAAATTTTAGAGGGTTACCAAAGAAGAGCGATTAACGTATTCTTCTGTAGAGTTTATCACAATAGGAAGTTGTTGAAACGTTTGCAGGATTCAGGTATCGCTGACTTACTTGTTGATTGCCAGGGCGAAGAATTTGGCGTTAAACAGAGAACCCCTCCTTACTATGACGAAATCTTAGATGCTCTAAAGGCTATAGATGCCATTGAATCAACTTGTGACTTTGACACCACGAGTTATTTCTCGGCATTTGTTTACAATGGGTTGTAAACACAAAAAAATGGAGGACAGGTAAATTATTATAAAAGCTATCTCTCAATAGATAGGAAAACATAAAAAAGGACAATTCTATTCCGTTTTATTTTAATTTTATTTTAATTTTGTTTTAACTTATTTATTCATTATTTAACTTATTTATTCACTTCATTTATACAAATTTTCTTACTATTTGTATACTGTTTTTAACCAAAATATTTACAATTAAATTAATTAATTATATTTAATGTACATTTAAAGCCTTTAAAAAAAAGCGTCTGAAGAAAAAAAAAATTAAACCGACCCACCACCGCGTTGGAATTGACAACCACTTCCAGCTGGAGAAAAATGGTGTAATCCAATGGATGTGTCGTCCTTTCTTGTTCAGTGAATTATAATCGCTTTTGGTCACCACTGCTTCAATTCCACTAAAGCTTACTTAAGAGAAGTCATCAGTATGGATATAACGAAACTAAACAATCCTGTTCCCGAGGTGAATGCTACTGAAAACACCGCTTCTGATAGTGGAACTGTACTCAAAGATGATTCAACAGTGTCATCAGTGACTCCACAACAACAAGAGGATGCAGAACTCAGTGGAAACTCTGTCACGGGAGCAACATCATCTAGATCATCATCTACTTCAAATCCAAATATTGTCAGAACTAGGACTACTAAAGAGTACAGAATGTTGTACTATTACTTACTCACTAAATATCAAAAGATCAACGAAGAGAATGTCAAGTTGATAAACTTGGAAACGCAATTAAACAAAATATTAAGATACAGTGATTTGAGAAATGGAATGTTGATAGATATGCTCCATTTCTTGGATGAAACAGAAGAATTCCATCTGGATGAGGAGTCTGATTACGATAGATTGAAGAAATTAGCACCAAATCTTAAAAAGGCTACAGATACTCTATCCGTGTTGCTGAAACTAGTTGGAAATGAAAAGGACGACTTTTCAGTTCCTGATTTATCCAATGCTAAACTAGGAAAAGAACTCAGCGAGTCATATTACGCCCTACAATCCAATCCAGTGAATCCAATGTTTGATATGGAGCCAAGCGATATTTTGAACAGCGTGAAAAAGAATAAGTTTTACAACCATGAGATAAAACAATACTCTGAATATAAGAGAAAGAAATCTGATGAGGCAGACTCTACAACAACTACACCAACTACAGGAGGTGATTCGAGTACAGATCACAGCGCAACTACTCATCCTAAGAGAAGAAAGAAAGGCGCTGCCACAACTTCTAGGAGTAAGAGGGCCGCTTCAAGTGCCAGCTCATCATCAAGCAAAACAACCAGATCTGGTGGTAGAAAGAAAGCTGTTAAAGTTGTTGAATTGCCAACTTCCCAGAATGAAGCTGACACTGAACAGACGATTTCAGGCGATGGAGATACTACCAGAGCCCCAACTGAACCAACTACAGGAGATTCTGCCTCTCCTCCTATTGAACCCTCTGAACAAAAAGAGTCAGATGTTAAGTCAGAAGTGTAATGTCTGTCCATGTATAAAGCTTTCCTATATTCGTAGTATCTTTAAATTTTATTTTTCTTTTTGTATATTAGAATTGTTTCAAAAAAAAAAAGTATCTATATTTTAAATAAACAAAAAAAAGTAGGTACATGTAATATGTAGTAAATAATAAGAAGTCATAATCAACCTATGACTACAAATCCTGAATCACAGCAACCTTCTTCTTTGGCTTCTTTTTCTTTGGCTTTTTAGTGACAGCAACATCACCAGCAGTTTGTGATTCAGTAGATAGTGGCACTTCATCTTTCGTAGCCTTCTTCTTGCTTGGTTTCTTCGCTTTCTTTGGCAATGCATTAGTAGATGTTGATGGCTCCTTATCTTGAAGCTTGGCGGAAATTTCCAATTCTTTTCTCATTCTTTCAACCTCTTGCTCAACTTCGTATTCATCAGTTCTGCGGATAGAATCGTCAGCAGCAGCAGGAGCATTGAAATCAAAATTGTCTAAACCTGAATCCACAACAAACTTGCCACTATGAGTCTTGCCACTGCTCTTACGTTGAACAGGCTTCACTGGAATAGGAACAACTGGAGAATCAACTGTTTCCTCCTCTAAAACTAGAACCTTTTCTCTCTTAATTTTCTTTGGCTTCTGGGGTTTCTTTTTTGTCTTAGCAGCCTTAGCATCAGATTTCTTTTCTGTTGTTTCGGATGATTGCAGATCCTGTGAAATATAGTATGGGTCATCCTTCAGTTTATCCAATCTTTCCTTTTTCTTCTTTTTATCATCTGCTATAGTGCTTTCACCCTCAGATTCTGAATTAGTAAATTGATTTTCGCCATCAGATAAATATTCATCAGCCATTAAGCTTTCTTCCTCATCATCTTGAATTTCCTTTTCATTTATTTGCTGCAAAATACCCATAAATTCACCCATGGTTTCTTCATCAATTGCCTGGTCAAGGTTAAGATCTTCTGGGGTAGGAATCAATGATTGCACTGTATTGGAAATAGGCTTGATTTGATATTTGTTGAACAATTGGGAATAACCTTCGGATATGAAGTGAGGTGGAGCCTTCTGTTCTCCCAATACTAGATCTGTAGTGTCCTGCTCTATTGCACATTTTGCTAGTCTTAATAATTCAGTAAATGAAATAGCTCTTTCTTGAACTTCGTAATTGATGCTTGTTTGGAATTTCTCCAACCAACGTATAACATTAGTGGCAAAGAGTGAAACACTTTTAAAATCATCAAGTTCCCATTCTCTACCTAATGTGAGACAATACTTACTGAACAATTTAGCGATGGAGAGAATAACAACAGCAACAGTGTCATCAGAGGCAGGATTATTATCCGACAAGCCAGCATAAAATGACTCTTGGGTGATGATTTCCACTATTTTTGGCGCAGGGATCTTTATCTTGGATGATGATGGTTTTTCATTTTCTTCCTCCTCTTCATCATCATCATCATCTTCGTCATCACCGTCATCATCATCTCCGTGTATATAATCAACATAATATTCACCTATCACCCAAACAAAATTCTTTAATGCGTTACGTAAAGCACTAAAGGAATCATCATCAGAACAATCAATGATTAATTCAATCGAGCTGGAAACAACATTGGATCTAATACTTGGAACTCTAATACTCATATCTAAGAATTGCTCACTGACAATCTTATCAACTCCTGTGATTTTGTTATCTTTGTTCAAATTTATTATATCCTTCAAAACACCCAAATACCATTTGAAATTTGGAATATAGGAATAATTTTCTAATGAACAAATCTCGGTGATCTTCTCTATGACTTTGAGTTTATATTTATCATTCACCATGATTGGATGTTGGAATGTAGCTGTATAAAAGTTTTCAGGGCCACTGTTTTCATCGATAAAAGAATTATTGATATCCCTTAACTTTTCTTCCTGCTCTTCAGCTGGAATCAATTGAATCAATAATCTAGTAACTATATTTACAAGATTTTGTTCTGTGACCAGGTATGAGATAATTTCCAATGATTTTTCTCTGATTGTAATGTCATCATCAAAAGTACATGACAATAGGACCTTATCATGTTTTTTAATTAAATTCTTGTGGATTTTACAGGTTTTAATGAATGCTAAAAGACCAACGTATTTCAAATTTTGATCTTGACTATCAAAAAAGATCAGTAAATGGGAAATTATTAACTTAGCGACAGCTGTGTCTTTATATCCTAACATGTCACCATTTAGAATACAATTGATACATTCATAAACCAAACTCAATGCTTTAGATTCCTTAATGAGTTGCACCAATTCAGGTAAAAGTTTGAATTTCAATCTAGGTTCGACAATGCATAAAGGAGCAAACAATTTCAACAATCTAATTGTCATCCAATTGTTGGAAGAACCTTTCATTAAACCAAACAGCCTTGGTGCGAGATCAACATAATTCTTTGGGTTTTTATGGGCCAATTCACAAATAACATTGACAGTGGCAGACACAACCGATGGATCGGAATCATCCAATTTATCCACAATTCTATCAAAATTTGCTCTTAATGCCTCTGGAAATTTCAAAAATATCTTGTACATAGCTAAAACAGCCTTCTTTCTTATAAACGGTTTTGAATGGTTCAACATTTTCACCATATCATCACATATATCCTGAGCTAATTCAGTTGTAACTAGAGACGCAATACCACTAATGGCCATACCAGTTTCTACAAAATTGGAGGAACTCAGATCTTTCTTTAATGAGTTGGTGATTAACATCAATGCATCATCGTTGTTTTGTCTTTGTAAGATTTGAATTGCAGCTATATAACCAACTCTCTTATGTTGGAACTTCGGAGAAGACATAACTTCCAATATTTGGAAAGAACACCAACTCATATCGAATCCATACATTTCAAGGTATGCCAGTTTCAAAATTGCAGTCGACTTTAACTCTAAACTTGTTGTTTTCAATTCATTTTTGCACTCTTGTAATGCACTTTCCAAGAATGCTTCAAGTCGTTCAGGTGCACCATTGTTGGCTCTGATGCCTTCCACCAAATCCTTCAATGATTTTTCAAACGAAAACCCGAATGGTCTCAATCTCGCCTTCACTTGTGATGCAGACATTATGGGAGTGAGGGGGTGGGGGGAATAGTGACCTTTTGTAGTTGTCAATTGGTAAAACTACTCGTTATCTAGGTATATACGGTAGGCTTTGAATCATTGTTCAGCAAAAAAAACGATATGTATTTGTATCGTAAATCCACCTCAAAAATAGTCAGAGTAGGGAATATGAACATCCTTGCACCAGAGAGATAGAGACTACTTTACATATTCTCTCAGTATCGTGTATATGCGAGTTGTATATAATTACCTAGTTACTGGCCCTCCTTAATATTTAGGTTTTGACAAGGGTATTATCCACTTCTTTACAACAAATGTCCAATAATCTATATCGTCAAAAGAATCCATCCATCGATGGACAGCAATTTGTGGTGCGGTATGACACAGAATCCTCTATAACATCATCTACCACATCTGATGAGGAGGAACATGATAACATTGATACCGAAAATGTTTTACAGGGATTACACACTATAGAGGAGGGAAACAGTGCTAAACCAATTGAGGCAAATGACAATAAGAATGATGGTGGTGTTACTCCTGGTAAATATTTACAGAAAAGACTTGTCTCTGATATAACTCCAGATGGTGGACTACTACCGAGCAATTTCAATGCCGTTGAGTATTTAATTGATTCCCTATACACATCCTTAGATTCCCTTGAATTGGATAGATCATTAGTCATCCAATCTCAATTATCTGGTAAGTTTAATAACACTTCCAACGAAATCCTACAATTGATTGACGAGATCAAAGCAAGTTTAAATGATCATATCCGTAAGTATGAAAATTTAAAGAAAAATGTCATTCCTGAACTATCATCTAATATCCAAAAGAGTTCAAAAATAGCTGACAGATTAACTGTTGCAATGAAACAGATGTACCCCATAGAATATTCCAAAAGCAAGGACAAGGTGTTAAACAGAATCACCGACGAAGAAGAAGATTTGTATATCTGACTTAACTATTTACTATTTGTCATCATTATTTAACTCTGCCACCCTTTTCTACGCACTTATATAGTATACATATATGCATTTAATTTTAATTGTTTTTGCCGCCACCACCACTTTATTTGTCACGTACGTATTTTAAATGTAAATATGTGAGGTACTGAAGGGTAAATAGTAAATGGTATGGTAGATACCTGTCAATCGATCCATCGATCTTTACACGAGGCTGTTAGTTGGTTAGCTGGTTAGCTGTGCGGTGTTTCGAGCAGATTCTCCGAAAAACTGTGGCTTTTGACTTTCAACCATCACAAATATCCCCACTCCCTCTTAGATCCAATTAGAAAGACATCTCTTTATAATAATTTGTCAGCTTGTATTAATGACCCTTTAATGACACCACATTATGGCTTCTTTTCCACTTAGTTGATTTTATTGTATAAATAACTATCAATTGAACGTCCTTCTTCATCATCTTCATCTTGAAATAAGTACCCCATTTATTACCGTTATAGTCTTTTTAATCTTTATTACTTCTATTATTATACTAGGACCAATTACAAATACTCCTTAAAATTTTCAAATCAAATATGACCAAGCCAGTTATTGCAGTTTTTGGTACTAATGGTGCTTTAGGTAAGCCAACCATTGATGCTTTATCTTCCTCTACTTTCTCTGATAAGATCACTTTACCAATTAGAGCAATCACCAGAGATCCATCCAAGCATACCGATTCTAAGCTTGTCAAGTACTACAAGGCAGATGCCGCTGATGTTACCACTTTCAAAGAAGCTCTTACCGGTGTTGATGTTTTAATTAACGTTGGAGGTACTCATCAATATTTCGATGCCCCATTAGATGCAGCATTGAAGTACACTAAATTACAATTATACATCCCATCTCAATTTGGTACCGAATTGGATGTCGTTGATTTACCAAATTTCTTGGATCTTAAGACTAAGCATTCTGAAAAGGCTAGAGCAGCTGGATTGAAGACCATTGATGTTATCACCTCTTTATTCGCAGATCCAGATAGATACCTTTACGAAAGCATTGGAGCCATTGGTTATAACCCAGAAACCAAGGTTGCCACTATCAGAGGTGATCCAAAGACTGAATTTGATGTTTCACACTTAGTTGATGTCGGTAAGGCTCTAGCTGCTATTGTCACAAAGGAGGACTACTCTAAGTTACCAAACAAGATTAGAATATCATCAGACAGAGTCACCCAGGAACAAGTCATTGAAACCTATGAGAAGAGACACAATGTTAAGATCACTCGTGAATACGTTTCTAAGAAAGACACCTATGAAAAGGCCCACGAATTATATAAAAACTTCAGTTTCAAGGATTTCCTATTCTATCTACAGTACTTTATCTCCCAAGGTGATGACAAGGGTGTCGCTTTCTCTAAGAATGAAAATGAATTGGTCAACCCGGGCCAATCATTGTTCAAGTGGACCAAATGGGGTTCTATTTAGTTATGTTTATCCCCCCCCCCCCTTGTGTAATGTATATTTATATCGATTTTCCGTTTACTGTGTATTGGTTAATATATAAATACTACATTTGATGTTGCAAACTGTGTTGCAAATTTAATATCCCAAAAAATTAAGAATTGTATTAAATTATTTATTTATTTATATAAAAGTTACATGAACACGTAAACTAGTTTTCTAACTTTGTTTCCTCTAATTTCTTAGCAGCTTCATCAGCAGGTTCCTTCTTGGCACCTGGGTATTGGGAACCTCTGTTCTTGACCTTCTTGACCTTCTTCTTTTCTTCAACAACAGGATAACCCTTTTTAAGAGCTTCTTGGAAAGAAGGAGTGTTGTTGAACTCTTCAATGATAGGAGCTAACAACTCATTAATGATGCTAACAACACCACTCTTTAAATCAGGTGGACTTAGCTTCTTCTCCTTGAAGGAAGTCTTTAATTCATCGAAGGACTCGAAAGAGACTGGACCACCATACTTTTCAGGTCTGTCAATGCATAATTTGAATTTGCCTGAGGTATTCTTCAATTCACAAATTGGAGCATAAACATATTCAATAAAGGATAGTAAACCATTTTGTTCAACGTTACCTTCTTCACAGAAAGCACGGTTAATCTTGGTCTTCACTTCTTTTGGATTGTCCAAGACATCAATCTTAGAATTTGGATCAGAAGCAGACATCTTACCCCCTTGAGCTAAACCTGGCACCATTGGGTTCATTAGATGTGCTCTCTTCTTGTAACCCAAGGCTTCCAAATTTTCTTCAGCTAAAACGAAAATCTTTCTTTGATCAACACCACCAAACTGGGCATCGACACCTAAATGTTCCTCATCCAATGCTTGCATCAATGGGTAGATTAAACCTGATAACAATGGGTTAGCAACTTGTTTAACGACATCGGCACCAGCTCTCTTAGCATCATTTTGAGAGACAATGTTAGATAGTCTGAAAATATCCATCGTGTAATCGGCACCCAATTGATATGATTTACCGATAACAAACTTTAATTTCTCAATTGGAACATTGATCGACTTTAAGATAGCCTTAACCACAAATTCGTAGTACTTTGCTCTGTATTCGACAACTTCTAATGGAGCCTTCATGTTATCCAAGAAAGCATGCAAATCTGCCAACAAGACAGTGACTTCACAACCGGCCTTTAAGAAATCTGCTAGCTTAGTCATTGCGACGAAGTAACCACAGTGTGGTCTACCAGTTGGAGCAGTACCCCAGTAAACCTTCAATGGTCTTTTTTCAACTTCTAAAACATTCTTGATGATTTGTGGATTTAAAACTTCTTGCAAGTTCTTTGTAATTAACTTGAATTGTTCTTCTGGATCAGTGATAACCTGTGACATTATGGCAAGCTGTTTTAATGGTTTTTTGTATAGGAAATATATTGTCGACTTTGATGACTCGTACAATCTTTAAATTCCAACAAACTTTTGATCAAAATGCTGGCATATTTTTCACACAACACCGAAAAAAGAGAGACACCAATGCGGCTTTCAGGGTAACGGGCAATTTTTCAGTACTCATTTACATTTTTTTTTGCATATACTAATATAACTACTTTCATGATCTTATACTTCACAATCTTATTATTCATATTACGACAATCACACAATGGAGCCTGAATTAAATGTGACGACAAAAGGTGAATTGAGTTTCCTGGTGAAAGATGGCTTTACGAATGCAGATCCCGCCATTGATGACTTCAAGGAAAGTTTTTATATTAGAGTCTACACAGGAGGAATCAAAGAAAGATCAATTGGACAAGAGTTTATCGAATATGATATCAGATATGATGCAAATAAGAAGAATGGAGTTTTAAGATATGCAAATCAATCGAATTATAGAAATGAAGAGCTAATAAAGAAGGAAGTTGGCCTTTCACTTCTGGTGATTAGAGAAATAAAAAGACTTGTTCAGACAAGTGAAATACTATTAGAAAGTGACGACCAATGGCCAGATCCAAAACGAGAATCCAAACAAGAACTTGAAATCAGAATTGGCAATAGGATAAAAAAGTTCCAAACATCAAAGCTATCATCTGTTGTTGAGACCAAGGCCTCTGCTGATCCAGAGGGCTTGAAAGTTTACTACTATTTCTTACAGAATCTTAGGTCTCTTGTTTTTTCATTAATTTCATTGCATTACAAGATTAAACCAGTTCAAAGATGAATAGTGTATAACACAGGAAATACCAATAATAAAAATGACGGGGTTTCATTAATTGTATATTAGCATTTTTTATATAGAAGTGTTAATAATAAACTCATCAACAAACCATCTATGAAACCTATTATCATCCACTAGTTCTGGATGAAAAGAAGTACCTAATATTTTACCCTTTCTTACAGCAACGATGAGATGATGACCATTTCTCTCAACAGTTGCAAGGATTTGAGTTTCCACATTATCGTTCGATAACTTTCTACCTGATCTCACCGATGCGGCTGTCTTTGAAGTACTCTCTGAGTAACCGATATGCTTTATAACAGGAGCTCTTATAAAGACACAGTTGAAAATATCAACTTGGGAGTTCGTGAAATGTTCAAAATTTAGCCTTTCAGTGAATGATTCTAACTGTCTACCGAAAGAGTTTCTTTCCGTTGAAACATCTAAACCACCTATGACCTTGTACTCAAGATCCCCCAGATCAATCTTGGTATTAGTAACCTCGTCACATAATAGAATCAAACCTGCACATGTACCCCAAATTGGCAAAAGCTGATTATGGGCCAACTCTTGCAAGGGATTGAGTAATCCAGTTCTTTGTAATAAAATTGAAATTGTAGATGATTCCCCACCACCAATAATCAAACCATCAATTTCTTTTAAATCTGCCGGCAGTCTGACAGGTCTCACAAATAATTCTAGTGTCTGATATTTTGGATCCTTCTTTAAGTCATTGAACAAGTTTTCAAGATGGGAGATATGCTCTCTAAAGGCTCCTTGAAGTGCAAGAACACCTACAGTGATTCGTTGCTTCCTCAACATTGATGTTTATATCTGCTCCCTTAAAAGAAATAATTATACAAGAAATAGAATCTATGAGGGAATTCTCCTACGATATATATATAGCCTATTAGGCCGAAAAGATCACTGCTAATGGATCGAGATTCGATCCAACAGAAGTCATACAAGATAACCGAATGTCATAGTATACGAGATTGTAATACTCTATTACCAGTTAAACACTTTCAAACTTAATATTCCTTCATCTGAATGGGTAGCATTGTAAACTAGGATGAATTGGTTTTAGCGGTTATTGGCCCCTCATATATAATATCTATTTTGGCGAGTGCTTCAGGTTTAGGAGGTCCTATCTGGTTAAACCAGTAAACTGAGGGCTATCCACACCAGTGACTAAATATTCATCTGGAAAGATATACATTTCAAGACCTTTCTAAACTTATAATTGGAATAGCGGTAGTTGAATAGTTTCTGAATCGAATTGATGGAGGATATACATATATATATGTCTCTTGATCTCCATTTTCATGATGATTATTTTTGAGTAAATATTCTGCTGCTACCTTATCAAACATCCAATTTATTAGAACATTTTACAGAGATAGTCTAAGGAACAATAATGGTACAACAACAAATTGAAGTGTCAACTTTCGAACACAAAGCCGGTTTAGCTCAAATGCTAAAGAACGGGGTTATTATGGATGTCACTACTCCTGAGGAAGCTGTTATCGCTGAGCAAGCCGGTGCAGTCGCTGTCATGGCATTAGAAAGAGTGCCATCAGATATCAGGGCACAGGGTGGTGTTGCTAGAATGTCTGATCCAGCTATGATTAAATCAATTATGGAAAGTGTGTCTATCCCAGTCATGGCTAAAACAAGAATTGGTCACTTTGTCGAAGCACAAGTCTTGGAAGCATTAGGTGTCGATTATATTGATGAATCTGAAGTTTTAACTGTGGCCGACAGAGAGTATCACACTGATAAAAAGAACTTCAAAATCCCATTTGTCTGTGGTGCAAAGGACTTGGGGGAGGCCTTGAGAAGAATTGAAGAAGGTGCTGCTATGATTAGAACCAAGGGTGAGGCTGGAACCGGAGATGTCAGTGAAGCCGTTTTCCATATGAGAAAGATCAGCGGTCAGGTCAGTGAAGTGATGAGGCTGTTCGGAACTTTAAAAGAGTCTCGAGATGCTAAGTTATTAAAGTCCTTAAATGTATATGCTGCTGAATTGAGAGTTGAACCAGAGTCATTGTTCACATTGATCCAAAATGACGGAAAGCTACCGGTTGTTAATTTCGCAGCTGGAGGTGTTGCTACTCCATCAGATGCTGCTTTATGCATGCAATTAGGATGTGACGGTGTTTTTGTTGGTTCCGGTATCTTCAAGAGCTCAAATCCTCCGAAATTAGCCAAGGCAATTGTTGATGCTGTTAACAACTTTGACAAGCCCGAATTAGTTTTACAAAGTTCCACAAATTTGGGTAAATTGATGTTTGGTGTGCAAGTTTCTAGCTTGAAAGAGCATGAAAAACTAGCAACCAGGGGTTGGTGATATTTTTATCTATTGTATGATAATAAATAACACAACTTGAAATAAAAAATATAATTATATGGTAAAAACGAGTGTAATATGTAGAAAAGAATGGTATACAAGTTATAGAATAAAAAAAAAAGTAGTCTAAAATAAGGCTAATTAGTGATATATACATGCTGATCAACCAGCGATCATCTGTACTTGCCTAAGGAATCATTCTTATATATAGGGTTTTCACTATCGATCTCACTATTATGTCTATCAGGTGGGATAAATGGGATATTATCAGTCTGTTTCGAAGACTTGGCATTATGGTGATTACCAGAGGAAGATGCTTTTGCCCTTGGTTCTGGAGGGGTTATAATATCTAATGTACTACTTGTAGGTAAAGAGTCTTTTCTATCAAACAGATGTGTAGCAGATCCATCCAAATCTCTCTTCGTGAGTCTTGTAGTGGAAGCGAATGGATCAGCGTCCGAATATGTACTTGCATTCAGCTTATTATAACGAGCACTGTTGATATTAGTTTGTTCTGATAAAGAAATAACAGAATCACTTCTATCGTATAATCTTGTGTTGGAGACGACAGAGTCGTTTCTGTTGTACAAGGTGTTTAGAGAGTCACTTCTAGGAGGCAATTCGCGTTGGCTTCTTGAGTGTGGAACATTCGAATATCCATCTTCACCATCATTAGTAGCAAATGGGTTTTCTTTATTCAGTAAAGAAGAATCATCATCAAATTTGTGTTTGTATGTATTTGAATCCGCAAATGGATCAGCAGCCAAAGGCTTAGCAGACGGTGAAGCATCACTGAATGGGTCAATGTACTTGCTATCATCAGAGTTGGAGCGGAATCTAGCTGGTTCTGGGACCAGGTATGCCGACTTATTTGGATACAATGTATTTGAGAAGGAAGATTCAGTATCATCTCCTCTCTTCTCCTCTGGTAAGCTGGATAGATCAATATCGAAAGAAGAAGAGTTCATTGAAGTGTCTCTGTTAATGAATGAAGGGATTTTTCTTCTCTTCTTCATACTATTAGCATTCTTCTTTTCCTCCTCTTCGTACATTTCCAAGACACTATCGGCAACGATAGAATAGCAAAAGTCCTTAAATGACATCTTATTCTTTCTCTTGACATTTCTAATAAAGCAAAAGGAGCAAAGAAGAACAGCCACATATTTAACGGAAAAGAACAACCAAACAATAAAAGAGAAGGTCATAAAGGATAACAAAACAGCCTCCTTCTTGTTACTGGCAGCAATGTCACTAAGCACAGAGAATATGTTACTTGAAGTGAAGGAGTTTGAAAGAGTGTATGCAATGGTAACAAAGTTCAACATTTGTCTAGGGGAATCTGCAAACATCCAGACAAATATACCGTAACGATATGATTCGTATATTGTCAATGCCATCCAATCATGGAATGACTTTGTTGAGATTCTTTCAAAGATACAGAATCTTTCATAGGACATCAAGGAGTGTAAATGTCTAGCATTACAGTTTAAGTAAGAGCTGATGATCATAAAACGACGGTAAACGATGATACCCATGACGAAACAAAATAGTAAATATGCAATGGAGATACCAATACAAACCGTGAAGATAATTCTATAAACCAATAATGGAACATAATGAATAGCATGGAAATCATCCCAACTGTTAAGGCCATAGATTTGAATAAGTGTGTAGATATCCGACCCTAAAAAGCCAATTTGAAAAGAAATCGAAATAATCATGCAAAGATAACTCATAAGAGTTAAAAAGTTGAACTTCTTGTAGGAGTGTTCACCGAGAATGTCATCGAATCTAACAGCAGCAGGATCAATTCCATGGTATTGTTCGAGTAAAAGTGTCATTTTCGAGAATTAAAATGCTGTAAAAGTGAAAATTAGAATTAGAGAGAGAGAGAGAGCAATCAATGTGATATGGGTGTATAACTGACTGAGTGTTGCAGATTTCGTTTGTAAACACGGAAAACAAGCACAACCAGATGTAAAGAGTAAGCTGATTTCAAATGTTTCAAGCACTTCTATAATGCAAATGTCCTTTAATGCTGTTTGTTAAATCTCAGACTTGAAAGGAAAGGAAAGGAAAGGAAAGGGAAGAGAAGACAGAATTAAAGGGGAAAGGGATGGCAATTGTTATAATTATTTGGTTTCTTTTTTGTTCCAAAATCAATATAAAATTTATAACCCGTGAAAGTCTTGAATAAACAAGCAGATTGGGCTAATAACAAATCAATAAACAAATAGATGAAGGAACGACTTTGCAACAGAAAAAGTAACTAAACAATCATACATACATCAAAGGGTTTTATTTAGTTTCCTTTCTGAAACATCAATAGTTAAAAGTGAAAGTGAAGTTTAAGCAGGAGCACCTTAAAACGCGCCTAAAAGCAAGGCGCTGCAGAAAGTGCTAAATTTAGTAGTTTTTTTATTATTATTATTAATTATTTTTCATTTTATATGGTAGTTTACAAATATATTATAAATATATACAAAGCTAGATATGACACTATCTCTTTCTAGTTGATCTTCTGATACTTGGGGTAGTAGGTGGTTTCTGAACAGGAGTGGAAGCAGCGGATCTAGTGGCTCTTACACTTCTAGAAGAAGTCTTTGGAGTGGATCTCGACGCATGGCCAACAGTGGCGGGTGTTTTGGTATTCTTAGTAGCTGTAGCTGCTTTAGGAGTACTTGCCGGCGTACTTCTGAGCTTTCTTGGTGTATTAACAGGAGCTTTCTTTTTAGGAGTCTTTGTCTTACTCTTACTTGACTTTCCATCTTCTTCATCCTCTCCTTCTTCATCCTCTCCCTCTTCTGCTTCTCCTTCTGCTTCTTCTTCTTCTTCTTCTTCGTCTTCGTCTTCTTGTTCTTCGTCTTCGTCTTCGTCTTCCTCCTCAGCTGATCTACCTTCGCCACCATCCTCTTTTTCCCTTTCTTCTTCCTCTGCTTCCGCCTGCAGTTGATCCGAGTTATTATTACCTTCATGATCAGAAGCTGAGTGCTCATCTTGACTTTCATCATCAGAATCACTTATCTCATGCTCGGTAGTCTTAGCATCTGTATCAGACTTTGTATCTTTACGCAGACTTCTGGTTCTAGCTCGCTTGACTGGAGTTTCAGAAGAGTCGGATTCTTCTGACTTCTTTGAGGATCTTGACCTTTTACGTTGAATAGAATCAGCCACTGAACTCTGCGATCCCTTTCTTTTTCTTCCTCTAGGAGTTTCTCCCTTAGCACGACTAGTTGTGTCCTCATCGGATGACGACAACGTTTGTAATGCCACCGATTTACGTCTACCTCTCTTGGGCGTAGGCTCAATAACAACAGTATCATCTTCTTCACCGGCCTTGGAACGTCTTCTGGTGTTTCTTGCTGGAGTCTCTTCGGCAGCATTAATATTAGTAGTCGCCTCAACCTTCAGCTTCTCTGCAACCTTTTTACCACTTGGAGTCGATGTAACAACTTCGGCTTCATCTTCATGTGTATCATCTCCGGATTTTCTACTTGATCTTCTTCCTCTTTTACTAGGAGTCTCCACTGGTGTAGCTTCCACAAGTACCACAGCTCTTCTTCCTCTCTTTCTTGGAGTTGGCTCAACATCCTCTGTTGTTTCATCAGCAATAGTGTCGTTTGGCTCATCTGGATCAGTAGCAGCTCTAGATGGCTTTCTTCCTCTTTTTCTGGGAGGAGGCATCACATCAACATCTTCAGAGTTTTCTGTTGTAGACTCCAAATCTTCCTGAATTCTGGCCCTTTTCTTAGAGCTTCTTGTTCTTGAATGATGTTGGTCCTCTTCACTGAGCACAGCTGTATCTTTCTTTTCTTCTTCACCCTTATTGGTTTCATGATCTTCTGCTTCAGCGGATTTAGCCTTGGTTGGTGGTCTACCCCTGCCTCTTCTTCTAGGTGTTTCCTCTGAAGATTCCCTTTCTGGTTCAGAGACTTTCTTTTCTTCATTATTCTTGTCAGAAGATTGCGTTTCAGTCTCTTTTTTATTTTCATTTTTATTTTCAAGACTATGAGACTTATCCATTTCGTCTTTGATAGTCTTAGACTCATTGGATTTTGGCTTAACTTCAGTGTTCTGTTGTTGTTCAACATCATATAAATGCTCCTCCTTGGTTCTTCTTGTAACTCTTTTGGATATTGGCTCTTCTTTAACTTCTTTCTTGTTATCTTCTTCTTCCCCGGCATTTGCTTCATTCTCCTTTTCCTCATCATCTTGGTCCTCCTCTTTTTCTTCATTATCCTTGATCGATTTCTTCTCTTTCTCCTCATTTTCTTCCTCGTCCTCCTCTTCTTCTTTTCTGTCATTTTCATTTATATTAGCATCTTCAGGAACAGAACTATCGACCTTTTCCTTCGTAGTAGTGGATGTACTTTTGGATTGGACCTGTCCAGATTCAGTTTCTTTTTCTTTTTCTTCTTCTTCATCCACTTCTAATACTTGGTCTTCTTGGTCCAATTCCTCCAATCCTTTAAGGTTATAATATTTTTCAAGTATGTTATTTATTGATTTCACTGTGGCATGTATATCAGGGAACTTTTCATTTAGTTTGTTAATCAGTTCTTTATAACTCTCACTTTTTTGTGTACCAATAGGTTTGTGATAACACACAAGGTTCAATAAACAAAACTCTTGCGCCTTAGTCCACTGTACCATTTTGTCCTTCTTATGTTTGGTATTTCAACACTGATAATCAATGATATATGTATGGAAAAATCAACAGTTAAATATTTCTTAAAGAAGAAGTCTGTCTTGTGTGAAGTAGAGATATGTATATTTTATATATACAACAAATATTTCAAGAGAGCCAGGAAGAGCGAGGTATGAATCACGTGACCTTTTAATGGTGTACAGATGTTCTGAGCATGCAAAGCATCAGAAAATGGGGGAATGTGATCCTCCTTTTTACCTATTAGTTAACCAGCTCCTACATATGATATAAGACCAATAATGGTTAATTGAGTAACTTAGATAGCTATTGTAAGATGTAACTAGTATTAAGAAGTGGCAGATACAATGCAAAGAATACCATTAGAATATATAATATCTTCAGTCTTATTAATACATGGCAAGTTATTACGATTAGTTAAGTTATTACGATTAGTTTCCCGAAGTTTCCTCGGTTTAAGCAGGAACACAATCCATATAGAAATTCAGTAATAGAGGTAAGTGCTTAATAAGAATCATTTGATATGAGGTAAAATTAATTGGTGACAGAAGCAGAAATAATGGCAGTGTCTAGTAGTGGGAAATGGGTTTTAATATGAATCAAATTTGATTGTGTTGAGACCTTTACCCAATCCAAAGAAAGATAATCAATCAAGTTCTTTCATCAGAGTACTGAACAGATGAGAATAATAATGATGTAATTGGCCTAATAATATAACCATTCTCTTGTTTGAGGAAATAACAGAGTATGAAAAGACACACGAAAAAAGGGGGGTTAATAATGATGATACATGATTGGAAAACCTGACATGTATTAGTGAAAATGAGAATGGGCAACTTTCCTTCAATTAATAAGCTTGATATATGTTCCTGAATGAAGACAATAATACATATAATCATGTTGTTGTATGAGATCACATAAACATGATTATATAAAATAAAAGAAATTGAAGTTTATTAGGGGATCTCAATTTATGGGAGCACAAGATCATTTATTTGACAAAACGTAATGCGACACAATATCAATTATTCACACCGGTAGCATTCACAGAAAGTTTCCAGTATATTGGCTAGAATGTAAATATCAATCACCAAGCCAAATAATTGGGCATGACATGTTGGTTTGGTAAATATTCCCCAATGAGAACTGAACGAGAGAAAATCAGAAGCGAGATCCCTCTTTCAACGTGATAATTCAGATAAATGCACCAGGCATTACTGTGGTTATTAACACATCAAATGGTAGCTAATTAATGATACAATTCTATCATGTACTATTAGATATATATATACCTGCAGTATTAGTCTTAAATACTTCAGAATAGGTGATCCCAGCACCAAAAAAACAGTAAACTTTTAAGTTTAACCTCCTTTATTTCATGCTTCTGGTACACCGCAAATTAAAATTATAATTTTACAATAAACTCTAGATATTGAAGTTTCATATTCATATATCAGAGGTGTATATTTCAACTGTTTAAAGCTTCATTTTTCAATTTCTTTTCGATAAGTCAGAAATTTATTTGAGAAATCACAAGTGGGCAGATTTGAACCAATGCTCAAATCCAAATTGTTGTATTAGTTCAACGGTTTAAGTCAAAAAGTGCAATTCTCCGGAAAAAACAGGGTCGTGAGTTCAATTCCCAAAACGAGCAGAAATTCAAAAGTGATTTCTGGGCTCAGAAGATATGATAAAGCTTAACCAGTCAGTTTATTGTAATAATAATGCCAGATTCTATCTATTCTACTAGTTTAAGATCGTTTATTAGGTGTGCGTGGAATTTAATATAGTTAAATGAAGTATCGATTTCTTGATTCTGAAAATGTGAAATTAGGATAGACGAATAACGCTTCCCATAGTTAAGCTGAAAAAAAAAGCTACCAAAATTCTGATTTACAGATAGTTTAGCTCCATACCTAAGCGCTCCCGGGGATCGCGATTAAGTAGCCCCGTGAACTTTTACACCCATTTTCCTTGCACCCATCTCTTACTTATTACCTTTATAACACCCTTGATTACATATACTTGCACATGTTATATTCATATAATTCATTAAGTAGTCTTAGAAAAAGCAACTGTTTAAGGGTGAGAGAAGAAAAACATAAGTCAACATCAGGCCGCCTGCTTTCTCCGGAAGTAATCCGTTATGTTATCAATCATTTCACCTTTCGTTTTCCCCTTGGTTATCAAATTTGGCTTACTATTGATATAAGTCCTAAGCTGATCATTAGTGTACTTATTAAGATTTTGTAGCTTCAATCCCTTAGCAACGTCCTCATCTGTTAAGGTGATACCCTTAGTGACTTTCTTACTTGATCTAACATCCATAACCTCTTCAAAGTTGGAAATCGTGTTTAATGAGTCATGAAGTTGTTTGATTAGTTCTTCCAGTTCAGGATCCGATTTGATCTTTTCTCTTAGTTGCATACATGCACCCTTCAATTCATCCTCTTTATTAACTTGGATCTGCTTTCTGTATGCTTCTGGCTCGTTTATATGCTCGTCAAAGTCATCAACCTCACGCTGTAATAAGTAATCTTCAAAAACCTTAAAAGACCAGCTAATCTTTGGATTCTGATAAGAATTAAAGTCAGCAACCAATTTTGACACAATAGGTTGAAACAAATTTGGTACAACCTCTTCTGATGGTTCATTTTCAGCAGTCAAATATGCTGGCAATCGTCTAATATTATCCTTATAAGGCAATGGAATTAATACCAATCCATGTGGATAATTCAAGAAATTTGTCTTGAATCCTAGGGATGAATCAGTGGGAATTAAATAAAACATCGAAGGTGATTTGATTCTCGTAGGCATTCCCCAAACTAAAGCCATTTTTTTAGTTTTTATCAGCGATTGATATAATGTAGAAAAGGTTCGATCAGAATGTGTATACTCACCAGTTTCATCAGGAACAACAAATGTTGGTGTGCCAAAAGTATAGTTAGGATTGAAATACTTTATGCTTCTAAAACCCAGTATTTTCAACACTGGTTTCTCCTTCTCGTTATATTGGCTTATCAGTTTTAAGTATTCGGGAGGCATATCTAAAAATTGATCGCCAATTTGAGCCACCTTCCTAAGTTGGCTTGGCTCCATGATAGCACCTGTTTGTTCTGCAAGTTTTGTAGTCTTTGTGTGGACGTACGAATATTTCCCCTCATACTCATAGAAATTTTGAGGTGACCGCAGCTGTAAAGATTTAAACATAGCAAACCCCTTAACTGACATTGCAATTTCATTTAAATACAAAGGGCAGTTAAAGGCAACCCTTTTAATTTGAGCAACCCTAGATATCTTCTCCCTGACTTTATCCAACGATATTTGGTTAATTGATGGAATGTATTTACCAGCACTATTAACATCAGTTGGGTCTAAGCTTTCCATCAAATCTCCATTTTCTGGAATTTCAAAAAGAATCTTAAACTCCTTAGGGTCAAATTTACCCTTCTCTCCTGGTGGAAGAAGAAACAGAATGACACCAATTTTATCGTGATTTAAATTGATGATATCCCTCTGGAGCGCATTTCTGGACTTCTCCACAGCATTGAAGGGTTTATCACAATCTGTGAATAAAAATATCTTTCTAGAGGTGAATGGTTTTAATGATTTGTTCACAAAGGACATTTGATTACGACAGCTTTTGAAAACAAATGATAACTGCTCACCATAGTTAGTCAACGGATCATTATTCAATAAGGGAAATAATTCTTGTGGGGGATGCAAATACTCCCCAGTATCCTCATCCTTTTCATCCAGTTTTTCTATCAAATCCACCAAGTACTTCAATTGGCCCGCATTGATGTCATCTAGTTTGAGGACATGATATATACCTTCCATTCTCTGTTGCGCATAGGAACTAGTGTCATTCGATTGAGGAGGTTTAGCACAATTGAACAAACAACACCCGATACCGGTCTGAGGCAATGATTTAGCCGAAGTTCTGATAAGGTACAGGATATTATTTAAAATCTGTTTCAGATTGACATACATTGTTGGGGTCAAATGAATTGCAAAGACTATACCTTCATGAACATGAAAGTTTTCCTCAAAGAGCTCATCATCTTCATCATCTTCATCATTATTGTAGTGGTTCTTGTAGAATGAAGAGCCCGACATCGTTGTATATATTCGATATGACTTACCTGTTAACACTATACCTGTAACAAACAACCAAAACAACAATTACCGGTAGTTGTAGTAAATCAGAAAGGGTTAAAGAAATAAAGAACAGTAAAAGGAAGGCAATCGGAGGAAACATCACTAAAATCAAAATAGCCGCTTGAAATCGACGCGAAGAAAAAAAACACGCGTTTCACCGTCGCGTCGATCAGCTAGCTATAAATTTTTCCATTTTGATCAACGAGGAGATAAGTTTTACGGAAAACACCAAAAAAGGTGGTCTTTTTATTTTTCCATTATCATCATACCCTTTTGGTTGTATATCATACCCTGATCTGAATACTTATTAACAGTTATTTCACATAATGTCTAGCAAAGTGGTGCAATTGTTGGTTCATCCAACCGAATTGAAGTCAGCTATTCAATTGTATGTTTTCTCCAGATCTTATCTCGTTTAAGTCGTTTAACACAGACAACAACATAATATTATAATTTAATATACTTATACTAACACATATTATCATTAATTGATACACATATCTATACATAAAACAGAAAGTTCTTTAGAAAATCAATTTACCCTTTACAATCAGAATCAGAATCAGAGATAGAATGTTACAAGCTATTGAAGTTAACATCAAGATCATTTTCTGCTGTCATCATGGAATTGAATCCTGAGTTGCGTAATGCTATTATGCTCTTTTACCTGGTGTTGAGAGCATTAGACACCGTTGAAGATGATATGACTATCGCTCCAGAAACTAAAATACCTTTATTGAGAGAATTTGATTCCAAGTTATTGTTGAAAGACTGGACTTTTAACGGTAATGGTCCTGATGAAAAAGATAGAGTTGTGTTGGTTGAGTTTGATCAAATTTTAACTGAATACCACAAATTAAAACCTGAATATCAAGATGTTATCAAGGATATCACCCATAAGATGGGTAATGGTATGGCTGATTACATCAATGATGCTGAATTCAATTTGAATGGTGTTGCAACACTTAAAGACTATGACCTCTACTGCCACTATGTCGCTGGTTTAGTTGGTGAAGGTTTAACTAAGTTAACCGTTGCTGCTGAATTTGGTGCACCATCCTTGATCAAAGACATGTACTTGAGTGAATCCATGGGTTTATTTTTACAAAAAACAAATATTATTAGAGATTACAAGGAAGATTTGGATGATGGTAGATCATTCTGGCCAAAGGAAATATGGGGCGCTCACACTCCAGAATTAGTCAACTTCACTAAACCAGAATACTTGAAGGATGGTTTAGCTTGTATAAGTGATTTGGTTTTGAATGCAATGGAGCATATTAAAGATGTTTTGGTTTATTTATCATTGATATATGACCACTCTACATTTAATTTCTGCTCTATTCCTCAAGTTATGGCCATTGCTACGCTTGCTGAAGTTTTCCAAAACCCATTGGTTTTCAAACAAAATGTTAAGATCAGAAAGGGGACAACATGCCAATTAATTTTGAAATCAAGAACATATGAAAGTGTCTTGAACATTTTCAGTCATTATCTAAGAGTCATTCACCATAAATGTCCAGTCTCTGATCCAAATTACCTAAAGATTGGTATTAAATGTGGTGAACTAGAACAATTTATCGAGGAATTGAATCCAAACCCTGCACATTTACCAAAAGGTGTCAAACCAATGTCAACTGTGCATTACCAGAATGCATCCAAGAAAATCAAGACAGACAAGGTTATTGAAGATATTGTTGCCAAGGAAACTCGTGCTTGTAGTACAGTCCTAACTTTATTTGGTTTGTCTGCAGCCGTGTTCATCTACTTTATATATACAACATTCCAATGATTCTTTTCTTTCACTTCAGTTACTCTATCTTTTATCATATCAAAGGTAAGGGGAAACAAAAAAGAGAAAAATAAAATAAAATATTATTTACAGTATATAGCTAACTAATCTACACATTTATTATAATTTAAAAAGAGGAAAAAAAGCATTTATGAAAACTAGATATCTTTGATCTTGGGTTTGATAAGAGGGAAGTAATTTGTATCCATATCTGTTTTGTAAACACCGTATCCATGGAGCACCTCATGTTTTTCAGCCATTCGATCATCTTTATAATGAAACGACTCTTTCAAATAGTCATAGTTGAACTGCACTTTCAACGTTTCGATATCAGTACCTGGAATCAATAATGCCAATATGTCTTGATCATCAGCGGCCTTAGAGTAGAAAGAGAGTAGTCCTATTATTTCATGGCTTAATTCAGCATATGTATCAAGCACGTTAATCGCTAACAATGGCAACAAATCAGACTCTGTACCGAAGAATTGACATTTCATAGCATGATAGTAGTCCTTGAGCGTTGGAGTAAGCCCCAATTGGTTCATCAAGATTAACATTCTAATACATCCGACTTTACAACCAAAATGAGAGAGATTATGGAAAATAATGCTGAAATGAGAGTTGTCTAGTAATTGATGCATATCTAGCTGTAGTTCTCTTAATAAAAATGCCACAGCACCGAAATGCACTTGCATGTTGTCAATTGAAGAGAGTATTGAATACACTTGAAGCTTCTTCGTTTGTAAGTTAGTGGTTAGAAGCATTAGCCGTATATGATTTTCTTTCAAGTTATCAAAATTGTCTAATTGTGGGATGGATAGTAGTTTACGTGGCAAGTCGTTGTATTCCACAGGAATTCCTTCAGTAATGAGACTGTCTATTAATTTCCATGTCAACTGCAAATCCAACGAGGATGCCAATTCCAATGCAAGTTTCTTTTTCTCATATGGATCACTGATCATATTCATCAAATCTAATGCTTGAGGAAGGGTCGATTGGGAGTTGGCAAATATCCTGGCCAAGTCTTCACAGCAACCCTCAGTGATATGATTGCTGAGATCAATTGAATCAAAAATCAACAAACATATATCGATGTTTTGATGTGCCATCGCATAACTTAACAAGTAAAGATATGTATTTTCTCTCATATGTCCTATTCTCTGTAATAGTTGAACGAATCGCTTCACCTGTTCTGTGTTGTTCTGTTCACTTGCCAATTCCAAAATCTTAAAAGCTTGTAAGTTGTTCACTGTTTCAAAGTTTTCATGAGTGCACTTCTCCCAAAAGAGTGCTGCTGCTTTATCAATGTCCTTGTTTTTAATCAACACTTCAATTTCAAATCTGGTGGGGTCTAATCTTTTATCCTTTAGTAGCTGTTTATAGGCTTCAGAGTATACACTATCATCTCCTCTTAAGTATATATTCGTCAGTATGGTGAGAATCTTCGGGGTGAATTCCACAGTATCTCTTCTTGAAAGTTCTTGTGCTATAGATGTAGTTAGCTTTAGGGACTCTGAGTCTATTCTCCGCTGACCTCTTATACTTTGAAGTGTATCGACACATTCCCTGATCTTCATCCTTCTCGGGTCAATGAGAGTTTTGGGAATCCTTCTGAGCATTGACATGAGGAAATGAAATTATCTGTGATAGTTTGGTTATTTGATACAATTAGAAGAACTTAAAGAAGAAAAGGTAGATAGATATATATATATATGATCTATTTATATGTATATGTATCCAAATACATGTCTGGAAAATAGCTCTCGGCTCCAGAAATGATGTTCCTCCATAATATTAAATAATGTATGTGAAAGTTTGTTTAGAGAGAGAGAAAAATTTGAAAAAAAAATATTTATTACCCCACATTGAATTATATAGCTTTTACTGGATCAACCAAGTTCGGTATATATATATATATCTATATAATTATAATATATCCAGATAACCTACTAAGAGATGTTGAAGCAGATATCTAGTAGACGGTTGATACACACAACTGGCAAGGTTCTGTCAAGTTTCCATCATTCTACGCCGAATGCATTCAAAGTGTTTGACAGGGATGTGAAACTTTTGCAAAGGGAAAGAGCTGCAACTCATAGTGATAGTAATATGGTGGAATATATCAGGGATGAAGTTGCCAGAAGAATGATAGAAAGAATGGCCTTTTTGAAGAATGATTTCACTACCGTTATGGACTTTGGTTGTCACAGTGGTAATTTGGAGAGACAACTCTGTGAAAGCCACCCCGATGACGATCCAAGATGGACTGAAGATAAAGAATTAGTGAAATCTAAAATCAACAAAATATACATGGTGGATTCGTCAGAGAGCATGCTTTACAAGGATACAAAGTCGAAGTTCAACACAGATTTAAACATCGAAAGAGTCGTGGCTGATGAAGAGTTGTACGACCATCCATTATTGACCGAGGAGAACCAATTTGATGTGGTTCTGTCTAATCTTTCTCTGCATTGGATAAACGATCTTCCTAGAGTGTTTTCACAATTATACAAATCCATAAAGCCAGATAGTTGTTTCATAGGATCCATGTTTGGTGGTGATACACTATTTGAGCTGAGAACATCATTACAATTAGCTGAGCTTGAAAGACAGGGTGGTTTGTCTCCAAGAATCTCACCATTCGTTGGTTCATCCGACATTGGTTCATTGATGCAAAAGGCTGGTTTTCAAATGTTAACCATTGATGTGGAGGAGATTATCGTGGATTACCCAAACGTTATTTCCTTGATGAAGGATCTACAATTAATGGGAGAGTCAAACTCTGTCATGTCTGCACCTCCAATTCTTAATAAAGATTTATTAATCGCATTAGAACCTATATACAGAGCCTTACATGGTGATCCAAACACAGGCCATTTACCAGCAACGTTTAGATTTGTGTTTATGATTGGATGGAAGCCAGGAAAGTACTTATCCAGACCAGCTAAAAGAGGTAGTGCTAACGTCAAGTTAGGCGATGCACTCGAAGACAACTCTGAAATTCTATAAACAAGTTTTATTAAATGCATTGATTGGTATGGAGCAAAGAAAGAAAACAACTAAATAACATTTATATATACATTATGTTCTTTTTTTTGTGTCACCAACAGTTTTAATATAACATTTTCTGTAATTTATCGAAAACGTATTATAATGACATATATAAGTAATTAATTAGGCATTTGTGGTTTCATAGCTAATCTCCTTAAGAGCCTCTGTAGCTGCTTTGTTAATTTTAGAGATTGGATGTTTAACTTTCAACCATTTCAATCTCTTTTCACATTCAGTAAATTCAGCCGGATTTGAAATATACAACATTGTGAATATCCGCATACACGTTAGCAACCTTGGAATACTAGATGTACCCAAACTCAAATTGTACACTCGAATAAACAATGCTCTTAAATTGTAACCAGAGGGGAGGTCAAGATTTAGCTCCAATAAATTACACCAGAATCTAAGTGCAGCATTCTGTGATTTGGCTAGTCTATCAGTGTATCCTGGATTCGGTTTCTGGAACCCATCAACTGGCTTTAATATAGATATCAAATCTGTCAACACAAACAGTTGTTCCTCCGGGGAAAGCTCTCGCCAAAATAATAAAAATGAATAAATGGAAACATTTATAGTGGCATCTGATGCTTGACCAGATCCAGCAGAGAATGAATACCCCTTCCAGAACTCTCTAGACAGATCAGAGTTGCGAGTAGTCAAATATTCTTGTCTATAAATTGATAACACCAGTCGAAAGTAGTCACTGCTACGGGAAAACGTCAATTCATTTTCTGCAAAATCGATCGTGATTTCATTAACTGCAGCGTAATTCAGGTAGTATTCACTCCATTGGTTAAGTATCAACAGGAGTTTTAACGACTTGTACTTAACTTTATCCATAACCTCACATGATAATCTAACCAACTTCTTTTCAACCTCACGCAACACTGTTGGGATTTGTAAGAACTGGTGTTGGTTCTCTTTGATCAGATCAAGCGTTGCTATTCTGACAAAACTTCCGACATCACCTTGATTGGTTATCGTGTAGTCATCCAAATTAGAAATCAATTGCAATAGAATGTCCTTTTTGGTTTCAGGGTGGAGACTTAGGTATAAAGAGCAAGAATGCACTAAACTGCTTCTAAGAGTCGCATCGAGTTTCGGATTGGCAATCATTTTCAGAATATCACCTAACTTCCGGTCAAAAACCTTTGAATAACCAATGCAGCGGGCCATTATGTTGTTACCATTCTTTATATAGTAAATCCACTGATCTTCGTACTTGGCAGGCAAGGAATCTATTCTGGAAGCAAGAGAGATAAACTTTTGTAGCAACTCAGAAGAGTCGTTTCCTATTCTTGAGATATTGAAAACCAGATCAATTTCATGGGGATTAAGAACAAGACCAAATTTTATCAATTGACTGAGAAGGTAAACACACTCCTCACCCTTGTAGAACTTGTCCCTATGGAAGTCGAATTTAAAATCGTCAAATGTAGCATGGAAATCATTGACATCAAAGTCCAATTCAGAGACATTGTTCATTAATTCCGCAATGGCATATAAAATACCATTTTCTTGTTTCGTGTGATATAATTGACGAAGTTCAGATATCATTGATAGTGAATGGGTCGTTTCATCGTTAGAGCCAGCAATAAACCGTGTAAGTAATCTTGCAGAATATACTCTTTGAGTGTAATCCGCATTGGTAATGCCTCTTTCATAAAGATATGACATAAATTCTTTGTGCATCAACCCTTCTAATGATTCAGAAATCGTCAGTGCTAATTGAAAGGATCGTTCTCTCTGTCCTAACAGAGTAAAATCTAATATTTCAATTAATTTAACCTTGTAATTGTTATGTGAGTGGGAATTTGGCAGCAATGTGGAAAATACCAGATCCCCGTGTCTACCGACCAGTTCCTGAAGTGATGCCGATGCTGCTCTTCTAATTGTAAGTTCCTTATCAAAGCATGACACTAGAACAAGACATTGGAACAGACTCATTAGAATGTCATCGTTTAACTCCGACGTTCTGTATTTCTTGCATAACGACCAAGAGACAAAGCAAGATGCATCACGAACGTTAGTTCCAATGGTGTACGTTAACCTGTGCTGTTCCATGAATAGCGTTTGTCGGAGAATAGAAACCACTAGTTGAATAAACTGTAGGTCTAGTAATCGTTGTCTGGCGAACTCACCCAATGTGAGAAGCACTCCGTGGTATTTTTCAATGTTAATTGTTTCGTAGTCTATCTGTAGATCATTTTGGATACATGATGAATAGGAACTATTGCTACTGTCAAATTTAAGGTTTGGTATCTCCAATTCATTTATTATCAGGAATGTGATGATTTCATCCTTCATGATATCTGGTAGTCCCTTGACCAATTTAGAAAACTGTTTGGCAGAGGAGTATCTAATAACTGTGTCATCATGACTAACGAATATGAAAAGCACATTAAGGATTTCCTCCACGGCATCATAGTTCCCATACTTCACAAATATGGATGATAGTTTCCCCAAGATCTTGATGTGCATTCTTATGATATTGGAGTTGGTCTCTTCTTGAATCTCATTTGATATCAATGTCAAGATTCTTGGTGTGTATTTGAGTATAGCTGATGTCTTTGAGATTTTCAGTAAGAAATTCAACATACAAAGCGTTCCTAATTTATTGTATTGTGATTTCCCCTCCCAAGAGATGGAATTGAAGTTTTCAGTGATGAATTGATCGATGTACACACCAGAGTCATTTCTAGATAAAAATCTAGCCATCAAGATAGCCGATGCTTCACTTTCCTTTCCTGGGGTTTCCAAATACTTGCAGGAAAGGGTGTATATTTTGTCTGGTAGTGTTGAGTCTATTTTAATCAATGGGAATGGGGCTAGGATTAGCACCGATAGCCATACTAATAGAAAGAACCGTTCTTGCCATACCTCGCTGTGTAGTTTTTCAATGATAAACGTTATAATGTATATGTTACTTGTCAAACAATTTGAAACTGTCTTGATGCCTCTGACTTTGGTGAATGTGTAGAATATAAGTGACACATTCTTATCCAATTCCCTATGGTCATTCGAGGTATTGTTTAAACAATTCACAGAATAAGCATCTATAAGCTTCCCTATAAAGTATCTCAACTTACAATCAAGCAATTGAGGTGATGGTTGGAATTCATCAATTGCCTTCACCACCATTTGAACCGTGTTTGAGATATCCGAATTACCATCATGGTAGTTATTAAGGGTGATCACATCTATGATTCCAACATCGATACGATGAAGTAAGTCATTTGCCGCTTTTGAAAGTCGTATTTCCTCCGACTCCATCTATTTTAGAAAGAAAGAAAAAACCGAAAGCAAGGAAGCACAGGCACAAACATACACACACTAAAATTCTGTGTCAGATACAATAAGATGATATGAATATAGATCAAACTAGAAACTGAATGATTTATTATTATTAACAAAAACACCGGATGATCTTACATTTAATTAAATCAATCATTTCGTAAGCCTGTTTTTTTGTTGCCTTTTTTTTATTGGGCGTATTGTTTTACGCGTTCCCCTTTTTTTAAGGCTTTGACGTAAATAAATTAATTTACGTTGATGATGATGATGATGATGATGATTATTATTGCATTCTTACTGTCCCTACATAATCTATTAATGGCTACATCATAGTAATATGACAAGACCCTATATTAATCATATAATGGAAAATATCTTTGCCTCTCTCCTCTTTCAAGTAATAAAAGGGGAACACGATCGAAAATATAAAAAAAAGGAGAGATTGGTAAAGCCTTTTTTTTCTTTTCAAATTCCCCTAATAGTAGTACTACAACAATAACTAAGCTCATCCTGGCGTGTTTCAAATGCTTAAATATATATATATATATAGTATATATCATTCACTGAAAATAGGCAAAGTATCATCTTTGCTTATTATCAGAGGAGATGCCCAAAGCAAAAAGCCACTCCTCCGCCCGCCGGCATTTGAAAAATAAATAAAAATAAAATAAACAAAACTCATCGACGCGCGTTTCATACAGCCAATTTTTTGCATGGCCAGCCTAGTCAGCCAGCGACGCGTCGAGAAAAAAGAAACGATCTCAAATCAAGAAGAAGAAGAAAAAAAAAAGCAGGCTTAGTTGTATATACTCCGAAATACTACCGTGTGTATGTGTCTGCTACTATTCATTGATATATAGATAGATAGATAGATAGGTTAAGTTTATGGACACAATGTGTGAGTTGATTAAAATAGAAGTGGAAAACAAAACAAGACTAAATGTATCTAATTAAATAAAGATCAAACGACATAATGAAATGAAAAGAAAAGAAAAGAGATAGAGAAAACGAGGATGATGATGGTAATACATATATTAAATCGAAACCGTGTATTCTAATATTAGCTTATAAAACATGCATACAATACAATTAGCGCATGGAAAACCCAAAAAATACTAATTTTTCCAAGTTAGTAAATTTGTTTCCTATATTAAATGTATATATATATAGAGATACGTAATTGTATTTCTTTCTTTTTTCTTTGAGTTTCAACTCTTCTTACTCGTATTCTTTTTTAGTCTTTCGTGTAATTGACTGCTTTCATATATATATATATATATATATCTTACACACTCGCTAACTACTTGCACTATATAAACTAACTAGAGATTCTAAAAAAAAAGCAAAATCAAAAAAAATCAAAAGAACTTACATACAAACATATACAAACAAATATAAAAAGCAATGAAGAACCTCTTATCGCTTCTCTTACTATCTGCCGAATCATCTCTAGCTTTAAGATTTGGTGTCCGTGATCTTGGTGGACAACAACAGGAGGAAAAGGTTGCTGCCTCTGCAACTGCTTCTGCTAGTGGTTCATCCTCATCATCATCATCCAATTCATACTCTTCCGAGCAAGGTGTCTTGCAATTCCTTAATATGGGTTACGAGGGTTCTTACTACAAGGTCAAATCTATGTCTTTAGACAGTGATGACGATTGTTCCTGTGAATTGGATGAAAGTGATCCATACTACTTTAGTGGTGCAATCAGTCCTCTTAACGAAGACGTCTCTGTTCACATCAGAGGTCCTTTGAATTTACAAAAATTTGCTGTGTACAATGCCGATAATTATTCATTTGGTGATACCACTGGTTCTTGGACCAGAGAGGCTTACTATGAATCTTCATCTGGTACCGCTGATAACGTTACATTTTTAGGTAACGTTGGTACCAATGTCTCCTGTGTCGGTAAGGCACTAGACTTTGTTGACGACACTGGTCTCACCCTCGCTGATGAGTCCACCGTGTTGAGCAACACCACCATTCCATCTGGTTCTGAATTCGCCATTTACTCAAACTTGACCTGTGATGATTCCGGTTGGTCCAAGGATTGTGGTGTTTACAGAGATGGTATCGCCGCATACCACGGTTATTACGGTACCACCAAGATGTTCCTTTTCGAGTTCTTGTCACCATATGAAGACACTGCCTCTGAATCTGCCGCCAACTATGATATGCCAGGTATTTGGTTATTAAACGCTAACATCCCAAGAACCTCTCAATATCCAACTAACGCTAACTGTTCCTCATGGAGATCCGGTGGTGGTGAATTTGATATCTTTGAAGTGATGAACTTCACCGAACGTTTACATTTCTACTCCACTGTCCATGATTACCAAGGTACCGATGACATTGAAAGCGGTATGCCTATCTTTGGATATCTAGAAAGAACTCCAGCCTCTGTGATGAGCGGTGGTGTCGTTTTCGGTTCAGATGGTAGCGCTACCGTGTTTTTATCTAACTCAACCACCTTTGGTGAAACCATTGACAGTTCTGACTTGAGTAGTTGGATCTCTGACATTGAGGACACCGAAGAAGCTAAGGCTATGACTTTGGCTACTGTTACACTTGCCAGTACTAGTTCAAGTAAGGGTGATGCCCCTGCTGGTGCTTCTGTTGGTTCAGGATTCTTTATCAACTTGATTACTCTATTATTGGGTGTGTTTACATTAGTTTAGTTTACATTATTTTAGTTTTAGTTTTAGTTTTAATTTGGACTTTGACTTCTTTTCTTCATATATCTATATCTATCTATCCTTTTTTACTATACATATTTGTGTTTCTATATCTTGTGTATTTATCATATTTTTTTTTATCAACCTGTCTCACTCCCTCCCTCCCTTATCTTTTTGTTTTGCTGTTACTTTTTGTACTTCTTTTTATTCTAGTTAATATCATCTTGTATTTTTTTTGTTCTTACTGATATATAGTTAATAGTTGTAATTAATAACAGTAATAGGAGTAATAACAGTAATTTACCAGTACAAGTCGTGCCATAACCAATCATTAACGCGCCTGGATTTTTTCAACAACCACCTGAAATGAAATTATTATTTGCGTACACCAGCAAAAATAAATTAGGTCCTGGCCCTGTCAAATGGTGAAGGAATAAAAAAAAAAAACACCAAAAATAAATTATTTGATGTGATTTCACAGAAACATAACTACAATACTAAGATTACCGTTCTAGTAAAAGGAGTTTAACTATTTTTGGTATTTTCAGATAATTTTACTACAAGTTTTTGTGTTATTTGGTTCGGTCTAACAATTCTACAACACATATATACCCCCAAAGACTTGCTTTTCCCTGATATAAAAATATCGAATATCACTACTCACTTTCTAACTACTATAAAGAAACAATAATGGCTGGTGATTGGACAGTTGATCCAGATACACGTAGAAAGCTACTAGCTCTGCAAAAGCAAGGCAGCAACAAGAAATGTTTTGATTGCAAGGCCCCAAATCCACAATGGTCATCTCCAAAGTTTGGTATTTTCATTTGTTTAGAATGTGCTGGTGTTCACAGAGGTTTAGGTGTTCACATTTCATTCGTGAGATCCATCACCATGGACCAATTCAAGCCAGAGGAATTAGCTAGAATGGAGAAAGGTGGTAACGAGAAGTGTGCACAATATTTTGAAAGCCATGGTTTAGATTTAACCCTACCAGCTCAACAGAAGTATAACAATTACGTCGCAGAGGATTACAAAGCGTATCTAACCTCTGCCATTGAAGGCTCTGAGTTCAAGGAACCAAATCATAAGGGTGAATTCTTACCAACAAAGAGTCAACTGACAAGCCCAGCTGCTGAAAAGTCTACAACAGCGTCTGGCTCTGCATCTGGCTCTGCATCTGCTAGGGGAACCCCATCTGCTTCAGGTCGTGGCACTCCAATTAATTCTTCTATTCCTCCTGCAAAATCTCAGAACGAAGCTTACTTTGCTAAGTTGGGGTCAGCAAATGACACTAGACCAACTGATGTTCCACCATCCCAAGGTGGTAAATATCAAGGTTTTGGCTCTACTCCTGCCCCGCAGACTAGTTCCAATGGAGGTTCCCTGTCTGGTTTAACCTTAGATGCGTTCCAATCTGATCCTCTAGGAACTTTCACTAAAGGTTGGGGTTTGTTCTCATCTACAGTGGCAAAGTCGGTGAAGGAGGTGAATGACACCGTTATCCAACCTGGTATGAAGCAGTTGGCTGAACAGGATTACACTACCCAGGCTAAGAGGGCCATGGAGCAATTTGGTCAAAAGGTTCAAGAAACTGGTTACTCAATTCAAAAGCAAATCGATTCCACTGGTGCTAATGGACAATCAAATTCACAATATGGGAAACTATTTGATGATTTGGGTGATGAAGATGATGAACAAGCTCAACTTGTGCCGGCCTTTGGTTTAGAAAAGCCAAAGGAAAAAACGAAACTTCCAGGATTAGGAAACAATCTCAAAAAGAAGGATAGTTGGGGCGATGATGAAGACAAATGGGATAACTTTTAATTTATCAAACAAATAATATATATATTAATAAATAAATCAAGAACTAAATAAATAAATACATCTATGCATAATAGAAATGTAATATAAAACCCGTTGCGTCATCATTTGTCGTTGGAACTCGGTTACAGTTATATAAGAATTGTAGGTTCATATTAAAAACTCCCACATCTTTTTTTTTTTCTTTTTGTTTTAGTTCTATGTTATATAATATCGACATAGAATGATTATATATATATAATATATATATTTATTTAATAGTCTATTTTCGAAGTTGGGGGGTATAAAACAGGTAACAGTTGCCATTACTATAATTTATAGTGGGGAAGAGGAAATTGTCTGTCCACTCGCCAATTTCCTAAAACGGAATCATCCCGATAGCGGATAAACTTCTCATCATCTTCTCATCATGTTTTATATATAAGAATCACACACTGCACCCTCCTGTTCCTTTTTTAATTATTATCATTTATAGAATGGGAAGAACCATTTACAAACTAACATTAGAAGAAATATAACATATATACACACCAAATAACAACAACTAACATTATGACTACAACTGCTACAACTGTTTTGGATCAACAGCAACAACACACAGAAGTGCCATCTGAAGTCAAGGCTAGTACCTCTAGAGGTTATGCCTTGACTGAAAGAGGTGTTCAGAATATTGCCATGGGTGGTGATGCACCATTCCCAGTCCCACAATTTGACGATCCATATGAAGAGAGAGAATGGATTTTAGAGCACATGGCTGGTGCTTTCAGAATCTTTGGTAGAAAGGGATACGCTGAAGGTTCAGCAGGCCATATATCTGTTAGGGATCCAGTTGATAGAAATACTTTCTGGATCAATCCATTAGGTGTCCACTTCTCCTTGATGAAGGCATCTGATATGATCAGAGTTGACGAAGATGGTAATGTTTTAGATGGTAAGAAAGGTGCAATCAATGCCGCCGGTTTCGCTATCCATTCCGCTGCTCACAGATTAAGACCAGATATAAATGCAGCCTGTCATACCCACTCAAAATACGGTAAAGCTTACTCATGTTTTGGTAAACCCTTAGAAATGATTAACCAGGATGTGTGTACATTCTACAATACTCATTCAGTTTACTCGGACTTTGGTGGTGTTGCTCTTGAGAAGGAAGAGGGTAAGAAGGTTGCTGAGGCCATCGGTAATGGTCATGGGGCTATTTTAATGAATCACGGATTGATCACTGTTGGATCTACTCTAGACGAGGCAGCTTATTTATTCACCTTAATGGAAAGAAGTTGTGAATGTCAACTTTTGGCCGACGCAGCTGAAAACCAGGGAAGACCAAAGGTGTTGATCGGAGAGGAAGAAGCTGCTTATACTTATCATATGAATGCTGATCCAGAGACTTTATACATGGAATTCCAACCTGACTTTAATTTAGAGAAACACTATGATGATAGTTTTATGACTTTCACTAATGCTAAGAAGGATAAGGCAACTGTGTAAGCTTCCTTTTTTGCTATTCAAATCCTCTTTTTTTTTTAATGCAAACTTAAAACATCCATTTTTTTGTTTCATTGTCTCGTTATTTATATCTATATATATATATATCTGTATACCATTTTCCTATATTGATTTTTAAATGTATTTCCATTTTAAAATATGTTTTATATATTCCCAAAATGTAAGCGTAATATTGTTTTACTATGTATGGTACATACATATGGAGACGGCAAATCATCGTCATTTTTCTTAGCGAGGTATCGGCAATTAATTTAACATCTGATGGGTTGGTTATCTTTACTCTTTTAGGGTATTTTAAGGAACTCAATGGCCTGTATCAACACATCAACATCTTTCATATAAATGGAATATAAAGAGACATGGAAGATACCAGACCGATTTGGGTCAATTCAGAATAATGGATCTGGATATGCCCTAGGTATAAGTGCATCGACTACTGAGGTCCCTATAGTTCAAATTCTGGTCACTGACTTTAAAGAATATTATGTTTCCATTTACAAGACCAAAGAAGATTTGATACCTATTCTACAGTTAAACAAAATATATGCATCTGATGAATCCACAATCGAGGAACTCGTCATTAAATTACAGAAGATGAAAGTTCTGTCCCTTGAGGACAATCAAAGTGAGACACTGTCAATCAAACTCACGGAGAAATTAGACTCTGTAACACTGACCCAACTAGATACATCATTGTCCTTCACCTTCCCATTGAATACATTGGATTCATTTGAATCAAAATATATAGTATCTCAGAAGTTAAATGAGCGCCTCTTGCAGTTTTCTTTCATACAAACACATATTTTATGGGGTGCTCAGGCCGAAATCAATAATAAGAATGAAATTATACGTCGATTGGTTCAGAATAAGTTACAGGATTCAGCATTAATACAAGTCACAGAAGCAGGTGGTAGTGCAATTGCACTGGACAAGGACCAAATGTTTAAGCATAAAGTGATTAGAGATATGTTTGTTGGTCACAGAAAGGGTGGATTGTGGGATTCATTAGGAATGGATATTAATGACATCAAAAAACGATCAGGAAAACTATACCAGGATTTAGCTAAAGACAAGCAATATAGTACGAAAATGATAAATGTGATCTTGAAAAATGACTTCAATTATCAGTGGGATTTGATTTCTGGTGCTAATGAGAATGTTGTTACCTCTAAGACAGATGAAGTTCAAGGAGAATCATTATTGCCCCCACATAGTATCAAAAGGGAACAAGTTGACTCAGACACCTCAGATTACGAACAATCTAATAAAAGGCCGAAGACAGAACATGAGGAGAAAACTCATGAAGAAGATGAAGACGATGTTGATGTTGATAATGATGATGATCAATCATGGCTTTATGGATAATATTTTCTACGCATTTAGAAGACATGGTTTAAATGAAACAAGTATATATGTGTTTTTATATATAATATATTGTCTTATTTAATTCTACTAAAACTTACATGATGTTATGTAAACAATATTATTATTAAAGCAAAGATTATGTTAGGTCTAAATATATATATATATAATTGAGTGTTAATCTCTAATGGGATACTTGATAAACCATCTTATCCCAAGATTTAAAGATTTCATTAAGAGACCTGATTTGGTTCTGCTCCCTATCCTTGTATAGTCCCTTGAGAACATCTACCCAGAATTCTTTAAATTCTTTTAAATCGGATACAGTCAATGGAGGGCATGTCACTGTTTGTATAGTTTGTTGGTCACCGAGAGACCCCAATGGGTTGTATCTTCCCTTCTTGAAATATTCCCCGAATGCGGAGAAGCTGAATCTTTTGAGAACCATGCAGCATGCATATAAATCAGTGAGTTTTTCAGGCTGGTATCCAACCATTTGAAAATCATCTTCAAATTCACACTTCATGACAAAGTCAACGGCTTCAATGGCTAGAGTTTCAGCCTGGGTGTATACACTTGATGAAACGTCATCAAATGACACGTTTTCAGGAACATCGATATGGGAAATATTGCCTGAACCATATGTTTTTGGATGGGACAGATTCTCAAAAGACACATCTCCGTCATCGTCAAGAGCCATTTCATCGTAATTGTAATCTGTAGGAGGTGGTGGTTGTTGTTGTTGTTGTTGTTGTTGTTCAGATACCTGTATATTGGTGTCCATTTTATAATCGTTATCAAGTAAATTGATATTCCTGCTCCTCCCTTGAATGGGATTCATATTATTATTCTCCTTGCAGATTGTATCTGCTATCAATTTAGCAGTCATATTGGATCTGTATGAAATGGTCAATAGTTCGTTTGTCAATGCTTTAATACACAAGTTCTTATCATTGGTCATTAATACAACCATGTTTGTAGGATGTTCGTGTTTTAAGTAAAGACAACAATCCAAGATTGCATCATCCTTCATGGCATCTCTATCTATTCTTTCACTCAATTGTTGTCCTCTGATAATAATATCTCTGTCATGGAGAAACTTATAACACCAATCGATAGCCACACGGGCCTGTTTTGAAATTTCTCCTGCAGATGATGCAGACTTGAGTCCATCGAGTTCCTGGATGACTTGCTTTGGAATGATAATTCTGAATATATCATTATAAAACCTATGCAGGTCTCGTAGATCATTCAATAGAGTCAAATGACTGATAATAAAGTTTGTATCAATGACAAGGAAAATTGTATGCTCACCAACACCGCTGTCGGTGTTTTCATTGGAACTGGGTGGTGGTTGTGGTGATGATGAATTGTATGAAATATTGTTGTTATTGGATCCATAATTTCTTGCTTGTAAAACGAAATCTGTGATCTGTGACACTTCTTGCTGATTATGGGCATCATGTCCACCAGCAAACTTTTCACTAGAAAATGGAGATACTTCCCTTAATCCATGTGAAGAATGGATTGATGGTAAGTATTTGTCATTCATAACAATGCTTTATAGATATATCAATCCAATTCCACACATCGATTGTGACTCGATTCAAATCATTATCAGTATTGTCTTATAGAGAGAAAACATATCTCAAGTAGTAGTGTCTTTTCTCAGGCTGTGTAATATGTTCTCCTGGTGTACGGGTGTGTGTCAATTAAAAAGGGCAGTGCTAGATTGCAAAAGAAAACTGACATAACTCACATGTACAACTTCCGGTGCCTCATTTGCGCACCACGACATTTATGCCTCTCGCTGGCATCCAGCCAGCTCCTTATTTTCATTGGACAATTCCCTCGCCCCCTAACTAAACTAAACTTAACTAAGTGCTCTCCAACTCTTTTTTTTTTTCTTTACAATAATAAATTATTGACACCAAACACAACATATACAAATAACTTGATAACATTTCAACCTTTTCCCCCCTTATTTTCTTGTTCCACATATCAATTCCTTCACATAATATCCAATTGTTCAATCATGTCTTCCGTCGCAAAGTCTGCAGCAACTAAGATTGACTGGTCCAAGATCATTCCTCAATTAGGTTTATCAGGTCAAACCGCTACCGCATTAACTTCCTTCAAGAAGAGAAACGATGAAGCTAAGAGAATCTTATTCGAATTAAAGCAACAACCAACTGAAGTTGACTTTTCTTCATACAAGTCTACTTTAAAGAACTCTGCTATCGTTAACAAGGTTTCTTCTGATGTTTCCAAGTTTACTGCTTCCAAGGCTAACTTGTCAAAGCAATTAAACTTGATTCAAGCTTTCGAAGCTAAGGCTATTGAAAACGCTAAGGAAACCGAATCATTGGTTTTAGCTGAATTGACTGACTTGGAAAAGACCTTAGATAACATTGAAACCGCTAGACCATTCGACCAATTGACCGTTGATGACGTTGTCAAGGCCAGACCAGATATCGAAGAAAAGGTTCAAGATATGGTTGGTAAAGGTAGAGTTGAAGTTCCAGGTTACAAGGAGAAATTCGGTGATTTGGTTATCATGTAAGATCAGCTACTTTCAAACATTAACAGCATCATTACATTCACTCATTATTCACTACTACAAACGATATATCGCCAATACAATCCTCATTTAGAGAATTAAATAAATTAATGTATTTTTTGTTATGATTCAAGCATGACCCCCCCTTATACGTTGAATAAATAGATAACACTTCATTCACAATATGTATCATGCATGCTTCTTTTATTACTGATCCTTTATTATTCCTTTTGAAATCTTTTATGTTTATGAAATTTTGTGTTTTTTATTTTAGACAAATGAAAATTACTATTTATCATTTTTAAAGTTCAGGCAGGAGTTAGCGGAATATAGGAAAAAATCGAGTGAATTCAAGCTCAATTCCCACTCAATTGATCTTTAACCACTGATTTCCTTTACAAATGTAGAAGTATTCTAAATTTCAACTGTAATTGACTGATTTAAGAGGTGTATAATGTATTTTTCATATGTGGTTAGAGTAGGATATGATTTAACTAGTGTTGTCTGTCTCCCCCCCCCCCCCCCCCATATATAAGCGCACCTTTTTCTCGTGGCAGGCAACAAAAAAAAATAAGATTTCACCTGTATTTTATTTAGATATATTTGTATTCAGTGCAATTTTTTCAGATCACTACTACAAATATGAATGTTTACATCACCATGCTAACATATCATACATAATCATGTCTGAAGCAAATCAAGAGCTATCTGAACGATTTCTAAGTTGTTTATCAGTTGAAAAACAGGAGGATTTTGAACAGACAGCTGAGCTTTTATCATCAACATCTCCAAAGGCATTAGCATCAAATGGATTAGCTATACTGAACCTTTCAATCAACAATATCAGAACTGGTATAGGTGGGAAATTGATCATTGAACTTAATCTTCACTCTTCCGTTGGATCGGGATCTTCGAAAAAGTCCAAAAAGAAGGGAAGTTCCTCATCATCAACATCAAAATCAGACAACTCCGATTCATCATCGGTCATTGACACTGGCGACTTCAGAACGGGGGACATTGTCAAAATAGATAAATATTCTCATGATAAAAATGCAATGAATAATAAAAAACTCAAGAATTCTTCAAAAAAGTCAGATCAAGAGGAAGGAGAAGAACAAGACACTGATGTCACTGGTGTTGTGACATCAGTCTCCGACAGGCAAATCAATCTTGCTGTGTCCTTTGATAGTACCACAAGTGAAGGATCTAAAATTGAACAAAAATTAAACAATTTATATCAATCAGATTGTAAAGTTTGGATTGTACAGGTGAGTAATGAAATTACATACAATCGTATGGAATCCACAATGAGAAAATTAAGTGAATTGAACTCACAAACATCAACTCCAATAATGAAACTATTGCTAGGTGAGAATAAATATATACATCCAAGCTTTACTGAATTGGCAACCCAATTCAAGACTTTAGAATTCACTAATCCTACCTTAAATGAATCCCAAAAGCATGCAATCAACTTCAGTTTAAATAGTAATCTAAGTATCATCCATGGCCCTCCGGGAACTGGTAAGACAAGTACGGTGGTTGAGTTGGTCAAAGAAATGGTGAAGAAAAAGAGAGAGAATTCTGATACCAAAAAGATCCTCATTTGTGGTCCCTCTAATATATCCATTGATACCATTCTGGAACGGTTAAAGGACACTTTTCAAGGTCCAGATTATTCTAAATTGATTAGAGTTGGACACCCAGCTAGAATGTTGCCCCAGATTTTGAAACATTCGTTGGACTTGATTGTTGAAAACGAATCAAGTGAAGTGTTAGGAGGTATTTTGGATGATCTTAATAAATTAATGAAGAAAACTAAAAAGGTGAAAAGCTACAAGGAGCGTAGAGAAATATATCAGGAGATAAGGGACTTGAAGAAGGACTTGAGGTTCAGATCGAGAAAGGCTGTTTCTGATGCTTTGATAAAGTCAGAAGTTGTCCTAGCCACCTTGCACGGTTCCTCTGCCAGGGATTTGGCGCATTGTGTCAGAGATCATGGTGAGTTATTTGATACATTGATAATTGATGAAGTTTCCCAATCCTTAGAACCTTCATGTTGGATCCCATTAATGTACCATCAAGATATATCCAGGTTGATAATTGCGGGTGATAACAAACAATTATCCCCGACGATTAAAACTAAAGCTGATATGAAGGTGTCTAAAATGTTAAGTAAAACCCTCTTTGATCGACTTTTAGAAGTTCATGCTAATCATGATGAATTCACATGCTTTTTGAATATTCAATATAGAATGAATGAAAAGATAATGAGATTTCCAAGTGATGAGTTGTACTCGGGAAAATTGGTTGCGGATAATTCTGTGAAGGACAAAAAGGTTATTGATTTACCCTATGTTAAAAAAGTTGATAATGAAGATGATGTTGAAGAAGAAATAATTTGGTATGATACACAAGGTGGTAACTTTGCTGAAAGTGATTCGGCAGAAGAAAGTACTACTAAAGGAGGTGCTATGTTTTCTTCGAAGTATAACGAAGGTGAATGTTACTTGGTGTTAAAACATGTGAAATCATTGATAAATTCTGGTGTTAAACAGGAGGATATAGGTATTATATCTCCATATAATGCACAAGTTTCAAAGTTGAAGAAATTAATCAGAAATGGTAATATAAGCGATGATGATGACACCAACAATGGGCAACTTGGTTCGAATGAAAAGTTCGAGCACATTGAAATCAGTACTGTTGATGGTTTCCAAGGTCGTGAAAAGGAAGTAATTATATTATCAATGGTTAGATCAAATGATGATCACACTGTTGGGTTTCTAGAAGATTTCAGAAGATTAAATGTTTCAATCACCAGATGCAAGAAGCAGCTTTGCATTGTTGGTGATTTTGAAACTTTGAGTGAAAGCAATGTTGCGTTCTTGAAAAATTGGTGTAACTGGTGTGAGGATAATGCCGACATCAGGTATGCAGATAGTGAAGAGCTGTACTAAAAACGTATTTATTTTTGTATAACGTTATTGTTTATGTTTCGGTTTATCGTTTATAGAGAAATTCATAATCAAAAACACAAAAGTTTTATAAAGAGTAGCATTAAAGAACATGGATATATGTATCCATATATGTAAAAGCCAAGAAGATAGAATCATAATCTGTTAAAAGAAAGTAGAATATGGAAAAAAATGAGGGGTCCTATAGAAAATAAGAAAATAAGAAAACAATTAGAAAGGGAAGCAAAATAAAGACAGAACGTGATGATAATTTGAAATGGATTTAACAAGTATGATAGTTGTTATTAAAAACAGGAAAGACAAATGTACAAAAAGAAACGTAAATTGGGTAGAGCGTATAATTAATAATTATGACATGGGGAAGTGGAATGTTTTTCTATTTAAAACAAAAAGGATTGCCGTTATTCATATTGTAGTGGGGGTAATAATATATGTACCATAAGTTTAGTCATTATTCAGAAAGATGCAAATCCGAAGCACGCACGGAATAGTTCAAGGAGCCATCAGCTTGATACAATGGGTGGTTCTCTTTAACATAAGATTGACCGTCATCGTTCGGATCTTCATAATCATCGCCATCATCATCACCATCATCGTTAGTATATCTAATACCAGCAGAAGCACCATCCTCGTCGTCATCTTCTTCCTCTTCTTCACGGTATTCATAGTCTTCGTCTTCATCAAAGCCAGCATTATCATCCAAATCTCCAGAAGTCATTTGATGGTATGGATGACCGCCGATCGAAGAGGAAATAACACCTTGAACATGATGTGGATGTTCATCTTCTTCTGATTCTTCATCGTCAGATGAGCCTCCAAACTTATCAGAATCACCAGTCATTTGATGAGCCATGTAAGCAGAGAACTGGTCAGCATCCAGATCATTATCATCCAGCTCTGCAGTTTCTTGTTCTTCAGTGGCATCGTTTCCATAGACCATTCTAAAAACGTTGCTACCATCACCTGAATCACCTTCTTCTAATCCATTTTCGTATAAAAGTTGTTCATCAACTAACTCATTGACGCCATCGCCATCGCTACCTAGAACAGTATTATATTTATTCCTAGTTTCCATTAATGTTCCACTAACATATTGGTTCCATTCTTCAGTAGAAACGGCATCCTCGATAATTGGAGATTTAGCAGTGTTCATCAAATCTGGAGAGCTAAATTTTAAAACCTCTTCAGCAATCAAGTTCAAATGACCCATGTATCCTAATCTTAACCCAGTTTCTTCTTCATATTCAATGCATTTGTTGTGGCCATCTATAATGAGTTTGGTGATTTCACCTCTACCAAATAAATCTATTGCCAAAAACTTGTTGTAACCAATTTCCATAGAAGCGCTCAGTATCTGTTGAACAATATCAAAGACGACATTATGCAGGAAGTTGTTCCATGGGAATCTGAAAAACATATGTAGGATTGTAACTATCACGTTGTTATCATATAAAGCTATCTTAAGTTGGTCACCAACAACAGGGTTATGTCTTAAAGCAGCCTCAGATTCAGAATCATCCTCCATCAAAGCAGTTTCATCCATATCTATTGATTGGTCTGCCAACTGGTTTTCTTGGTCATTGGATTCCTCGTCTTCTTCTGGATTTAAAGTTTGGTCAGCTGCTTCGTCATCATCCTCTGCATCTCCTTCTTCTTCTTCTTCTTCTTCTTCTTCTTCTGCAGCATTATGATCCAACTCACTTTCAGGAAGTTGCTCAGTTTCTTGTTCATTCTTGATGTCATTTTCTTGTGCATCTTCATACTCTTTGTATTCATTAGGGCTCAATCTTAAGTTCCCAACATCCCTTGATATATCAACTTCATCGATTGACGTATTTGAATCGGCATCTACATTATTTAGAAGGTCCCTTTGTTGTTGTATTAGTTTTTCTCTGACTTCGTCCCTTTCATTGACAATCTCTTCACTTCTTTCATCATTTAACAAAGCCATGTTAGAGCAATGAATTAACTCAGCAACTAATTCACATATTTTAAATCTCTCAAAACCTAGAGGTTCAATTTCACCAAAAGGAGTCTCCAACTTCTTGTTAACTTTCTTTTCTAACATTTTGGTAAATTCGGGCATAGCCTGGGCGAAAACCTTCACTAAGGTACCCAAATATATAGGATCTCTTGGAGTCGGTGGGTGAGATTCCACGGTTATATACACAACTGGAACGGCATCATAATCAGAATTATTCTTTCTAATGATTTCAATAACAATTCCAACACCGTTTGACAAACCAGTACCGCCTTGCAACATCATTTTAACTAACATGCCCACAATTGGCTCACTGACCAACTGTCTACTGAGTTCATTAGGACCAATTGTTGTATTTTCAGCATTATTTGCAGATATCGTAATAAAGGCCTTTAAAAAGTCACCGGCAGCGCTTTGAACAGATGGAGAAACAAAGTGATCTAGAAAAGCCACCAGGGATGGTATTAAACCTTGATCCTTCAAGACATCAATAACACCAGTAGATGAATCTGGTTTATCTGTAGAAATCACTTTTAGTAGGAAATCCATTAATGGAGGTGTATCTATGTGTCTCATGAATCTTTCAACAAGGTAGGTATCCTGTAAAATAAATTGAAGCATTTCATCCATTTTCATATCTAGTAAATGTTCATTAATTTTCATAAAAAAGGTAGCAGAGAAGATGGGCAGGGGAGCTGGTCTATCTAGCAAACTCCATAGCTTTTCAACCAAGTGAACATTCTCCATGAAGGAGTCTGTCAAGGACCAGACATCAGAAGATAGGATTTCAGCGGCAACCTGGGCACGTCTTGAATGCTGTTCAGCCAACGTTTCTTCTTCCTCTTCTTCATCCTCATTATAATCGTCGTCCATGTTGATATCATCACCAAAAGAAGTATCTTCAATTCCTTTAGAAGAATCCTCAGAGTCTGTATCTGAGTCTGTATCCGAATCAGAGTCAGAATCTAATTTCTTTTCTTCATCTGACACATCGCTTGTTAATATAGGCTTGTTCTCATCAGATGTATTATCTTGCTCTTTCTCTTCCTTTATATCCTTTTCATCTCCTTCGGTTTCTTTTTCATCAACATTGGATGGTTCTTTGACTGGTGCAGAACTGGAAGAGTCTTCAGTCTTTTCTTGTTCTTCGATTAGTGTTTTGTCTGTGTCATCACCGCTGTCAATTTCAGGTACATCGGGCTCAACCGGTGTTTCAAGCTTTTCCTCTTCGGTGTCCTTTTCTGTTTCTGTTTCTGTTTCTTTTTCTTCTTTTTCTTCTTCTTCTTCTTCTTGCTGTTGCAGCAGCAGCTGGTGCTGCTGTTGTTGTTGTTGTAGTTGTTGTCGTTGCTGTTCCTCTTCTTCTTCTCTTTGATATTCGTCATCTTCTATAACATAATCAACCAAACGTTCTAAAACTTCGGGTTCTCTTAGATATTCCACCAATCTTGCATTTGAGGACACCAGTTCATGGATTGTTTCTGTTTCATCTAATAGATCCTCTAGTGTGAAATCAGATCTCTCAAGTATTTTTGTGACTCTGGATGCATAATTGCTAGTAAATTTCCAAAATCCAGACATCTTGCGTGGTGGTGATATATATATATATGTTGTTGAGCAAATGGGGGGGAAGGTTGATATTAAATGATATTATAATGAATTAAATAATAAAGGGGTTGGTAATAATAAAAATTCTATAATTGATGTGATAATGGTGAAAAATGCAATAAGAAAACGTTATATGAATAAGGTGAATCAATAACAATGATTTTGGGATCAATTTCGGTGTACAGAAATAATATAAATAGCAGGATAGGCACCAAAGATATAAAAATCACTAAAGTACAGAGGTTGATTAATATATTGAAATATTGTGGAATTAGGAATTCAATTGATGGTCGATCAATTAATTTCAAATGCAATTATGATGATATGATGTGTATATGGGAACAATAATATTGGGGTATGGGGTTTTCTTTCTTTCTTTCTTTGGTTGTATCAAAAGGTTTTTGGATGGGTGGATATATTTATGTATATTTGAACAGAAAAAAAAAAGCACAGGTATTTGATCCGCAAATATCTATAAGTGTTTTAGTTTCCAGATGAATAAATGGATAAAAAGAGGAGAAGGAGAGAGATGAATTGGTTGATTGGATGTATGTATTTAAGTACGAATGTAATGGATGGTGGTTGGAGGGGGGGGAGAGGAGAGGTGGGTATGGGAGGGTTCAATGAATGAGATATGTCGTGTAATATTTCTCCTTCAAATCTGTTAAAAAAAACCTCTTATTGGTAAATTTGGATCTTAATAGCAATCCAATAGAGCTAAAGATTAGATATATAAATTCAGAGGAGTAACTTGGAATGAAATGTGTGTAAATGGTTGTGTTTAATTGTTGTTTGCTAAGTCTTCTTTTTTTTTTCACAAAGACGGTTTTCAGTTTTCCCCTTTTCCCATCTCCTTTTCGATAAAATTGCCAGCCAAAATAAAAATTATCGTCTCACCTCACTCACCCTTTCCATGAAGAGACAGAGAAAGAGAGAGAGACAGTTCAACAAAAAAACATTCTGGTGTAGAGATGTTTATTTGTGGTTAGGGTCCATCCCATATATATATATATTACATACTAACTCCTTTTTCTAATTTACTTATGTATTATGATTGTTTTTTTTTCCTTTAGAATACAAATAATCGATAAGTAGTAATGACATAAAAGTGACAATAATGAGGGAGAAAATAATTAATAAAAAACACAAGAAGCAGAATAGGTTTAAACTACTCTACCTCTCGGGCGGACGGATAGGAGATAAAGCTAGTTAGTTTATATATCGTTAAACTGTTGCAACCAACTGATAAATCTATCAACCAACCCAACAATGCTATGTCTAGTTTCGACATCTTCTTCTGGGAAAAAAGTCTCTAGTTTACTCTTGATTAAAACGACATCTTGGATGTCAACTAATGCCTTCAACACCTTGAACGACAATAATGAAAACTCACCATAGTATCTATAATTCCAACTAATCAATTTACAAACCAACTTCAGAATGAAATCCTCGGGTAAACCATAGCTAGTAACGTTTGGATTCTCCTTTCTTCCTCTATAACTGGTTTTGATGGCGTTAAGTTTTCTAAATTCAACATCATTGTGGCTGTAATATAAGAAATACTCCAGTATTGAATGACATGCAAATATGCTGAATCTAGAGTCAAGACATGTTTTCAATGGTATCAGGGACTGTTCAAAATGGTGAACCCTTAGGCATTCTTCTCCAATCAATTCCCACTCCAATGACATATGTCCTAAATCTGTGATATCATCAGCGGTAGAACGCTCATGGGCCCAGATTAATGCAGATTTCAAATTTTCATAGAAAATTAAAAATAATGAATCTAACCAACGTTCACTCAGTCTTTTAGTTTTGAACTTTGAAGATATTCTGGACAATGATGCTGTGGATCCATTTTTCGATGAGAATGACAATGAATGAGAACGACTTCTACTACCATTGGTGATTGTAGTAGGAGGAAGAAGCCCCTGTGTATGTGGTTGTGGTTGTAGTTGTTGCTGTTGCTGTTGCTGTTGTTGTTGTTGTTGGAGCAACTCCTTTTGCTCCTTCTGTTGTTCAAATAGCACAGATTTGTTGTATTCATCCTCCATCACAAAAACTGTGGATCTTAATCTAAGTAACTCCGTCCACCCCAATTGTCTTGCCATAATGGCCATCAAGTCATAGGCTTCCTTGAATGTACATTGGAGTTTAGTTTGTTCGTAAATTTGAACATGGGTTGGATGGATCGATTCAATTTGATTTGCTGGAGAGAATTCAACAATACCACCATATCCAGAAACATATCCAAATGCTTCACAACTTGCCCAAACACCACTTAGCTTCCCTTCCAATGGGAATGGGAAATTAAAAGAGTGTGGTTTTAATGCAGGGTATATGTCCTTCTTCTTATTAGAATACATTGGTGCTGCATTTAATGCCAGCAGAGCATTTTGATAATCCTTGATCAATATATACACTTCAATCAATGTCTTCCAACATTCGAATTCGGTTGGTAAACTCTCTACAGCTCTGGCAGCGGAAAGTATAGCTAGATCTGATCTATCCTGTGAAATTAAAAATCTAGCCTGTTCCAAAAGCAACCATCCATCACGTGCATTTTCGTTCAACAATTCATGGATTAGTCTGACCGCCTTTGCATGATCTCCCTTGGCTAACAACACTCTGACTATTAGCACATCTATATCAACGTTGGTTATTTGAGCTAATTTTTCCAATTCTGCTAGGACAAAATCATAGTACCCTGTAACCTCCAGTAACTTAAAGATTGCGTCAACCAAGTAATTGTTTAATATTGAGCTTTGGTTTATCAAATCCCTACTACCGACGGATGGTCCCCTTGGAATCAGACTGATCATGGCAGTCAATGCTTGTTTGGCATCCTTTGTTGATTGGATTGGGTTGTACATGCACATACCAGGAAGTTGTCTTTCAACGCTATCGGAAAAGATAACACTTCTAATTAACGATGAAACATATGTCTCTAACCACAATGATGATGTCTTGGTATCTTCCGAATTGATGCTCACTGTAACCTTGTTTCTAGCTATTGGCATAAATTGAACCATTGGTTCCGTTGATGAAGGAAAAGTACATCTCATTCTGACATCACCCTTCGTGAAACAATTGTATGAGCAATAAGTTCCCACTCGTGGATGTTTGTCGGAGGCATGGTGTTTATCATTGACTTGAATGGTTTGTAAAAACATATACGGTTGTATAACACTTGATGTGTTTAACCCTGTTGCGTAAAGATACTCTCCGATTTCTTGCTTTGACGATTTATCATACTTGGACAAATGAATTAAATCCGGAGGACCCAATTCTCTCAATTCCGGTAGTATATTTGTTCTGAATTGAATAGATTCACCAATGGTAGTCTCCTGAATGCTTGGAGTTATCACTGTAGGTTTGTGTGGAGAGTGACTGGTCAAACTCGATAACAATGAAAAGTTGAGCCCACTGCTAACAGAGTTCTTTCGATTGCTTTCAAAACTAGACATCGTTGCAATTGTTCTAATATTGATCGATCTATGGTTTCAATTCTGCACAGTTGAAGAAGAAAAAAAAGACAGGTAGCAATTGGAATGATTTTAATTATTATCCTTTTTATTCAATTGTTTGATCCCTTTCAAAATCTTGGAAAATGTAAGCAAATTCGAATCGTCTTTCGTTTTTCTTTTTTTTTTAGCGTTTTGGACCGACCCTTTCCCCTTATAGAGTGACTACCAAAAAGTGGGTTGTTACGTGTACCAAATCCTCTCCTGGTTGCCTCATTATTTAATATTTAAATTCGGCTGAGTAAAAAAATAGAGGTCGATTGGACGATTGGACGATTGGTAACAAGTACACCGCCTTTCTTAGGTTTTTTTCTTTTTTTTTTGGGGAGGGCCCCGAAGATCAATTTAGCTCATCATCATCATCTTTCATGCAGTCCTTGCTTTAATTTGTGTACTAAGTAAATAACACTAAAATCATTACAAAGAAGTGGGGTTTAATGATTATTGGCCTAGATTGGTTTCTTATTTGTGTTGCTTGTTGTTTTTTTTTTGTCAATCTAAACATTCAACTGTGTGTTAGGGATAGGGAGCAGTATCCTTTTTTTTTAAGAAGAAGAATAAACTACAAGATAACAACTTTTTTTTGTTCATTCTGCTACCTCAATTGAATCTTACTAATAGCCGAAACTAGAGGACTGTTTGTATATCAAAAGATAAGTGATACCAATTGAGATAAGAAGGAGATATGATCGAGGAAGGAAGGGCACCACGAAGAGTCAATGTTTCAAGTGATGTATCATAGTAAAAAAAAAACAATTGAATATGTCAAACCTATGTATCTAGGTTGAATATATAATTAACAGGGCATGTCTGAAACATGGATGAAAAAGTAGTGTAATTCGGTATGGACTACTCTGTTGAACGTATTCAAATGTTTATCAAAGAAAAAAAAAGACAGGGGTACGATTACTGATTACAGAAAGTTTTTGTGGAAAGGGAGAGTGGACTGACTGAATTGGAAATTTGTAAATAAGTTACCAAATCTAAACATGTGGAGAAGAGTCAAAAGAAAAGAAAAAAAAATGGGTGATGCTAGCCGTTACTTTACTTGCTATAACACTAAATAACTTTTAATTGAGTTAATTAAAGTGGAGGTTTTTCCACCGAGAAGAATAGGGGAAATGAAAAAAATAATTAAACGCTTGCATGGCGCTATGTCTCTGTTAGCGAAAGAACGGTTCAACTTGTAGGAATTCGAGATTATTGGTCGGAAATTTTGATACTCGAAAAGGGTTTGGCTGAAGAAAACTTTTAAAAGTCTATTGTTTTCCGTTGGAAAATTTTCATTCCCTATCAGATCTGCATAGTTAAGGGAAAAAAAAGAAATTTCAGCGGCTTTATTTGAAGTAATAACATTTCTAAGTGATGGGATTGGTAAATGATATACACATCTTGGGATAGATAATAGTCATATAGATGGTAGATAAAGCTTGACATGATATCAGAAGTTTAAAAGATAAGAAGCAATGTTAAAAGAGTTTTAATGATATATGATTCTATATATATATGCAGACCATCTTCCCAGAGTTTATATTCTTCTGTTCTTGTAGGTGCTTTCTAGAGTTTTCACTTCAATTGTAAAAAAAGTTAAAAATATTCTTCAACGTACTAATACACCAATATTAGTTTAAAAGATATGTTAAGAAAGAAAGGTTTCGGTTCATCAGCAGAACCTATTGTTGTTGAAGAAAAGATGACACCTTCCCAAGAGAAGAGTTCCTCCACATTAGAGGTTACCTCATTTACAAATGATATATCAGAGGTTAAAACAAATACAAGTACATATAATGTTAGTCCTGGCTTGAAAGGTCATACCAAAAGAAAACTGAAAAGTCGTCATATTAATCTGATCTCCCTTGGTGGTGCTATTGGTACCGCTCTGTTTGTCACCATCGGTACTGGTTTGAATCACGGTGGTCCAGGTAACTTATTTGTGGCATTTATGATTCAAGGTTTCATCATCTATTTGATCACTCTAACGCTTGGTGAAATGGTTTGTTATTTGCCTGTCGATTCACCATTTATCACACTTGCTGGTAGATTCGTGGATCCAGCTCTTGAATTTGCATCAGGTTATAACTATTACATAATGGTGTCCTTGTACTTACCATTCGAAATCACATCTGTTAATAGTATGATCCATTTCTGGAGAACAGACTACTCTGCTGCAGATGCCTTCGTTCCTCAAATTGTCATTTACGTTCTATTGAATGTGTTCGCTGTTGATTTCTATGGTGAATCCGAGTTTGTCCTATCTATAGCAAAGGTCATCATGGCTTCCGGTTTATTGGTGTTTACCTTCATCACCATGGTCGGTGGTAATCCACAGCATGATGTGTTTGGTTTCAGAAACTTTAAAGGTGTTGATAATGCATTCCCACAGTACTTGGGTACTGGAGCATCTGCTTTCTGGGCCGCGTACATGAAAGCCATTTTCACAGAGGCTGCCCCTGAATTTATGAGTATGGTTGCTGGTGAGACTGAAAATCCAAGAAAGGTTCTACCAAAGGCATTTAAGTCTATTATTTACAGAATTGGTCTTTTCAACATATTAGGTGCCTTATCAGTGGGTATTTTGTTAAAGCACGATGACGCTACATTAGCCAAGGCCATCGCTGAAGGTGCTGCTGGTGCCAATGTGTCCCCATATGTTATTGCAATGAGAAACATGAAGATCAAAGCACTACCGCATATTGTCAATGCTGTGTGTTGTACAGCATCATTCTCTGCTGGTAACTCATTCATGTACTGTTCATCTAGATCATTGTTTGCGTTATCTAAAAGAGGATATGCTCCAAAGTTTTTCCAATTCACAACCAAGAGAGGTGTTCCACTTGTGGCATTGGCTTTATCTGTTTGCTTCTCATGTTTAGCATTATTACAACTAGGTTCCACTGCATCCACTGCATTAGACTGGATGATTAATTTAACCACTGGTGCTCAAGTGATCAATTATTTCTATATGATGATCACTTATTTGTGCTTCTATAAAGCATGTAAGGTGCAAGGCTTCGATAGATTGAAGATGCCATTACAGTCTTGGTGTACAAAGTTGCAACCATATCCTGCAATCTTCTGTGCAATTTGTTGTTTTATCATCATATTTTTCCTTGGTTGTCAGGCATTTATTACTTCTTTTGATGTTGACTCATTCTTGTATTATTATTTAATGGTGTTTGTCAACATTGCTCTGCTTTTATTCTGGAAGATCGTGAAAAGATCGAAATTCGTCAAGCCAGAAGAAGCCGATATGATCTCTGACCTTGAAGAAATCGAACTTCATGAACGTGAATTCTACGCTAGACATCCTGCTCCGGAAGGTAGAATTGCAAAGATTCTTGATTGGGTCTTCTGAATAAGAAATGAAGAGAGAGAGAAAGAGATAGGGTCAAACTAAGAAGATATGAATGAAGGAGGTCATGAATACTAAGAAGACGGAGATCATGAAAACTAAGAAGAAGAAACAACTATTTTTATTGCTTTAAATTTTTCCTGCTTTTTTTTATTTTATTTGTACATTTGTGTGTTTATCCGTTGGTATCTACAAATTGGTAAATATATATACATATATAAGTATATAAATTATTAAATTTATTATTATCATCATCATCATCTGTATTGGGCACGTATCCCAGTTTTTTTTTTATCTATTCTCGGAAGATAAGTACACCTCGGATTTATAGAAGATGTTAAACGAGATATTCTCCTGCTGCCGATAGACTGACTCAATTGTTTAGAGTGTTTTTGTTTTGTTTTCGTTAAGACGCTTTGTTCCTATACTTTCCTTGATGAATGTGGATACCGTCATTAAATAATAGCAAAAGAAATTGTGGTGGAAATCAAAATAGTGATGTTTTCACAGAGAACATGGCGAAGCAGTAGAATTAGGTTACACATGTGCACGATAATACTTCGTGCATACACCTATATAATTAGATATACAAATAGTATATAACATAGCATAGTATATAGCAGCGATTGCGATGATTCATCTATATATATATAGTTTAGATAGGTTCATCATCATGAGGGATTAATAATATGAATTAATAATACTATTTCATGTCGAGTAGAAGGTTTAAGTTTCGGCATTCTCGCATTTATAATGAGGGAGAGGGAGAGGCAGAGGGGGGTGCTGCACATTTCTTTTTTTTTGTTGTGTGGTGAAGGGTAACTGAGACCCCCGGGGAGTTGGAGTTGGAGAGGGAAAGGGCGGCGGCGGCGGCGATAAATCTCTCCCTTCCCTTTCTTTTTTTTTTCTTTTTCTGGGCACACGACATAGTCGACAAACCTATTCACTCTCAGCCTCTGACATCCTAGACAACACAGATGATCATATCGACGATCAGTTGTTACTCAGTACTCGTCATATATGCTAAATCGAAAGTATATATATACATCTATATACATACATATATATGTTAGAGATCCATACTCAATTTATGCACAGTTAAACAATAGGAGTTTGAAAGAAACCTACCTCACCGATGTGAGGTCTCGACTTTATCCGGCTCTTAGCCTGTCCCATAATTCTTGATGGGTTTTTTTTTCTAAACCAAGAAAACTAAACATTTACTGTACGAAATGGGATGATTAACAGCAATTATACATATTACTGATTAGTGATATCTGAAATCCCAAGTATATGCGATGGGTGTATGACGTTGTTCAAAAAGAAAGAAAACACAGATATATAGTAAAAAAGGGGCAGTCGTTAATCTGGATATCATCTATGAAAATTTGGTTATGGTTGAAGGTGTAGATGATATTATGTACACATATCATATATATATATTCCAATGTTAAAATATCACAACTTCCCGAGTTTATATTTTGATGTATCGAAAAATAAATAAATAAAGGAAGAAAGAAAAAAGAGGACAATTTGTCAAATGAATTAAAATCAAAAATAAGATTTATGTCAAGTCCAAAAAAAAAATATACAACATTATAGTAAAGAAACGTTTTATATATATATTTAATGATTTAATGATAGCCAGCCATATTATATACATATATATATATATATACATGTGGAGGGTATGGCTAAAGTAGATTTATCTCTTGAAGTGACATAATAAATACTACACGCAGACAGACGACAGACCGATAGACCGACTTTAACAACAACAACTGGCCCGCCAACCTTAATTAATCAGCCAAGACGAAAAGAGCCGAAAATGGCAATTGATGAGCCGCATATCGGCAACTCTTCGCTCCTTAATTTTATTTTCTGCTGGGTGTACAAGTCCCCCTACAAGGCTAACAGCCGAAGGGAGCTATGAAATCTGTATGCACTTAATTAGCTAATTTTCGGCATTAATCTTCGCTTTTTGTAAGAACGTACCGAGAAAGTTGTCGACAAACTCACATATAAAAATATGCAATCAAAACAAATTTCCCTTTTCCTATTTTAATTCACCAGCAGAAAAAAAAAAGTTGGTAAAAAAATTTTAATATTTTAAATAGAATTGTTTTCTTGTATAAATAAACCTTGCATTCCTTTCTTTTATATATACGGACGTTGTTGTCGTTGTTTCTGTTATCTTCTACTTCTCTCTGTTTTGTATAAATCTCTTTTTCTCTCCTTTTTCCCTTTAATAACTAATCTTTTATATCCATATAGATATAGATATAGATATATTCACCAATTGATAACTATTATTCATTTAACAGAAAATAACTCTAATAATACCCATAATAATCAACAATTACATTAACTCAAGAATAAAAGAAATAATTAGTGACAAAACCACAAGAAAACAAAGAAAATAATGAATAATTCAACTTCAAAATCGTCGATAACATCCTCTTCGAATTTAGCTCAATCATTCCAAACAGCTAATAGCGACTTTGAGGATGCAAGTTCGGCAGTTCATAACACTGCCGAACAAGCAGCAGCTAGCAACTCTGTGCACACAATTGAAGGAACATCCTCAGGAACCTATGCACCAACGCAAGAACAAGAACAGAAGAAGGTTGATGAAACAACTCCAACCGGATCCGGCTCTACAGATTCTGTTTTACTAAACGATGACGCTTCGGATGCTTCCTCATATGCTCCATCTTCTGAAAATGAAGACATTGAAAAATTCATTCCTAGAGATGGGGATGGAGATGAAGTTGTTAGAACTGAGTCTCACGTTGCCGCTTCATTAAACATTTCCAGAATTTTAACTAATGCTGCTTCTATTGAAGAAGATGTTCGTAAACAAGAAGAGGCTGGTATTGCTATTCCGCCAATGGGTGGTGGAAGAGATTACCCACCAGCGCTGCCTGACAGGGAAGCATACACTGTTGCTTTCGATGGTCCTGAAGATCCAATTCACCCTCACAACTGGCCATTTTTCAAGAAATTTCTGATTTGCTCATTAATTGCCTATAACTCTTTCTGTATTGCCTTTGGTTCTGCTGTTTTCGCTGCCTCTGTTCCAGTCATTTCCGAACTGTTCCATGTTCGTCAAGTTGTCTCCACATTAGGTATCTCATTGTATGTGTTTGGTTTCGCCACCGGTCCTATCGTCTGGGCTCCAATGTCAGAATTGTACGGTAGAAAGCCAATCATCTTAATCTCATCATTTCTGTTTACCGTGTTTAACTTTGCCGTTGCCGTCTCTGATAGATTAGAGTCTGTTCTTATATGTAGATTCTTTGCCGGATGTTTAGGTGCTGCTCCTATGGTTGTTGTTCCTGCTGCTTTTGCTGATATGTATGGTAACAGATCAAGAGGTACAGCTATTGTCATCTTTGCCATGGCTATTATTATTGCTCCTATGGTGGCTCCATTCATTGGTGCCTTCATTGTTAAGAATGGTTCTATGGGATGGAGATGGCCTTCCTTTATGACTGCTATTGTCAATATCCCATCATTTGTCTTCATTCCTCGGTTCTTGGATGAAACTCATCATCCTATCATTTTAGTTGAAAAGGCTAGAGAAATCAAGAGAAGAACAGGTAACTGGGGTATCCATGCTCCACATGATGAATTCACTTTCTCATTCAAGGAAATTGTCGAAAAGAACTTAACCAGACCATTGATTATGTTATTCACTGAACCAATTATCTTCTTAGTGTCATTGTACAATGCTTTCATTTACGGTATGTTGTACTTATTCTTGACTGCTTACCCAATTGTTTTCCAAGAAGGTTATGGTATGACCCCCGGTGTGGCTGAATTGCCATATTTCGGTTTAGTTATTGGTTGTCTTATAAGTGGTCTGTACTGTATCTGGAGTGAAAGATCCTATGTTAAGAAATTAGAAGCTAATGGTGGTAAGGTTATTCCTGAAGCTAGAATCCCACCTATGATTGTGTCTTCCTTTGCCTTCCCAATTGGTGTTTTCTGGTTCACATGGACTGGTAACTATCACAAGCATGTTCACTGGATGGTTCCAACTGTTTCTGGTCTTTTCACTGGTTTCGGTTTGATGGGTATTATGGTTACCTCAATTAACTATATTATTGATTCCTATTTGGTTTTTGCTGCCTCTGCCGTTGCTTCGAACACATTCTTGAGATGTGCCTTCGGTGGTGCTTTCCCATTGTTTGCTAACTATATGTTCACCGCCATGCATACTAACTGGGCTGGTCTGTTATTAGGTTTGTTCTCCACTGGTTTGATTCTATGTCCAATTTTGTTCTACCTGTTTGGTAAGAGATTGAGACAAAAATCTAAATATGCCTTTGACTTGAGTTAAACTCCTAACATATATCTAACTTCAATCAATCAATTAGCAATCAATAATCACAGTTAACTATTTACTAATCATCACCACATTTAATCAATCATTCAATAGTGTTTTTTTTATAATTTTTTTTTTACTTACGCAAGAAAAACAAATTATGTTGAGAAATTTATTTCATTTTACAAGGATCCTTATTTTTACTCCTTTATCATATATAGACATATTCCCTCCTACATATTCTGATTAGCATTTCTATTTCATAGTTCTAATATCCTTTCCCCCCCCCTTTAATTTATTACACTTTGTGTTTTCAAAAACGAGTTTTATTCTTTTTACTTTTTACTTTATTTTATTTAATGATTCCACCCATTTAACTATTTCTCTTCCTTTCTCCCTCGTTTCTATACCAATAAATAAATAATTAATTAACTTACTTAAAAAAAATATTAAAGATGTACTTTATAATAATTGCAATGTTCTACAATGCGATGATCATGCATGATCATGATGACCTGCTTTGAAAAAAAAAATATTTATAATTATATCGTAGTAATAATATATGCAAAGAGTTTATATTTATATTTAAGATTTTTTTTTTTGTTTATGTAAATAGACAATAAGAAAAGAATTATAGATCCATGAGATAACATGTGGTATAAGGAAGCAATAATAGTAGTAGTAGTAATAAGTAAACCAACCCAATCAAAACCAAAAAAAAGAATACCGTGAAAAGCAGCAACAGATAGAGCTGATAAATAAGCCTTAGTTAAGAACCAAAGAATTGAAATAAGAAAAGAATGCTAATAAATAATAACAGAGAGTAGACGAAAGAAATAGAGACACAATTAATGAATCATATAATATGCAAATCTAAGACACAATTGGATTCAATTAGAATTAGAATTCAAAGTGACTGATCTCGCTGTCTCTTCTTTGACGAGAGTTAAACTCTGGAGAAGTTGGGGACACATTTGGAATAACAAATGGTTCACCTAAAGTACCTGACAATTGCAAGTACTTTTCACTACCGTTAACAGAGTAATCATGAACCGAATGGAATTCAGTTGGGTGTGTGATGTGTTCGTTCTCTGAAGAACTTGATGATGTAGCCTTAATTTCGGAGTTCATATTTAAAATATAGTTTGTATGTGTTTGTTTGTATAAGGAGTCTGTCTAGAAATAAATCTATATGTTATGAATAAATTGGTAAATAGAGTTCAACAAATATTGGATAAGAAAAAGGGAATTGAATTAATTATAAATATATGGAATAATGTAAATGAAAGGGAAATGTATGGGTATTTATATGATTTACATTATAATCTGAAGCCACCACTGTTTAGAGAATGAATTGAATTGAGGGAAAAAAAAAAACAGAAAGGATCCAACACAGGGAAGATGACCCCCCATCATTTAATAATAACAACAATAATAATAATAATAATAATAACTAAAAGTCCGTTTTGACGTATACTAAAAGAATTAAGCAAAATTAAACTAATTAGTAATAACTAATGACTCAATAACATCATGTACCTCCTATTATGTAATTTACTAAATTTGGAGAGTCACGAACCTGCGGTTCACTTCTTTCTCGAACATTTCTTTTTTTTGTGTGTGTGTGTGTTTTTCTTCTCTATGCTTCTCTCGGTCCGGGGTAGCTGCGGACGGCTCACATTTGGTGGATGTCTGCGCGGGAGCGCCGTGCCGATGTGAATAGCGCGGATTGTGGCAGCCAGGCAAGGCAGGCAAGGCTGGTAGTAGGGAAGGTGGGTCGTGGGCAGCAGACTCACTCTCGCACTCCGGCTGGATAAGAAAAAAAAAGTGAGGTGGTTCAGCTTAACCTCACCCGGCCGGACATCGATAGACCAGACAGAGACAGGCCATAATTTACTATTATTTTTACTACATTACATTACACCAGTAAAACAACTTGGTTAAAATGAATATTGATCTTAATATATATATATAAGCAAACAAACAAATAAATAAATGAATAAATAGAGTTTAATGGATACAGTTTATGTTTATAGTTTGGATGAGCCAGTGTTACCCCATTGGTATATATTCCAACCTAGTGAGCCTGACGCACTGGAATATAATTCCTTACATGTATCATTTCTGGAGGCACCAGCACCTACAACAACTGGTAAGAAATGTTCGTTAGTTGGGTGTGATGATCTGTAAAGTTTTCTCCACTGCTCAACTTTTTGGATTTTGAGTAATTGGTCCAACACAGGCTCATCAGAAGTGGCTTGTGTCAAGACATTGGTCAAAATCTTGTTGAATGGTTCAACATAACTCAATGCACCTCCACCCATAGCGAATGCTCTACCCATGTCTCTCAAACTATGCACAGACATACCAGAGAAAATCAAGCATCCATTCAAGTCTCTGTACTTACTCAAAGCCTGGCCAAGTTTGTAATGGATCTCCATACCCGATGAGCCTGTTAACGATATTTGAACCAATGGAACACCAACATCATACTCTAAAGTGTCGTCAACTTTTGTGTCACCAAATGCAACTCTCAATGGAACCCACACACCGTGGTCAATACCTCTATTGGTGACCTTAGCAGTGAACCCATTGTTATTTAATGTGTCAACCACATCCTGTGACAATCCCCTATGACCAAATGTATGAAACTGTGTTCTGTAGTATTTTGCTGGGAATCCATAGAAATCGTAGATTAAACTATTCTCAATGTCTTGATCTAATTTGATGGATCTAGGACTAGCATTTCCAAAAGTGTAATCGAAAACTTCACTTTCACCATCGGATAATCCGTTAGGAACAGAAACTTCAATTGAATCATCCTTATTGGATTGCCAATGAGCTGACACCACAAGTATGAAATCAGGTTTCAATGTATTCTTGATGTAATCACCAACCTTCTTGGTTTCATCCCAAGCACCCTTGTCTGTACCAAATTCTGCATCTCTATCTGCAAAGGTTGGACCACCATGGGAAAAGAAAAACGTTGGTAGTGCACTGTCAGTCTTTTGGAGTTCAAACGGTGTATTGCTGGCAGTCATGTTCTTGTTTGTAAGCCTTGTTGCTGTGTGTTTAATTGACTTTGCTGTATTTAAGCTTGTGGTTGTGGCCTTTGAAAAAAATTTGGCAATGATAGACATAAAAACTATAAGTATAGCTATTAAGATCGCAGAGAAACGAAAGTTCATGAAATCAAAATCAATCAATGTGGAGTGTATATCTGGAATTGTTATTTTTAAATGTTGAAATCAAATTCAAGGATAACGCAACTGGTACCTTACTATGCTGAGATTTGAGATACACTTGTTCATTCTTATATGTTGTAGATTTATTCAGAGTTATTGATCTGATTATTTGGAAACGTTGAAAACTTTAATATATACATATCATTTGCTTATATAATTAACCACACGCTTACTAAGATTACAAATTTAATTTTTATCTGCCAGTTTTGGAAACTGGGTACGTAAAATATTAGTGCTAGTGCTACCATTTCATTCCAATTCAATTCAATTCAATTCATTGAATGCTTACTACTAAAGAATATTCAATAATAAGTACTATATTGAGTATAATACATTGGTAAAGTGGGTTAATAAAAATAATAAAATGCACTAGAAGAAGAACAACGAAAAAAAAAGAACTGAATGAGAAAATATATATAGGAAAATGAAAAGAGATAAGAAGATAGTAACTCAATTCACCCTTTTTTTTCATTAAAAAAAAACTGAAAGTATGCCAAAACATGAAAGACTCACAATGAAAAAAGGAAAAAGGAATAATTGTAGTGATAGAAATGGGTAGTCGTAAAGATAATGAAGAAGAAGAATATGTTCCGGACACATGCGTTATTAAAGTATATAAATCGTTATTTAAAGAGAATCAGTTAGATTTTAGCAGATGCTGGATGAGAAGCTAATGGGATTCCAGAAACTCCACTGATGGAACAACGAGCAGAACCAGTACCAGCTCTTGGTGGGTATCTGGCATCTGTATCTTCGAAATTGTGTCTGCAAGTACACCATGATTGCTCTTGGGTAGTCTCCATGATTTGAGCAATGTGATCACCACATCCAGTCCAGGACTTCTTTAAGCATAATGGGCAGACAGCAGTTTGACACATGTTTGATTGGGATTTAGATATTTGGAGATTGAATAAAACAAGTAAATGAATTGACTTTTTTTATAACTAGAGGTATGAAGAAGTAGGAGAAAGAAAATAAAAAGAATACATAATATGGGGTATCAAACTTTGTTGGGAATAGAGTCGGAATTTATATTCGATTGAGAAGAGCCATATATGCACCCTGTTAGACAGAATATGATTAATGATGATTCACTGATTCACATTTTTGTGCAGGTATAGAGAAAGTTAAAAAGAAAAGTGGACCCACTCAATCAATCAGTCAATCAATCACACAGTCAATCACTCACTGATTAGTTATTTAAAAATAACGGAGATATAATTATAGTCTAAAACATTAAAGGCATTTCTCTATAATAATAAGCATATGAAAACAAGCACAGGCTTAAACTTCTTCTTCTTCTTCTTTTACTTCCGTATATTATTAATTTATTACAGTAATTGTTTTGTTTATTTAATTAATTCCGGTAGATTGGAAACATCATTTCACATTGTTTGCTCTTCTACTCCTTTCAATTATATCTTTCCCCTCCCTTATGCCTCCTACATGATGTTATAATTCCTATTTATACTGATAAGGTATATATCTAATGTTGTCACACCCCACATCAGCAAAAGCAAAGAACCCCCATTTTCATTGATAAGGTTGTGTGCGCTGTCTTAACATAATGTGTCAAGAAGAATATAGAAATAATCACACTACCCATGAGATAAACTTACTTAATTAATAGATGATTCCCCGCAAACTAAAAACTGACTTCTATTATCCCCGGGAGGGCCTTACGAAGGAGCATTGCAAGCAGCAGAGTTTGCGCGCCTCTCCAACGGCGTCCGTGTGTCAAGGGTAGTAGGTACATCCAGCAGCCCATCTTTCTCTCACCCCCGGGAGAAAAGAATATATCATCTGATCAAGTTGATGCTGGTTCAATTACGTAGTTGTTTGTAAATAGTACACGTATACCATTTATTGATTAATCTAGTTACTTCTATGCAGGATGCTGTCATGACTTTATTGTGTCAGTTTAATGAATCACCAAGGCAAGGTACAGTAGACAGCAAAATAGAAAAAGAAAAAGAAGTCAGGTATAGTACTAATAGCAAAAGGTTAGTTATTTACCTCTAATCTCTTAGATTGCAATCATGGTTGTCTTATCGTCTAAATTAATCATATTCTATCTCTCCCCCTCTTCATGTTTGTAATTAAGGTGCCCAACAATCTAATTCTATAAGGCAGGGGAAGATAAGTAATCGAAGATTCATGTAAACCCCTAATAATTAAGTTCTCTATTAACATTTCTTGAATAAGTGACATATATAGTTAATAAATCTCTGTGTGTGGTGTGTGTGAAAACAAGTAAAATAAAAGAATAGTGGAATGTATTAAAAAAAGGAAAAGTAACATTCCCCTTTCTCTAAATCTTTTCAATAATCAAGTCAGTGTCATCCTCTGAGTCGACAACCAATGTAACTTTTGGTAGAATCTTAATGTTGTCCATATGGTTTGAAGGTGCTTGTGGAACTGGGGCAGTGAAATTCTGGATTGAGTTCAGCTCTGGGCTTGTAGAATCAATGTTTATGCCTTCATTTTCCTTATGGTTGTCCGGGATGACATTAGTTTGTGAAGTGATAACCTTTTCTGGTAACATAGTTGGACCAACAGTTTCAGTGATATCACCAACACCCCAGAAAGTCATCATAGATATAAAAGCTGTAGCTAAAGTAATTTCAGGATCGACCTTCTCGTCATCAATGATCAACTCATAGTCAAACTTCCATTGTCTCAATAATCTAACCTTGGCCACTCTTTCTCTTGTCTCTTCGTCGTTCCCACCAGGATTGGTAAATCTTTCCAAGTACTTAGAACCTCTGGTCCAAGCATACTTGTGACCATCATTTAAATAAAATGTTCTCAATCTACCTTGATGACCAGACTCGGCAGATATTTGTCTGTGCCGTAAGTGAGGTTTGTTATGAAAATCAAAGGATTTTAAAAAGAAACCGGCTCTAATTGTTGCAATCTCTCTTCTGCTTGGAAAGGTTAACAGTGACCACACTGGGTTAGTTGAAGACTCCCTTTGAATTGTGTAAACTTTAGTACCACTCTTGTCAAACACATTGATTAACTTTTGCTTGTTCTTATTGTCTCTTCTGACGTAAAAAGCTTTCGTTGGATTGGACAATGGAATGAAATTGGCATCGGTGGAATGATAATCCAAGTACTCCTTCATGTAAGCATGTTGGATGAAGTAAGTAGCTAATGTGGTTATTGAACTTTGAACATAAACAGCTGGGGCTTCAAAGATTGGCATTTTGGTAGGAGGTTGTTGTTTGTTCTTCTTTTTGAAAAGCTTAAAATATCTGTCTATCTCTAACAAGTTAACTGGATAGCAAATAAATATGCTGTGAGTGATTATTAAACACTTTTTTGAACTTTTAATAGTAAAAAAAGAATTCCAAATGAAAAGAGTAAAGATAGATAGAAGAATAAAAAGAGTTGAATATCCCACTTTCATACTTATATTCATATATTGAAGCTCCCTTTGTTTATCGTCAACATTTGGTGAAGTTGGCTGTGCGGGAGGTTGTGTGCTACCATTAATTATTATTATGTTACTATGTAACATTCTCCGCACGCGCAAAAAATGAACTTTTCACTAAGGCAGTTAGTTACCTAAGCTAGGTTTTACTGAAAACTGGTGTTAAACTAATGACTAAAGTATTATATTATACAGAGAAAACAAGACACAAGAGATATTTGGCAAATGGTTATGGAGATGGATATTTGAAACCATTGTGCACCCCAAGATAATGCATGGAAGAAGAAGAAAAAAATGGTGATCTATATGAAGAAAATGAAAAATAAAAATAAAAAAATGAAAAGCAAAACAACTAAACACAAAGATATTAAAATTAGGGAGGCTTTATTGAAGAAGAATTATGTTACATGATGTTCCAAGCATCTTCAGCACCATGGCAGAACTTACTACATGCAACAGAAGCAGAAAGTGGATATTCAGACAAACCAATCTTTTCATCAACGTACTCATCTGCAAAGTTATCCTTACCTCTGGCCATGGCACCCACAAAGACACAAATACTTTCATCATCATCCAATTTGTTGATATAGTCTTGAACTCTAATCACTGGAGCATCAAATGATAATGTAATTTTACGGCATTTAGTTGGTAAATGATCTGTAATTGGGTTCTTGATGACTTTCAATAGTTTTTCTTCGGAATTAACAGATCTGATTGAGAGTTTATGTAATAATTGAACCATCAAACCTGAGAATCTCTTAAAAGTTCTTGGTATACGAACTGAAGGGTTAACTTCAATCAAAACACCTCTTGCTGTTTGAATGTACACTTGTAATTTACCTGCTTTGTTGATTGGTGAATCTAATAATGTCAATAAACATTGATGAGTGATATCTGGTCTGGCATCAGAAATATCTCTTCCCATCTTTCTAAGTAAACCTTGATGATCATCACAATTTAGCAATGCATATTTATCATTTCCTGGCCCACCACCAGTGGTCATCTTATGTGTTTCTAGACATGCTTGTGAAAGGACAACAATTAATCTCTTCGTAGTTTTATCCTTTGAACTCAATGGAGTGGGTTGAACTGGAATCAACGAAGCATTTGGAACGGTTCTTTTTGGATTTGTGTGCTTAGCCTTGTTAATAGCTTCTCTTTCCTTCGAATCAGTAACCATATCTGTTAGATTGAACTTTCCTGTATTCAGTAGATATTGCCTGTATTGGATCTCTCTCTTCAGATTGATTGTCATACAAATAAAAATTTTCAAATAGACTAATAATTCTCTCTCGTTTTTTTTTTCTCTTTAATTAAAAAATTATTTTTTTTCAGTTGCACCGCCTTAACCGGTGGACTATCAGATTAGTCCTATTTTCGTGTCTCTCATTTATCAAAGTATACACAAATACAGGGGTTTACAAAGCTTCTCCTGGAGACCTTGAAATGAACAGTTGCAATCTCTGAAGAAACAGGTAACGATGTCAATGTCTGATTCCGATTTTGGTGACTCATTTGATGATGATATCGACCTCGATGAAGTGATTACCAATGCCGCCAAAAGACATGAAGCTAGACTTACTCAGGTCCAACGGGGAAGAACACCTGGATCACAGCAAACACAGAATCACAATGGTAAATCCCAAGAAGAGGGGATTCAAAATCAGGATTTACTTCCTAGAACTACAATAAACAGATCACAAAATAAACCATCCCCTCAAAGTGTTTTACAACCCAACCAAAACACCTCTCAATTGCCTCCCGACCTAATGACATTACAAGGGGAGAATTTGATCTTACGATCTCAATTGATAGAGCTATCAAAGAAACACCTGGAAGATGAAAAGAGAAATAGAGAACATTTTGAAGCTCTTTTAAAGGAAAAGGAGCAAAAAATTGCATCTTTGAATGACAATATTAATAAGGTTAGAGAAGATTATCAGTTTTTGGAAACTGATAATAGGAACATGAACAATATATACCATCAGAATAAAAAGAGAAAAGTATATGATGATTCTACCAGTATGGATACTTCAAATACATCAGCTGAGCTGACAAGTGAAGTAAAACAAGTGCGGCATGAACAAAAACCTCATGTACACACATATGATGACCCAACGTTTGAATCAGTGTCTCAACAAACAACCGATTCAAGAGTGATCACGAAGGTAGCTATCATCCCTCAAGCGACCTTCTACCAAGATGAAAAGAATCTGTTCATTGAAGCAATATCAAATCATGTAATACCGGGTGCAAGGGCTACTACATTAACTTTTCTTTCAAACGTAACTTCTAATTTCGAGTTCAACTATAAAGACTTCAAGATATTTAAAGATCAAGAAAATTTCAAAACATCAATTATTAATTATCTAATCAATTTTGAAAACAGAAATAGAATTGATTTACTTATTGATAGCTTCATAGACATCCTAATAAAGTATATTGAACGCACACAACGGGATGAGAGTTATGGGTCCAATTTGCTACCTGTTCCCTTTTTACTATCACTAATACATTTTGCTCTAAATTATAAGCCAAAGGCAGTTAGTGTTGAACTATTATCTACTTGCACCCATACCGCTGCATGGATTTTACAAGAATATCCAAGTATATTAAGACAAGAAACATTATACCTTGCCATTCATGAAGACTTTGCCAATGATAATAAAGACGAGTCCAAATTTCAATTGAATGATAAAACGATGCATGAGAAAATACTTGAGACCGCTATTGTCCTTCATTCAATGGACATTCTTGAAAGTTTAGTGAAACTTTCTAATTATTTATCAACATTTAATCCCGAATATAAGAGTGAAATTTGGTCAATCATACCCAAAGGTTTAATCAGTAATTGTATTACTACAAGAACACCTAGTGAATTTTTGATCAATATCATGGAGATACTCATCAATTCAATAAGTGAAAATAAGAGAATTGCTTTCAATAATGCTAATAAGAAACCACCTAACAAAGCCCTAAGTTCCGACTTGCACGAATTGTTGCTAGATAAATTGGTTACACTGTTGATGAACCCAGACTGGGAATTAAACATCTCACTCAATATATATGGTTTGAACAGAACCGTAGGTCCCAATAGTAATTTCAAGTTATTAGAGTGTCTAATCCCTCGGACTGCCTCTTCAGCCCCTGTTACACAGTCATTTGATAAATACAATGAAATTTTGAATGCTTCTAACTCCAGTATAAAGAACAAGCTCAAACACGAATCACAGATAATACTTATCCAGTATAAGATTTTGCAAATATTTGAAATCTATTTCACTTTGAATCCCAATGATTCCATCAAAAGGGATACATTGAGCAATCTTGTAACAGCATTAGTGCTGAACCTTGGTGTTCAGCAGGAGATTATTTTCAGTGCTCCCAGATCACCAAGTATAGGTTCAAGATTGACCTGCATCAAGCTAATAGTGAAACTCCTCCATTACTTGCTATCTTCAGAATCCACTGAATACACAATTTCCATTCAAGACTTGTTCAGTTCTACTTTACGTGAGATGATTATTTCATTATTACGTATCTCTGCTGATAGTATCAAAAGCTTAAGTGCACAAATGATACTGAAATTGAGATTGGAAAACCATTTTAAGTATCCAATATTCAATGATTCTTTGCGAGGAACAGTGCTGCCAAAATATGATTATCCGCATAAGGATCTAAATGAATTGGTTGATATTGAAGTAGGTATTACCAACGGGATTGAAATCAACTATGATGACGAAACCATTGATTTAGCAAGAGATGTGATTCAACAGTGCATCACAGGCGATGAAGCCGATGCATTACACTATAGTATCAACTATGACATTCCCGCAGATGACATCCTTATTAATGACCAGGAAATGGAAATCTGAAGCCTTTGTGTACTAGATATTACAATTTGTTTTTAATAGATATACCCTACTCGATATTAGTGAAATATTATAGATGTAGAAATTATGTTATTTTATGAAATCTCATTAATTAGAAGACTATGTAAAAAGGGAAACAGAAAGCAATAACCAGTTATAAATCATTTTTCTTGTAGATCTATATAAAATGTGAATGTAATGTAATAAAAAAATTATATTTTTATTTTGGAATTATACAACTAAATTATTCAGATAACTTATGAAAATGGATTTAAGCTTGGGTTTGGAAACCGTTCTTGAATTTTCTTGAAACATGCTTTAAGTGAGCCATTCTACCGGAACCAGTGGTTCTTCTTCTCTTAGCCTTTAAAGCCCAGTTGTGGGATCTTAACTTAGCAGCTGGGTAACCACAAGAAGCACAAGTCTTCTTTTGGACGTGGAATGATCTCTTACCACATCTGTTACATAAGGTGTGTGATTTGTTGTGTCTCTTACCGAAAGATGGAGTACCCTCTATATTAATAGTAAAAATGAAATAAATTTGTTAGTAAAAGGATTTCTTCTTCATTTATCTTATTTGGAATAAGAGTTTGAATAATTAACAAAATGGAAAAAACCAAAAGGTATGTCAAAGATTTGTTTCACTGAAACTTGTATAGTTGGATTGTGTTTCTTTTTTTTTGCATTGATTAATTGATCAGTTACACTTTATTCACATGGGTTAGTTGTTGAACAATATAGTAATCCCAATTGATCATATTTCTCTTTCAATATAATATTGATATTCTTTCAAACAACTGGTATAATGAGACCCAATTTATAATAAGATGAAGTAAACTGTTTATTATGAACTTTGTTGCATTTGCTATAAACTCTAGGTCAAATTCAGGGAATGCTGTAATAGTAATTTAGAATGATCTTAGTATTCATATATACTGCTTGATTGGACTATTGGAATCCCACTTGATATTACAGCTTTTTTCTATAGACCAACAGAGTTCTGAACTCAGTTTATTTCTATAACCAATGTATTGTTGTTGATGTTGTTTTCAGTCTCTTTTATGTCTTAATATACGTTGAATGTTCAACATTGGTAAAATTTTCATCTTCAAATAAATCTTTTTCTTTGACAACCAGTTTGGTTTTGGTTTCTCTTCCTTTGTGTTATTCGTTGTATCCTGTAGCTTGTACATACTACCCATGTTGAATTATTATAAGATGTTATATGGTTTTTGAAGTAATCTAATGAATAAAAGTGATTAGTGTGTATCAACTATGTATACTTTTAAAAGTTTTCAGTATACTAAGGAACTGAGCCGTGATACTTACTGTCTCTGCTGGGTTACACAGTGAGAACCATCAAAAGAGCGAGAGAGGTTTACTAACTTAATGAGCCGCGAATAAAAAATGACAGCATTAATTTGGAGCGAGGATGAAAAAACTTTTCAGAATATTCACGTGACAGTGACTGCTTCATATAAGTCATGTGCTATTAGCGAGGGTTACAAGGGTTAATGCATTTGAAGGGAAAAAGGTAGTTGGGTCGATAGACTCAGAACGCGCTCATTTTAAGTCGAAAAAAAATAAAGCGTGTCTGAATAATATCTATCCCAAACCGTGTTGTTTACAAAAATATATATATACAGTCATTAAGAAAGACACCACTATTTTGAAATAATGGTCATTAATATTCTTTAACTTAGTAAATTTACTTTGCCTTCTAGGTTAGCAAACAGTGACCATTTATAAATTTTTTTATTTTTGAAGAACAAAACACATTATTTAAAGCATTTGTTAATCAGCATACACTGTTTTGAAGTTTACCTTTCCATTATAGAAACACATACCTTAGATTCTTCATATACATCAAATCCATACTTGAAATCAATGTATAATTCAAATCAATCGAGTCACGAGTTTCCTCCTTCTTCGCCACTATTAGGCCCAACAGTGGAGGAACTAGACAGATTCAAGAACGAATACCATAAACATAAACCAACCCCAAATCCAGTTTTAGCCTACGAATACCCTACTCCAAATCCATCATCGTCAATAGGAGTCATCCCATCTGATGGTGTTACTATTGCTGACCAGTTACAATCATCTCCAGTTACTACTAACGCTTTGAATTTAGATTTCACTCCAAAGGAATACCGTAAAGATGACACTCCTGTCAGAAAATCGAAACCTTTAGATGTTACCGATGATGATCTTAAAAAGAAAGTGAACTTTAACTTAGATTTGAACAAGACATCAATTATTTCCAACTCTTCTGCTTCCTATTCTCAAATTGGTACTTCTACAACTAAAAGAAGAAAGGTGGAAATTGTTTCACCTTTGAAAACGGTTAGAGCAATCAACATCCCGTTAGACTCCACAATAACCAGTATTGGAAGATCCTCTAAATTGAACCAAGTCGCTTTAACTGCTTCAAACAAGGGTATATCTAGAAGTCATTGTCAAATAAGTTACTTAGAGGATGAGAAATTAATTTCTCTAAGATGTTTAGGTCATAATGGTATTAACATTACAATTCCTTCTGCCATTGATGTTCATAAACTGAACAATGACAAAGGTTACTTAATCTTACCAAGAGATGATATTAATTTTGAAGCTTTGAAACAAGATGATTGTGACACTGACGAAGAATTATTTGGTGAGCCTGCCAAGGATGAAAAAAAGAGAATTATTGCTAGACACCATGCATTCACAAACTTCTGTGTTTATAAGGATGAAGTTTTCAAGATGCCTTTAATTGAAGATACAATTTTAGACTTTAAAGGTGAATTGATCAGATTGAAGTTCCAACAAACAGTTAAGAAAATCAAGCAAAAGAAAACCATTTCACCTGTTAAGAAACTGACTGAATTATCGTCCCCACCTGCGAATGAGAACATTGAAAAGGTTGGATTTTCGACACCACCAGTCACTACCCACTTGCCTCTACCAACTACACCTCTTCCAATTGAGAAACAATATACTCAAGATATTTCTCTTAACGCATATGACTCCAATTCCAAGGAATCATCTCCAACCCCATCTCATTTGATTAAAACCAAGGAATCGTCAGCGACTCCATTCATTAAATTTGCCATCTCTGAACCAACCAAGATTTCAGCAAAAAGCTCAAGAAACTCATCTGTGGAACCGGAACTACCTTCAAATGGTCCATTATCCACAGTTTCAGATAATCATTTAAATAAGAGACCAAGAGGTAGACCACCAAAGTCTGCTCATGATAATGATTCTTCTTCTCTTCCATCCTCATCATCATCATCATCTTCTTCTTCACACCCTAATAACCAAGAAAACAAACAATCGCATATTAAGAAGGAAAAGGAAGCTGTTGTTGCTAATAAATACAATGAATTTGCTGAAGTTCAGGAATTATCTCAAACTAAGCTTGATGAAATCATTTCTCAAATAACCAACTTTGAGGAAATCGAGCGTGTTTTAATCAACCATTTGGCATATTCCAGAAATCAACAAACTCCATTGAGTGATCTATTAGTCTTAACTGCCATTCAAGAAAAGAACTACTCGAGATACCAAGTTAGATGTTTATTAAAGACATTAAAATGTATTGGTGTTATTGAAAGAACGGGTAAGGATGCTGCAGGCAAACCTTTAGATGAACAGTACTATTATATCCCAGAACAGGATGATGATTTGGAGAGATCCAGATTAGTGGTTGAATTGAAGGGTTCAGCTTCACATTTAAGAAGTTGTAGAAAGACACATAAGCAATACTACTGGAAAAAGCCAAAGAAATAAATAAGTCCATCGCTTCAAAACATCCTTTTTCTTTTTCCAAACAACTTTACGTCATATAGTGCATCCTATCTCACATCAAACTCTCCCTTTATAATATTGTAATATTACCATTCCTTTTTGTATTTTATTAACTTAATATCTTCTTCTAACTGTTATCTTATATAAATAAATAAACAAATAAATGAATTTTTTTCTTTAATTTATTATTACTATCCAATTTAGGAAATATTATTCCGCGATCTGAAAAATTTCTACATTGGGAAATTTAGGCCGGGGAACAGTGGCTCTCTCTCTCTCTCTCTTCATAAGTCAACCCAGTTTAATAAATATATATATATATATGTATATATACTAGTAGATCTAAAACTTGTAACATCTTGAAAGAGGGCAGTAAAAATGAATTGAAGGTTTCCCAGTGTCCCCAGTGTACGTTTATTTGTTTTTATTTGTGATAATCGTTTATACACGTAATAAATATATACGAGGGACTGATCATGTTTTATCACGCAATCGCTCTGAAAGATTTTTTTTTTTTTTCACATGCTCTTTCTTTACCTGCGGAATAGGTGTAGTTTGAATGTGTAACATTGTTAATCTCTGTGTCTAAACTGTTGAACCTCGTGTGGAAAGACTGGCTGCGTTAAACAATTAATTTTAAAATAGATGTAAATCAAAGGGCCCATGTGGTATTATATATGTATATATGGATATACATAACTATGAAAGTTACTGGTGCCTGATCTATAGAAAACAGAAATTCACATGCTGCACGTTTACGTTTCTTTTTCATTTTCTCTTTAATATTCGCATATGATTTTTTGGCCCTTAAAGGACGGCGACGCGTCGATGAATAAGAAAAAAACTGTGGATCCCTTTTCAAGTTTTTTCTCTCGATAAACATGGGAACAAGTTTACAACAACAGTGGTACAGTAATACAAATAAATGAATTGATAATTGAAACCAAAAAAAAAAAAAGAGAAAACAATATATACTAAACTAACTCCCATCCAATTGGAAGAAAAGATTGAGTGGAACTTTAAGAAAATGTATAGAATTACCGTTAAACGACGGCTACGAGAAAGCTTAAAAAAGTAACTGAATTTTTTTTTTTTCTCTCTGCAAGCGAAGACATTCCAACAAAAAAAATTTGAACGTGGGAAATAGAAAAATATAAGTATCCACTCAATCCCAAGTGTATTCATATTCATATTCTTTTTCTTGTTTTCTTTTTTTTCCCCCTTCTTTTATATCATTGATTGACTAGCATTCCAATTGTTTGTTTTGTTTCTATCTATCTATATTTATTTATAATTCTTCATAATGTCTAACGAACATTTCTTCTTTACTTCTGAATCCGTTGGTGAGGGTCACCCAGATAAGATTTGTGATCAAGTCTCTGACGCCATTTTAGATGCTTGTTTAGCTGTTGATCCATTATCCAAGGTTGCTTGTGAAACTGCTTCCAAGACCGGTATGATTATGGTTTTCGGTGAAATCACCACCAAGGCTAACTTGGACTACCAAAAGATTATCAGAGACACCATTAAGCACATTGGTTATGATGACTCAGACAAGGGTTTTGACTACAAGACTTGTAACGTTTTAGTTGCCATTGAACAACAATCCTCAGATATTGCCCAAGGTTTACATTACGAGAAGGCCTTAGAAGATTTGGGTGCTGGTGATCAAGGTATCATGTTTGGTTACGCCACTGATGAAACTGATGAAAAATTACCATTAACTATTCTATTAGCCCACAAGTTGAACGCAGCTATGGCTGATGCTAGAAGATCAGGTTCTTTACCATGGTTAAGACCAGATACCAAGACCCAAGTTACTGTTGAATACAAGCATGATAACGGTGCTGTCATCCCAGTTAGAGTTGACACTGTTGTCATCTCTGCTCAACACGCTGATTCTATCTCCACTGAAGACTTGAGAAGCGAATTAACCGAACACGTTGTTAAGAAGGTTATCCCAGAGCACTTACTTGATGACAAGACCATTTACCACATTCAACCATCTGGTAGATTCGTCATTGGTGGTCCACATGGTGATGCCGGTTTAACTGGTAGAAAGATTATCGTCGATACCTATGGTGGTTGGGGTGCTCACGGTGGTGGTGCCTTCTCTGGTAAGGATTTCTCCAAGGTTGACAGATCTGCTGCTTATGCTGCTAGATGGGTTGCCAAGTCCTTAGTTACCGCTAAGTTAGCTAGAAGAGCTTTAGTTCAATTCTCTTACGCCATTGGTGTTGCTGAACCATTGTCCATTTACGTTGACACTTACGGTACCTCAAAGTACTCCTCTGACGAATTGGTTGCCATCATTAGAAAGAACTTTGACTTGAGACCAGGTGTGTTGGTTAAGGAATTGGACTTAGCTAGACCAATCTACTTTAAGACTGCTTCCTACGGTCACTTCACTGATCAAAACAACCCATGGGAACAACCAAAGAAGTTAAAATTATAAATTTTTAAGTGACTAGACTAATAATAATAGAACTTCTTCTTATAGACTATATCCACAAACCAAAACCTTTTTTTTTTGTCCAATAATGAATTCCATGCTCAACTCGTGGTTATTCAAAAATTAATATATTATAATATAACGAATTAGACGAGATGAAGACAATTTGGGTAATTGATATATATGCATGATGGCAGAATGATCAAGTTTTCCATTGAGTTTATGTATGTATATATATCATTTTCCCCATTTCTATAACTTGCTTCCCCTGTTTTTGCTTCACACTAATGTCTTATCTTTCTTTCTCTCTCTTCTTTTTCTCTCTCTCTCTTTCTTTTGCGATCTTTCGGTTATAAAAGGTGTTTTTATGTGTATACTTTTTTTTCTTTTGCTTTTACTTGCATTGTACAATTTATTATGGGTCCTCAACAGGCTTGATTACTACTACTATACACTTTTAAACGTTGTAAATTAAACAATTTCTACATACAAATAGACATAGTACTAGAGTAAGACACAAAGTTTTTTTTTTTCACTGATTTTCTTTGACACACGTAAAAAAAAATGCTGACTGACGCGGACTTTATTTCTTGCTTATTTACAACATATAACATCAATCCATGGTATATAGTGTAGTGTGAACACATTTGGACATTGAGAATAAATAACTGGTCAACAAACCATCCGTTCACCTACTCAACCACTTCAATGTCGTTACATTCCTTAGGCAAGACGAGGAGAATCAGTGATTTGCCTAACCCTCCTTTCAATCTGACTAGGATCACAGGATTACTTGTTGGAATAACTAGATGCAAAAAGAAAGGATCCCCGTATTATATACATGTTCTTGATTTTTCAAAGAAACAAGCAAACAAAAACTATCCAATTTATTCGAAATTCACTCCAATTAATGATGATCGATACATGAATAATCAAGTCATCTATGATTATGTCATTGAAATTACTGTGTTTGCTAACGATTACCATCATATGTGTGCATACTTTCAAGAGAAATTGGGTGTTGATTTAGATGGATACGCCACAGACCCATTTGATACTCAATATAAACCCATTTATCAATATTGTTGGTTCATCAGTACATATATAAGAGGTAAGCATTACAATGGGTCCTTGGATCTCATTGTAGATTCAAATAAGGTTTCCAAGTCCCACAGTTTTCAAGTTTTCAACAATGAACTACGGGACAGCGATGAGGAGGTTAGGTATATGTACCAATACGACCACGAGGTGACTAATATACAGAGAGATATGGTGAAGGTCTTTGATGCCAGGTTTTTCAGAAAATATAGAAATATTATAGTGAAGACGTTAGCTGCGAAATCATTGGTTGAGATAGAAGCATCATTACAGCTGTCATTGACGCCCACCACCACCGAAGCTGTCCCTTTCATAAAGCAAGAGCAGCAAGAGGGTGAGGAATTACTATTTCCAGATTATCATAATAGCCCAAAAAGGCGAGGAATGAATGGTAGACATGATTATGATGATGATGATGAAGAGAAGAGTAGTATTTCACGTACAGATTCTCAGATGAGAAGGGATCAACAGGAGGATGATGAAATGTACACTTCCATGGTGGAAGAAGATCACCAAAAGTTACTTGAACAATTCAATGATATTTCCGCGGACACACAGGCATATACCCCAGGTGATAATCTCATGAAATTTGCCGAGACCCGATTGAAGGGATACGGTGGTGCCGAGTCACTTAAATGGTCTAATTACGTGAAGGACCCACACGCTACTACAACCACAAAGAAGACACAGGCACATGTTAGGACACAGAATAATGTATGCAAAGTGACACCTTCCCCTATTCAAGACGACTTACCTCTAAGTGGTAACGCTGCACTGAGTAGATCGTTTATCAGTGAGATGAGTGATGCTGTCAGTTCGGATGAAGAAAGTGATGATGATGAAAGCAGAGAGGTTATCAATTCATCGACGATGATAAATTCTACTAATGTAATGGACACATCCAGGGGTAATATCACCTCCAACTTGAAATTTGAGATCCCTAATCATAATACGATTAGCAATTTACATCAATCTCCAATCACACAGACTACATATGCATACTACATTAATGTGAAGTTTATTGAATTTCTAACTACTTCCATCGATCCATTGATTAATTACCTGATACTGAGTAATGGTGACGGGGATGAGTATTATGGTGGTGGGGGTGGCAGAGGAGGAGATGAAGACAGGGAAGTGAATATCGCTACAGCTTGTTATGCACCCGATACGACTCCAGCATTAGAGTTTACACTTCAAGATTCACAAGAAACAACTATGAAATTGACAGTAGTGTTGAGGGATGCTGCTAGGTTTTTAAGATTGCAGAAATTCCTAAATGAGGGTCCAGGAGGAGAAGGACGTAAGAATTTCTCTGATAATGATAATGATAAAATATTGATTTATGAGGCTATCATTTCAAAGTTGTTGGAACTGTTGAACAGTGACAAGTATTTATATGTATTGGTTAAACGGTTTTATCTACCGTTGTTAGGAACCCATGAAACAGCCGCTATTCCAGAATGGAGATGGGTGTTTACTGATATGTATGAAAATTAGAATATTTATCTCATTTTATAAAAAATATATTTAAAATATCATTTGTATATACTATACATACAATAATTAAATAATTTATAAGGACTTTGCTAATATAATTATAAGTCAACTAGCTAGTTAGTGTAATAAACGTTTTATTTTTAGTTATTTTTATCTAAATGATCAGCATTTTCAACCTGTGTTACGGTATATGTATATATTAATACCGTATATACAAAACTAGCCGTGAGATGGAAAAAAGTATAAATATTTAAGATTTCTCAGGTATGGCGAGACCCATCAGTCAAGGGGGGGAGCGAAATGAGATCACAGTGCAGCTATTAGACAGTGTTGCTAAGTAGTTTTATTATTATGTAAGAAAAGAAGAAAAAGTAAATAATTATTTAAATAATTTCACCGTGGCGGGGAGGGAAGAGCTGCATAAGTGGGAACTTTACTCCACTCTAATCAATATCTATCCATTTCATTGTAGTCGAAAGAAAGAAAAAGAAAAATCCATCTTACAGAATTGGCTGAATAGTTTCTAATAGGCTGAATCGAGATGAAAGAGAGAGAGAAACTCCTTCTATTTAGAGAGAGACGCACATGGTTGGTGATGTGGTGTGGTGTGGTGTAGTGTGGTGTGGGGTTGGTTTTATTGCTATATGTGTAAAAAGTTAAAACCTCTTTTAAAAGTAGCAACTATATCCCCTGCTTGCAGAAAAAACATTCAAGGCAGTCCTCTATAATACACATATAGTTAGAATACACCGATATATAGATAGAGATATAGAGAGATATAGAAATAGGAAGGTAGAAATAGGAAGGTAGATAAGGAGATTGATGAGGCCAAGATCTCAAAATAACAATAAATGTAGGGTTTCCTAAAGGCTGATGCTTTCTTTTTTCTTTCTTTCTTTTTCTCTTTTCCCCTTTCAGGAGAAACAACAGTCTTATGGAAAGGTACAGATGCTACACATGTTAAATATATATCTATATATAATATCAGAAATGGGAATAGGGTACCTTACTGAATTGGACATGGACATGTAAGCAAGGGTGAGTAAGGAGATTGATTGAGTATCTAGAAAGAAAGAAAAAGAGGAGGATAGAAGGTTCTTCCCTATTAATTGATTCATTTGTTCATCAACCACCTTTGAATGTCATGTATATCTCGTTATATCGGTGATAGTATGGAGATATCCTGGTATAGATTTATATCTATAAGTCTTATAGACTAGACTAGATTAGATTCTCTCTCTCTGTATCCCCACCACCAGGGGGCGAAAACTAAGTCCGAACATATGCGTGTGTGACAGCGTAAATATAGTTAATGCGCGTGTGAGTATGTCCACAACTATATCCATGTCATAATCCATCTAGTAACAATACACTTACACACTTCTTATTTATCAATTCAAGGGGGGGGGGGGGCATAACTAACCAACCACCTCTCAATAGTTAGGGCAAATCACAAGGCAACTAGAAATAAACTCGGCAAATGGTTGCATCGGTGCATCTGTTAAGGTCCTACTGTCTGCCCTTTCCCAACATTCTCAAAATACCGGGAGAGAGAGAGGGAGAGAGAACGTTTTTTTTTTCCTATTTATTCTTTCCTTAGCGTGGTGCTGTGCGGTGCGGTTGCGTGCGGTGCGGTTGCGTGCGGTGCGTTTCTTTGAACAGGTGCATGCTATAAGAGAAAAAGAGAGAAAATCGTAAGTTTCAGGTTTCATTGAGTGAGTGAGTGACCGGCGGCCGCCGTTATTTTTCTCTCTCTCTCTCTGTCGCTCTCCTAACAACTGGCGCGTTAATATGCATGGAGAAAAAAAAAGTATGTGGTACATATAATAACAATACACCTTGAACAATAATTAAAATAAAATAATTCAACTATTTAACTATGTAAGTACTATCTATAATTGTACTTAACTTACATATATCCATAATAATTATAATTATAATACAGCATAGTATAGTAAGTAGTAATAATGGTCATAATAATAATAAAAATAAATAATAATAATAATAATAATAAAATAAATAATAACGATGTAATTTAAATTAAAAATGGGTCAACGAACACAATCTAACGTGTGCTGTGCTTCTTCTTCTTCTTCTTCAGTTCGTTCTTTCCCTCTGGTTCCCTGGTTCCCTGGTTTCCCTGTCCCTTTGACTATTTTTTTTATATATTATTATTTTTAGTCTTGTTTTGGTTTTTCCCTCTTATTTTCTTTCTTTCTTTCTTTCTTTTAATTCCTTCACCCTTCTCTTTCCTTCATTCTACTGAGTCTATAACATCATAACATTATAAACCATCAACACAGCTCAATATAAACAGCTGAAAGAAATTAAATACAGAGTTGTTTAATTCCTTTTCTTTCTCTGTTTCTCTTTCTCTTTCTCCCTCTCCTCCATCTCCTTCTTCTTCCCCTTGTTCTTGTCCCAAACTCTACACACTATCTACAGACATATTATACACACGCATACACATACCAAAGTATATATACATATACAGATAGTTCTAATAAAGACCACTTGAGAATATAGATCTACATCATTATCATCTTCAACTGCCAGGAAAAGAAAGCACACGAAAATAAAAAAAAGACCACACAAACAAAAATAGAGAGGCTAAAAAAAAACATTGTTTTCCCATTTCTAGAATTCCTTTCTTAATATATATATATATTCATTCAAAACTTACATCATTATTGGTATATATACATAACTTGTCTCTATTTCGATTTTTCCTTTAATTAAGAAACAATTCAATCATAAATATTCATATTCATATATATATATATTACAAAAAAGAATACAAGCCAACAAAAATCCATCCATCCATCCACACTAAATTCTAACGAACAAAAAAAAAAGAGCTCATTTCGTGGGGTTGTCAATTATACCGATAAAGCCAAATAAACCCATTCGAAACCTTCCCATTGTCCCAATAAGTAATATACGCGTTCTCCTCACACATTATATTATTAACATTATTATTATTATATTATTATATTATTATTATATTATATCATATATCACATATCATTATATTATTATCATTTAATTATAATTATTATAATAGAGAAAGAAAAAAAAAACTAAAAAACCCGAAAAACGCACAATCCAGTCAGAACAGTTTTTTTTTTCTTCTTCTCATTTCCGATTCATTATAGATTGGAACGTTTACATACATACACATATTTATAGAAAAAAAAAATATTGTATGATCATATATAGATTGTTATATAGATATTGAAAATACACGCTCATATACATTCATACATTCACATTCACATACACACATATATTCTCCCCTCTGCTTCCATCCATCATATCCATCCATTTATTATTTCTTTCTTAAGAGATCCTAACTAAACACACACACATCCAAACATTAGATACACACCTCCTTTACATCCATTTTCAATTCCCAAAATGTCGTTCAATAGTTTCAGTCCCTTCACTAAAACTATTCCTGAACAGAATTTTGGATTTGTGAATAGTCAAACGAATCCAGCAGCAAATGTGAATATGTTTAACCCTCAACAGCAACAACCACAGCAGCAACATCAACCTCAACAACCACCATCACAACCACAACCACAACAAGCGGTTCTACAGGCAAGTCAACAGTTCCCTTCAATCAATTCTCAGTATGCAAATTGGTTCCAGGGTCAGGTTGGTGTTTCCAATACAACTGCAAACAATCTGGTTACCCCTCAATATGACCAACAACAACAATTCTTTAAACCTCCAATTAAGAGAGACAGTCTGGTTAGCTATCCTGAAGATGGTCGTTCTCCACATTCTCCATTGAGTTCTTTAAGTAGAGATTCTATTGCAAGTACTTCTAGTAACAGCAACGCCAATAATAATAATAACAACAACAACAACAATGCAAATTGGCAGCAGGCTGCACAGATCCAAACACAAATCCAGCAGCAACAACAACAACAACAACAGCAACCCCCATTGGGATTTAACACAAATACCTTCAATCTTCCACTCGAACTGCAAGGCGGTGTGAATAGTATATCCACAAGAAGACCAAGTTATGCCGCAGAAGCTCAATACACCAATCATAATTCATTAGATCAATTCCAGCAAAATCAAGCTTCTCTGTTGGGTGGATCTTCTGGCGTGTCAAGATTCTTTGACCCCACCATTTCCTCTGGTATCGATCAAAGATTTAACTCTAGAAATAACAGCGTCGATGCATCTCTGTTCTCCTCTTACCATGATTCCCAGAGAGGTGCACGTTTCCCCCCTGTGACTCCTTCATCTCAAAATTCCAATGATATCCATAACTATAATCAATTTCAGGGTCCATTGCTGAACAAAAACCAATCATCAACATCATCTGCCTCATCGATCCAAGGCGGATTTAACAACAATAACAGTGGAAGTAATAGCAATACAAATAATAAAAGCAACAACAACAACAGTGGCAGTATCAGTAGTAGTAACAATAACTCTACAGGTTACGGTGACGTTACAACAATTGCCGAAGAAAATTCAATTCCATTGGATAATGGTCTGTTGCTAGATAGAACAACAAATACTATCATTACTTCAACCGAGTTGAAAACCCGTTTCCATAGATGTGCTCAATATTTTGGGGAATTTGACGTGTCTATGAGAATTGTTGATGAACTGAATATGATTTTGGGGTTGTCTGATAGTTACTCTCCATCACCTAGAAGTTCTATGGTGTCTGAATCTTTCCAAAATGAAAAACTACCATTTATTGAAAAGGGTGTTAGCAAATTATTGGATTACCTATTGACTCAGAATGAAGACTTGAAATCTGCTAACCATCAAGCCACTAAAAACTATTCTCTGATTTTAAACAAAAATGGAAGATTGGATATCATTTCATTCCCTAAAACCTCGAATTTACAGTTGATGCCAAAGGATTTGATCATCATTGAGGGAGACAGGGGTAAGGATTTAGTCATGGTGTTGAAACCAGTGATTGCTTTCAGATTTGCATTGTTCTTCAATTACTTGAAGAAGAAGCTGCACTTGAAAAGTTTGGAATTTGGTAACGCTAACCCATCTTCAAATAACTCGTCTCAACAACAACGTCAACAACATCACCACAATAACCAACATCATCAAAATCACAACCAATCTGGTCAACAACAAAAGTCAATCATTAATGAGGATGAAAATTTTATCACTCTACCAAACAAACAAATTTTGAGATTTGCTAAACCACATGAATTGACTCAATTGACCTCCAAATACAATGATGAACTAATGGCTTTGAGAATCTGTTTGAACTACGCTGCATCTTTGAACTTGGATTTGATTATCAAAAACGTTGAATTCCAATTTGACAAGAAGAAATTGATCATCTATTACTACTGTCTACAAAGACTTGACTTTAGAGGTTTAATCAAGGAGCTATTCAAGATTTATAAAACAAGAATCTGGCTTTGTGCAATCTTACCAATCGAGAAAACCTACAAACCTTTACTAGATTATGAAATGGAGAAAACTACCGGCTTGAAAACACCTCCATCTTCTAGATCATCCAGATCTAACGATTGGGTGGTTATGGATAGTTTGCCAGCAAAGGAGCAAATCTTCCAATTGTCTGAAATTGAACAACCTGTGTTTTTCCATTCAAAAATATTCTTCAGTTTAATAGAAATGTTTAAATACGAAATGGCCACTCCTCAGATCTTCAAGGAACGTTATTGGTTTTTAAATGATTCAAAGGATGACAATAATCAGAAAATATAGATGCCTTACAACCTATTCAGATATACATTTTTTTTTTTGAGAGAGAATACCCATATACAATAATGAAACTAGTTTTTCCCCTCTCAACAGATTCCTGTTTCCATTATGTCAACGAAACATATACCCCTTATGCGACGATTAATAATACCTTGCTTATATAAAATATACACCAATATATACACTGATATAGAAAGATACAAAATCAAAAAAAAAGGTCAAATAAATGCAATCTCTCAAATGGTTTATTATGGTGTCCCTCCTGTTTTATAGAAAACCATTTTTATAATTCATCCATTATTGATGCTAATTCCCCCCTCCTTTACTCACGTTCCGGTCACATACATCATCCTTTTCTTTGAATTCAATACATTTATTACTTCACTTTTTTAACTGCTTTTTGTTTTGATCAAATTGACATACACATTTTCAATTGTTTTAGGGTTTTATTATACACATATTTTTTTTTTTTCAAATTCAACTTATACAGTCAACACTGGATCTTATATATACATATATACAATTTAATGATCTTTTTTTTTCCATTATTCAATTTGCCAAGAAGCCAATGATCGGATGCTTTTACTATACTGGGTTTTGGTATGCTTCCTCCACCTTCCCATTCTTCGTGCTTAATAAACTGAGTCCTTGCCAATAATTGCTCTGACCTTTATACATTCAACCAGATACACATGCCATTATCACCAACTAGAGAAATGACTCGATACAACTTATGTTCCTTACTTTTTACGAAGTTTGCTTTCTCTTTTTTTTTTTACATTACTTTGTTTTTTTGCTATGAAATTCTTTCTTTTTTCAGGGTTTATTCAGAACCACCCAAATTGTTGCTAGTCAATAAGATTTACCTGGGCTTCTTCACATTGCTATATAAATATTATACTTATACAATAATCATCGATGAATGAATGAAATCAATCGATTCTCTTCTCTCCTATTTTATTACTTCTTTTTCTTTTTTTGTTCCACTTAACTGACTGTCTTTCGTTTTTTATCGTTTGTTTCCTACCTATTCTTTTATAATCACTTACCACTGTTACTTTAATTTACTTTTAACTCTTATCCGACTAGATTTTCCCGGAGCATACTTGATGCTATTACATTACTATTAGTAAACAAATGTGATTGGTGAAGAAGTAGAAAAAAAATCAAAAATATTTTAACAGTGTTCAATAACCTTCTTTCTTAACATGAAGCAGAGTGCTGTAACATCTGGATTGATACTAGCCAATAGGGCTTGGTTCTTCAGTGATGCAGCTTCAACATCGGGGTTAACATGCTGATCCGGATCAAAATCGCAGACTATTAACCCATTAGATGCCAGAATGTTATCCCTGATCAAATGTCTGAAAGGCTGGTTCGAATCCCCTTTGAAAAAGTCATATTCTGATCTAGATACTGATGATGAAGTATTAGTAGGAGATGTAGATACAGCGTGACTATTACCGCTTTGCTGGGTTCGCGTTGGTTGATTATGGTATTGTTGCTGTTGTCCCTTCATCATATCCTCAAATTCTGGGATAAACATGGGAGCCTGGAAATACTGACCCAAAGATAACGTGTCACTTTCAGGTGATTCCAATCTTTCGTTGTCATTGCCAAAACTATCGATCCCAGAGTTGCTACTATTTGAACCAATGTTTCCATCACTATTATCATTTCTGTCAACCAAATTAATATGATCACGATGAGGATAATTACCAAATTCAATAGGCAGTTTTTCGAATGAGTTGAACTGGATCTCTCTTGATTTCTTTAATTTCTTTGACTTGTTGACAAAATCTTCAACCATCTGGTTACCTTTCTCATTCTCCAAATCCTCAACCTTAATTCCTTTAAATGGTTCAGTCAACATTAAATATTTAAACAACATCCTTCTTCTTTTCGAAAAGTAAGTGAAAATTCTAATTAAGTACGTGTTGAACTGTTTAAAGTTCACGTGATGGTTGTATGATCTATACAATACATCAGGTTTTGCAAACTCCTGATACCCAAATCTCAAGCCACCTAAAAAGTCTGGGGTGCCCAAAAATGCACACTCTGGAATGATTGCCCATAATCCTTCACCAACGGCCAAGTAAAACAAATTAAGCGTGTAATCAAGGTCTGAAACATACATATGATTGTTCAAATCTGGCGGAAGAACAACATAGAATCTCTTTGATAAATCCAATGTAAACTGAGGAGAATATTTTAAACACCCTTCAAGTTTTTGGTAATACAACAACTTATCAGTGTATTCAAATAGGAAATCCTTCAAAAGCTTGTACTTCAAATGATGTCTATAACGGTCAGAACCCTTATTCTGAACGCCCAAAAACTCCTCCTCGTTTAAGTGATTCATGTTACCAAAAATCAGCAACTTTTGTAAAATTTCATTCAAAAATTCAGGATTGTAATCTGGAAAATAAAGCGTTTTAAAGCTGTGAATTAATATAGAAGCTAGATACGTCACTGAATGAACTGTATCATCGGCAACTGTCTTCAAATGAGCAGCATTGGTGCCACCTAGTGCAACAGCATATGATCCACTTGTCGATAACATAAATCTATTAAAATCATAATCTTCATAAGCAATAGCTCCCTTGAGGAAAAATTGAGAACAGATCAAATTTTCAATTTGAGCGTAGGATAACAGTTTATATTTCCCAATTAAGTTCTTTGATATTTGTAAAACTTTGTCAAAAACTTTGATTTGATATTTTTCAAGAAAATTGACAACCTCAGCAGAGTTCTGAATGTTCCAATACTTTTGCACTGGGAGCACAGCTTTCAAGTAGTTTATGATTGATGTTAACAAAGCATATCGGGTGTTGCTGGAGTATGGAGATAGCGGTAACACCTTCTTAAATAGTGTACATGCTAGGTGTCCCTGAAGATGGTCTGCAAACAATGTATTTGCTGACTCCTTCAGAAAGCAAAACTGTTTAAGAATAACTAGTACATCAATTAATTGTCTAATGTATGTCACTTCAGCGCTGTAAACGGGTAGTCTTCTATTGACTCTTCTTGAATATTCATTAATCTTGTTTGTTTCTTGGGAAAATGGTAGAGGACCCCCATTACCATTGCCATTAATGTTATTAGGTGTATTAGCATTAGCCATTATAGGATTGGGTAACATGTTTGGTATATTATATGCTGGAGAAGAAGCGGATACCATATTTGAAGGCGAAGAATATGTAGACATGCCTGGAGTAGTTCTCGATGTTAATGGCGGAGGAAACATCGAGGAGGATGCATTATACAAATTCGGGGGAAGCATTGGGACATAACTGCTTTGATTGCTATTGACCAAATGGCCTAAAGCCGGCGGTGTGTGGATCTGTGGAATTAATTGCGATGGAAACTTAGGTGGTGGTGGTGGGTTACCGTTACCATTACCGATGGATGATGACGATGAAGATGTTGTCATTGTTGTTGTTATTGTTTCCATCTCCTCCTCTTCTCTTTTCTGTTGACTCTTTTTAAGGTTATTTAACTCAGCTTCAGGCAGCAAAGTGTAAGAGCACACGAGTGCCATCTTTTCACAGTTGCGACAACCTGGAACCAACCTTTCATCACATTTGATCTTTCTTTTCTTGCATGTCTGACAACCTAAATGGGAATTCTTGTGTCTTCGTCTAGTTCTTTTGGATTGAAATGAAGAAGCAGAGGTAACCTTAGTTATCATATTCTTATCAATAGCATACACCATTTTCTAAGTACATGAAAGTATAATGAACCACTGGATATAGTTGTTTGTTAGTGTTCACTAATCACAAATCATACAACTACATCACATGTAAGTAAGTAAAGTAAGTAAAAAACGGTGGAAACGGTGAAAAATAAAATTTCAGCCGTGGGGTCACTTTCGGTACGGCAAAGATTGCTCGATGCCATTACTTTTGGTGCAGAGATGGTTTAGTTTGCTACTAGTAGTACTCAACTACTACTACTACTTTTAACAGATGATATGTAATATATATATATATATATATATATATCAAGGAGGTAAAGAGAGAAAAGCTATATATAGATGATGATAATAATAATAATAATAGTAATAAGTGATGGTAAAAAGTAATAATGATTTTGGGGTCTTTTTTTTTTTTTAGTTCAATCTAATTAGAGATTTTATGTGTTTGTCTGTGTGGTGAGTGAGTGAGTCAGTGTTATCATCATTTGATTCTATGTAAAATGTTCAAACTGATATAACTGAAAATAGGAATCAATAAATTGTCATTCATCTCAGTGACACCTTCAACTATGGCAGCTAACACAGAGGTTATGATAATGGTGTTGTCATTGAATTCGTTCTGTCCATAGTAGCGGAATCCATACAATCCCAATGCAGTACCAAGGAAGAATGCAACTGAACCTTCAATACTCTTGTTTGAGCCATTGAACCATTTATGATATCCTAATCTTTTACCAATCAAAGAGGCTGAAGAATCACCTAATCCTAGAGTGACTATTCCGATACATGATTCACCAGTACCAACAGCACCGTTAAACCACAATGGTAAAGAAACACCCAACACTAAGAATAGATATGAAACAACAATTGCACCGGCACTGTCCCTTTCATCTTGGAATTGTTTCAACAAGTTAGCAAAGAGCTCGCCAAAAGGTTTAACCCTTGTAGCTCTTTGGATCTCAACGGTCATAAATAAGCCTAGTAGTCCAACTAAGGCAAGAGATGTAAGTTCAGGGTCAACAAAAAGTGGGTATGCTAGTATAGCAAAAATAGCATAGTGCCAGGTTTTACGACGGAAATCCAATGGTAAGATGGATGCACCAAGCAGCATTGTTGGAATTAACACAGCAGAGATAATTGCCCAGTATTTGACTATAGTTAATCTTTCTGGGGTAGCGTTGATAAACTGTTGTAGATACAATAATGGGGAATCATTTAGCAAGGGTGTCAAGAGTTTGTTAGTTAAATAGTACCCCACACCCAAGAAAATGGTGTGAATTGTAGCAGCTAATAGGTATTTCGTAATGATACGTTCTTGTTTATGGTAAAGCTCCACAAATGGGATGCATATGAATGAGCCTAAACCAAAGGCCAGTATCAATTTCTGCAGGATGATCAAGGTGATATTAGATTCGCTAGTAATAGTAAAGACTGACGCAACAAAGACAGTTGACAATAAACTCTTTTCAGACTCGGTGAAGGCACCTTTAGTGTATTTACTTAACACATATTGGAAACCAAACACAAACAATGGCACGGCGATGACTTGTTCGAGTGAAGCATCATTACTATCCCAGATGGATTGTAATTCAACAACCAACGAAACAGCCAATCTGACAAAGACCTGAAGGTTTGGGATTTGTGTCACAGAGGCAGCGACAATTGGCAATGCATGTGGGGCCTTTAATAATGCCAATGTCACTGGCAAGAAAGTGGCATAAAAGTATTCAAATTCAAGTAATCCAGGCTTTTCATAGTTGGATCTTTCATCTTCAGGCTTCAACTGGTCACCGACATACAATTTCCAGGCACCGTTATAAGCAACAGCAACTTCAGCAAGAACACCTAACCCTATGAACAATGCAATGTAGAAATTAGACTTGTCAATGCTATCGTCATTAGCATCTTCCAGGAATAAGGTGTACAGTAAGTTGGATAAAAACACAAGCACAACAAGTTGTATATAGTAATTAACATTCATTCTTTCATCTAGCAACCCGAGGTAATACTGTAAGGAGGATTGCTCAATTAAAGGCGTTTCCTCCTCCACTGCTCCTGCCTCTGCTCCTGCTCCAAAGAGTGGATTCACTTCTGGTGTTTCTGGGGATTCCTCCCTGGCATTGTTGTTGATATACTCATGAGCGGTGGTAATGGCACTCGACTCCTTCTTGGTCTGTGATCTAGTGTTTCGACGAGAAGTGAACTCCTTCTTGGGTTTACCTTTCTTTGGTGACATGATTCTTTAACACTGTGTGATGATATATATTATCTCAAGTTTCTTTTGCATATATAACCAAGAAAACAAAAACACAAAAAAGGGACATAAAGAAGAAAAAAAAAGGCAAATGTGAATAGAGGATAGATAGGAATATTTGTTGATAATTTCTTGTTGGTTGGATGGAAAAAAAAACATTGCCGCCGCCCACTTCGATTCCGCACAGATTGGGCGGCTTGGTTGGCTGGCTGGCTGGTTTGGTGATAAGATAAGAAAACACAAGTATTATCTATTGGTCTACAGGATCAATGATATATATATATGGTTCTTTTAATTAAGGGAGAATATATATATATTTATATTATATATATATATATAGAAAAAAACAAAGAGGAAGCGTAAAGGGAGGATAGACAAGTGGGAAGCATTGCGTTCATTATAAGGTTTAAAAATGATAAAAAGGTATTAATTATAAGCATTTTAATGACCATTGTTTGCTGGTCTTGCACCAAAGATATTTGAGCCAACTCTGACAGAGGTGGAACCTTGTCTAATGGCCTCTTCAAAGTCACTACTCATACCCATACTTAATTGTAAATCTAGGGATAAATCCGCATCCAATTGTTTCTTCAAGGCAACCAACTTCTTGAAATCCTGGTTTTCATCACCTGATTTCGATTGTGTTAATGATCCAATGGTCATTAAACCCTCTAATCTCAATCTTGGACAGTTGTCAATGACGAATTTGGCAAATGCTTCCACATTTTCAGGGATGATACCTGATTTTTGTTCCTCTCCAGAGGTGTTAACCTGGATGTAAATGTTAATGATAGGCTTGTCTTCCTGTGTTCTAACGTCATTCAACTTCTTAGCCTTCTTTTCAGTGTCAATTGTCTCAACAGCGTACAAGTTGTCAATGTTCTTTGCTAGATCCTTGGACTTGTTGGTTTGCAAACCACCGATGAAATGCCATTGAATGTCCTTTGGCAATGTCTTGGCCTTTTCAATCAATTCTTGAACGTAATTCTCACCAAAGTGTCTGTAGCCAACATCGTATAAAGCTTGGATATCACTGGCTGGCTTCAATTTCGACACACACACCAATCTGGTCTTGCCGTTACTTAAAGCATCGACCTTCTCCTTAATGCCATTGGCATTGGAAATCAAATCATTGGCTCTTTCCTTGGTGTATTCTAAACTCATATCTGGAATAAACTGTTTAAATCTTTTTAACTGTAAAGTAGTTGGGTTTCTGGATGTTCGTATGACTTGACTCAACACTGGTCTACTGAACATGAATAATAAGAATAATATAACTCAACTCAAAACTCTACTTATCTTATAATTAGGATTATTCAGTAATATATAAATTAATACTGAATTAAATACTGGAAATTTTTTAAGTCATACCATTCTTCTTCTTCTTTAATAAAGAACTCGCTGGAAAAAAAAAAAAAATTTGGGCCGCATGGCGGGATTATCCGTATTTGAAATGGATTTTATTTATACAGAGAGATGAATTTGTGTATATATATTGAAGTAGTAGTGTTAATAATAGTAGTAGTAGTAGTAGTGTATGTATAATTTACAATAGGTTGGTTAACATATCAGATATTGTGTCAACCAAGATATCAGCCACGCCGATCTCAGTGGATCTCATTGTCAAACGGATCATAACTAAATCATTAGGGTTTAGTTCTATTCTCAGTAAACACCCAGAGATACCATTCACAGTGTTAAGGATACCAGAACACACGAGATTGGATGGATTTGGATCCATGTCCAACAGCTCGTTGAACCCACATAGTCCCACTTTTCTCTTCAACATTGCTGGGTTCAATGGTTTATTAGCTTTTAATATCTTTTGCGACTCGCCCTGTTCCCCCAAATTGGTACCAATTTGGTTCCATCTTTGGAAAAACACATCCTTACTCAGTGGAGGACCAGGGTGCATGGTCTTCATTAGTACCGTTGGGATCTTTAATTTCAATGAGGTCAGTCCACCAGAGACAAAGTTCAACGTCAACAGTGGCACTTCAGAATCAGTGAACTTTGCTCTGACAAGCACATCAAATAATTGGGTTGTTTTACCATCCTTAGGAACTGATGTATCTGGGTGCTTGACAACATTGATCAAGTACGCTGGATCGTTGTGGTTGCTGCAATTGGACGTTATTTGACAGGTGAACCCAGTCAATGAGGCCGGAGATTTGTTAGAGTACGTTAATTGAACATGTAGTGCACTCTTGTCTCTCTTAAGTCTATACACAACCTTGAGCAGGGAGTTTTCATAAAAGATACCCTGGTCAAAGTGTATAAGTCTGTAGTAACCATCCTGCCAGTTTGAGGACAGTATTGGAGCGTGGGGGCGTAATAAGGACACAGCACTTTGCTCCTCCAGACCTTCATTGAATAGATTCGAGCCAGTGGTTGATTGAACCAGAGGTGAGGAAGCGGAATGAGAAGACACGGCAACACTTAATGAAGATGCAGACCGTGGACGATTTGCCTCAGATAATACAGTATTTGATGGTTTGTTGAGTCCCTTTCCATGATGTCTAGAAGGAGGAGGTGGTGGAGGGGTGGTTTTACCGTTACCTGATTTAGTGATAACGGTAACCGGAGGCGTATTGGTTGTGGTTATAGGTGGTGTTGTAGTAGCTGTTATCGTTGTGGTGGTAGAAGAACTGTATGTGCCAGTTGGGATCTCTACCAATGCAGATGTAGATGGGGATTTGAAGCTTTGTTCCAAGGAGGAAACTTTCCCCAATCTTGCAACTAATGGTGAAGTCTTCGACACAAATGGAGGCATTGTGACTATAACTGATCTTAACAGGATCAATTCGTCATCTTTGGTGGCTAATCTAAAGTATTCTAACGCTCTCTGTTGTATTTCCAAATTAAATGAATTGCCTTCTTGTTCGAAAAGATCTAAAATTTGGGGTCTGATATCATTGTATCTGCTGTAGAACTTTAAAAATGCAGGCAGAAGCAACGCTCTTGCCGATAAGGAGGATTGGAAGTATCGTGTGTATAGTAATTTGAACTGTTCCACACCTGAGGAAAATGATTCAATCTGTGATCCAAACTCTCCTAGTAAGAATGCGGAAACTTTCAACATTGATTCGGGATAGTTGCCTGTTCTTAAATATTTCACGGCATTTTGACAGGCGACAGATTGAATTGAATCGTTGTTCACGGCGATCTGAATCAATCTTTGCCAGACTGCATCATCGACAAAGTTCCCAGCAATACTCAGCAATTTCATAATGGTCAAGACATACCAATTTGCATCAGTGGCATACCGTTCTGCCAACACTGATATCTTGACAGCGACTTCGGGTTTCATGGAGAAATCAGTAATTGATAAATATTGTAATAAGTCATGACAGACCTTTCCGACAATCTTCGAATTTGTAATAACATAGATAACATCCAATGCAGCTCTTCTAATTGACACATCACGATCTCTCAGAAACTTAAAGATCAATTCAAAACTTGGGGTGATGGCCTTGGATCCGGCACCATCTGGTCTAGCAGCAATCTTGGATAATGCATTCAAGGTAAGGTATCTAGAATTGATATCGGCGCCATCCAACAGAGAACATAAGGCCTCGGCAGCTTTGTATGCTTGGTCAGGGGATGGATCGATATGTGCCGCTAATGAAAGAGCACTGAATAACACAAACCCAGAAGTATTTTTAATTTCTTGTGATGCTGAACTGGTTTGATTAACTGCACTGGAAATTGAATGTGAGACAACATCCTTGATCCTATTCAGACTCTGGGTGTCCAAGAGACTAGATGAAGATGAATCTGGAATCATCGCCTCTAATAGCGTGAACAACTTACACACTAGCCATGGTGCTGGCTTGCCATAGAAATTATAATCCTGTGAGCAATTTCCCTTGACGACAATATTATACAACTTATCAATGGCTAGAATCACAGATGCGGTACACGAGTTGTGATCCAATCTTGAGATGTACTCCACTAATGATGTCGCAGACAACGACAACCCTAAGTCGTCACTGCTTATAAGAGGGATGATTCTAGATGGCCACTCTGGATGGGTTATCACCAATTCTGGGTTAACCTTGTATAGTTTCAATAGGGTTAGACATGCTTTCTTTTTAATAAGCACAGAGCTTGTTGGTGATCTGATAAAGTTAAACACATCATCTTCAAACGTCTCAGCAAACAACACATCACCAGTCATACTAGCCAAAAATTGCAGTGCCAGGCAATTGACCTCTTCCACCGTGGATAAAAGATCATTCTTCAATGATTGCACAATTAACGGCTGTAACTCTGGGTTTATTTGCAGGTATAATTCCAAAGCGATGTAACTGATAAACTTCTCGCTGTAGTTCTTAGACACGTTTAATTTAATAGCCTCCTGGAACCCAAATGATATATCATGACCCAACATGTAGATGTACAGTAGTTTGCAGATGTACTTCTTGCGATGGTACGCTGATAAGTTGGACTGTTGGAATTGCTTTTGGATGTGGATCAACTCGGATTGAATACGCTGTTCTTCCTCTTCTTGCTCCTTGGCGTTACGAATGTCCGTAATGAATTGCACAAGGCCCTTCATTTGCGGAGACATGATGGTTGAAAATAGTTGTTAATGATCAATTGAGAAAAGGAACGAGCAATGGTAATTGATAACAGTATCCACTTCTTATAACATATATATATATATATAATAGTTGATGTTGTGTATATAATATTATGATTACTTTTAAATTTGCTTTCTTCGATTCACTTTGAAAAAAAGAAAAAAGGCGCGTCTTTCGGGGGAACTACAGAGTAACCAAAAACTAAAACTAAAACTAAAACTAAAACTAAGAAATATAATTCATATTATATGATGATATATATAAAGTAGAAGATCCTATAAAAAATGACAGAAGTATATAAAAGATAGATAGAGAGAGAGAGAGAGATGTATAAAAATAAAAAAGCATAGATACTAAACAAAAAAAAAAAAGAGAAGGAATCGTATAAGTGATAATGAAAATAATAATAGTAATAATAATAAGGGTAATAAGGGTAATAGTAATAATAGGAGTAAGAATTGGAAAAGAAGTATAATTATATAAATCAATTTAGTAAAACATGAATGAGTGAGTGAACAAACTGAAAAGTAAAATAACAAATAACAAATAGAAATAATAAGAAAATAAACAGAAGAGAAGAGAAGATCAAGATCAAATAAGTAAGGACAGATTAGACCAATAAAATAATAGTTTGAATTGTCAGGTTAATACAATAAAGTAACATAGCATCAACACAATATATAAAAGGGGTGGAATGGGAGTGGGGGTGGGTTGTGATGTGGACACATTGAAATGATGGATATAATAAAACACAAAAATGAATGGATGGATAGGTGAATAGATAGACAGATATTTTTAGTAGGGGGGGGAGGTAGGAGTCGCTACCCATATCAAGTTATTGAGATGGTAAATGATTTTATATAAAACAAATCTATAAATTGGCATTATCCAAGTTCTTTCTTAAATCGGCTTGTGACCCAGACTTTGGAATCAGGTTTTCAGCACCATGAGGTCTCTCAGGGAAGGTTTGATGGAAACCATATAGTGGAGACTGAGGTGAGTTCAAAGACAACTGGGATTGAGAGGCAGACACCTTTCTCACTTGATCAGTTAAGGAACCCTTAGGTCTGTAGGTCTTGTCAAAGTTGATCTCAACAGGGTTGTACATAGCAATAGAGTCTCTGATATGGTGAGGAGATGGATTAGATGAATTGGACTGAGCCCACGTAACATTGGTCAAAGGATCAAAGTTTTGATCAATTTGAGGGTGGTGTTGTCTCTTTTCCTGGTATCTTTGACGTCTTTCAAATTCATTAAAAGTCTCCAAGTTGGAGTTTCTATTCTTGAACTCATGTGGAGATGGTAATGTCTTCAACTTCCTTAGTTCAGCAGGTTTACGTGGTCTGAATTGTTGTTGTTGTTGTGGCATGTATGGAGATTGCTGTTGTTGTTGTTGTGGCATGTATGGAGATTGCTGTTGATAGTAATACTGTTGTTGCATCTGTTGCTGTTGATATTGTTGTTGCTGTTGCTGTTGAACCATCATGTTTTGGATTTGTTGGTGTGGATAGTAACCTTCGTTAGCTAGTGCAGGAGAATTGTTGTTGTCAATGTACACTGAAGAACTGTAACTTGCTCTCATATCATCAGCCGGATCCACATCCCTACTGCCAGCTTCTTGACCGGGAACAGCCAATAAGTTGTCATGGGAAGTGACAGCTTGTTGAGGAATTTGAGGTAATGGTGGGAGATTCTCTTCAGCATATTGGAGATCATTGTTTGATTTCTTAGATTTGATAGAGTTTTCTCTAGAAAAGTACACCTTGTACACAGACTTCATTCTCTTGAATTGTTCCTCTTCTTCAGGGGAGATAATGTGACCATCCTCGTGTAAGGCCTGATCAAGAACAACATCTGGATCTTCACTAATTGCATTAGTATTAGCAGTACGAGTAGTGTAAGTGGTGGTGTTAGTCTTTTGCTTCTCTAATATATTAACATTGTTATCATTAACAGCAGTTTCCTCGCCGGTAAACAACACAGAATCGCCAGATTTATCAAAGGAGGCATCAATTTCAGGATGATCAACAGCGGAATCAGCGTTCCAGTTAGAAGGATCTTCCAAATGGAATTCGGAAGCATCATCAACGGCATGTTTTTTGTCAGACAAGTTCAGGGATTCGTTAGGAGTATCATAAGCCAGTGGAGACATTGAATCACTCTTCTCTTGAGAGATTGAGTGGAAATCGTCAATTTCCTCAGAGTCTGATGGATTTTGATGTATTTGAGTTCTGAGTTTAGAAGGAGATTCTCTTGGAGTGGTACTAGTAGCACCAACGCCAGCAGTAGCAGCAACATTATTATTATTGTAACTTGAGACAGAGTCATTGTTTGCAGTTCTTGACAAGTTTTCAGTGGATCTGAATGATTTTTCATAGCCAGTCAATGCTCTGGATTGCATAGACACCGAAGAACGTCTAGATGCATTAGATGAATGCAATCTACCCTCTCTTTCAGGAATCTTGTAACCCTGATAATCACCACCGAGTTGTCTTGATAAAACTTCCAATGAATGTTTTGAATGGGTTTCTTCAGCGTATGGTAGAACAAATGATTCAACGCGTCCTCCACCATTGCCGGAGCCAGCACCAGCACCAGCACCAGCACCAACAGGAACACCACGGGTGCTAGCATATGAATTAGAATATGCGTGACCATTGAGACCGTTGGCACCAGCAGCATTGTTATATGGGTTTGTACCACCATATCTAGGACGATTAAAGTCACCCTTTTCATTATATTCAAGAGACTGTTCTGGGTATCTTGTATTATTGGGATTGTCAAATGGGTTTGCAGGATCCAGGAAATCGCCAGAGTCCATGTAGGCCTCCTTTGAAGGGTAATCAGGTAACATTGTGTTATCACCATTGAAATCAGGGTCGTCGTCATCTAGGGCTTCCTTTTTGTTTTTTCTATAAGCTCTGTAGATTAAGATACTCAGTCCTATAGCAACACAGATAACTGGGATGATAACGGCTAAACAGATAGTTAATGTTGTTGTGGTAGAACTGGTTTGACAGTACTGTGAACCCTTGGTACACTTCTCTCTCTTTAATAGAGAAATGACAGTATCTAACATAATTGAGAGATGTTTGGATGTATTGTTTATACTTGAACTACTTGGTATTGAGAGTAGTTAAATGAATGTTTGTTAAGTAGTCTGTGGAATTAGATTCTCGTGTTTTTGTCAATTTTCTTATTTGATTTGATTTGAGCTATTGAATATAGGGATATATATTTTATAGGAAGAATGGGGGGGAATGCAAATGGGAAAGAGTGATCAAATATAATAATAACTGTGTTAGGGGATGGATTAATGAAATAAAACGAATGACTAAATGAATGAATGGATTGTATTAAAACGAATGAATAGTATTAATTTCTTAAAACCTTGATATGGGAGGGGAGAAAGGTAATGAAACCAAGGATGTGTTTATGAAATCAAAACAACGTGTATATGTATATGTATATGTATATATATATATATATATAATAGAGATATTGAAGTCACTAGAATAGAATAGAAGAAAAAAAGGGAATACTAAATAGAATAAAGAATGCAACTATTGAAAGTCAGGATAACTAGTATATAACGAGAGAGAAGATCAAAATCAAATCAAAGGAAGGACTAAGACCAAATACCTATTGTTTGTCTACTTTTATTTCTTCGAATGGGTTGTTTTGATTTTATTTTTATTTTTTTGCCTTTTTTTTCCCTCTCTTCTTTAGGTCTCCCTCCTTCTTTCCCTTTTCACTCACTCACTGCACTCACTTTATTTATTTTACACTGCCTGAAATTATTTGGGTGTAAAAAAAAAAAGCGCGTTTTTTCTTCTCTTCTGTCTCTTTCTCTGTTACTTACTTACTACCTGCTATTATTATGTTTATTTATATATTTAATTATTTTAATGCTGGAGTTAAATTAATTCTATAATACCCTAAAAATATAATCAACGATATACATCACATTATTAACAATTCTACATGTATATTTCATTCATCCACAAGAAAGGATGACCGATTTAATTCAGGGTTGTATATATACTGTGCTAGTGAAGATATTTGTATTTCCCCCTCGATCAACTCCATTTAAGATCAGCCTATATATACATATCCATATATATATATATATATATGTAATTATTACTATACAAGTAAAACACAATACAATGTATAATATGAAATGAACTGTGGAGATAATGGGGGAGTATATATATTAATTCCATTTAAGTGGAAATTCTAGACCGAAACACACACACACACAGGGTCTACATTTATCAGTCGATTTAGAATCTACATCAAATCACGGTAGTGGTATATACAAAGATTCTTTTAAAACAAGCATATGTTATTTCACTAAATAATTCATGTTCTTCTATTTTAATGTATATATATATTTAGTTATGGTTGAACTGTCTTGGTCCCCTATATATCCTTCCTCTCCCCCCCCCCCCCATTATAAATATAGCCTTAGTTTAGAAAAAAACCGCGTCTGATATGTGCATTGTAGGTGGATTACTCATTTAGGAAAATAGTCGCGATTTCTTCTCTTGAACAGCCGCAGGGTCAATTCTAACGCGCTTACTCTCGTTTCTTTTTTTTATTATTGGCCCGTAGAGTATAAATGACAGATATATATATATATATATATATACACACATACTCTCTCTCTATATAATTATATATATAAAAAAGAGCAAAAGGAAATTGGCCCCAATTTCCAAAATTTCGTCTTTATATATATATATATATATATAGAAGAAGTATAATAATATATATGCACCATTCAATTAAGAAAAATTGCAGTAATATTATTATAGCTCTGTATCCCATGCATTCCATCCCCTCATCAGTAATTCCCCCCATTAGCACAATTGAGTCAAACAAATGAATCTCATAAAAGAGTACCCGTCTTATTTAAAACTCAATTGCATTTTTTTAAGTAGAAAGGATTCCAAAAACTAAAAAAAGATTTAAATGCCATTTGAAGTAAAGAAGAATCCCGGATGGCTCTGGTAAAAGGCAAGAGCCATGTACGTTAAGAATTCTATCTTCTGGCGTTGATTCTTTTAAAAAGAAGCAAAAGAAAGTAGTTATGGTTAAAATGTTAGAAAATGTTTTAAAAAGAATTGAAAATTTATTTGGCAGGAGACAGAGCAGAGCAGAGCAGAGAGAGAGAGCCCACCGCCAAGGGCGAACTGAAAAAATAAAAATAAAATGTTAAGCCGGGTAATTAATAGCGACTATCGACGCTACGCCAACTCTTTCCAGGCGCGTTAGACTGTGTGTGTCTATCTGTCTGTCTGGTATTATTAAAAAGAATATTATATATAATAAACTAAGGAACATGTTAATTGACATCTCCGTTGGAAAAGGTAGTTTTCAATTAACCATAGTCATCTCCTTTTCTAATAATAAATTGCTCTATATTTTGTCCTTTTTCATTCTTTTCAACTTATATTATATTATAATAATTACCTTTGCCTTTTTTACTCTTACCCTTCCACTCTTACCCCCCCTTACCCATTGCTCTTTCAAAACCATACTAAATAGTTACCCTCTGCTATGCACACGTATTTATATTAGGTACTAAATTACTAGAAGAGAAGGAAAGGAAAGAAAATAAGAACAATAAGAAGAAGAACAGCTAATATCTATTCAATTGAAATGAGTAATAAAGCAGTGCCCATCCATTCAGTACCACCGGTGACTACTGCTTCTGTCGGTGGTGCTGGTGCTGGTGCTGGTGCCGGTGGTGGAAGTCTTGCAATGAACTCAGAGTTTCATTTGACAGAGTTTAAAACAATTAGAAAACTAGGAGCTGGAAAATTTGGTAAAGTGTTACTAGTTTCCACTTCAACAGATCATAAACTATCAATGTCTTCAAATAAGAAAACAGGAGAGTTCTTTTATGCAATCAAAATTATCAATAACAAAAAATTGGATAAACCAACGTTGAATCTATCCAATCTAGACAATTTCACTAAAGTTAAGAATGAAATCAAAATTATCAACATTTTAAACAAGTTTAATCATCCCAATTTGTTGAAAATGTTTTCAGTGATTAATAATGATTCAAATGATAGGATTTATTTCATTATGGAGTATTGCTCTGTTGGAGAACTGACCCATGATGCGCTATTGAATTTCCCAAAGGGAATTGATCCCCTGATGAATGTTCAATCAAAATTGAAAAATATAGTCAATGGATTGGAGTTCTTAAATTCTCAAAAGATTGTCCATAGAGACATTAAACCATCTAATATATTGGTGAATAATCAAGGTGTCGTTAAAATATCAGACTTTGGTACTTGTTTCCAAATGACTGGTGACCCAGTCACCGATGACTTTGAAGTGTCTAAGAAACTGATTGGCACTCCATTGTTCATGGCCCCTGAGATTTGTTGTAATGAAGCACATAATGAAAATTCTAAATCATCAGCATTTAAGAAATCAGTCCTGAATAATAACTCTAAAAAGATGGGCTTTTTCAATTCATTAAAATTGAAAAGGGACACCGAAACATTGCAAGACATCACTATGAAAGTTGATGTTTGGTCCCTTGGTATCACCCTATACTATCTGTTTTTTGAATGCTTTCCGTTCTATAACGATAATGAATTCAAGCTTTTCAATGATATAGTCATCAAGGAAATCAAATATCCAGAGGTGTTGAACAATGTTCGTATGTTTAGAGAACTGAGAAATCAAAACAGCCTGGATGCTAACTTCAATAAACAAGTGCTGAACTACTTCAAATCACTTTTAGATCTACTACATAAGATGCTCACAAAGGATCCTGTCAATAGAGTCAGTATTAAGTCCGTGAGAACACATGGGTTTTTCAAATATTTCACCGATTCTAAGGATTACCAAACGTTTCAAAAATTCAACTCCAATTTCCAAAAGAATTTGAAAAAAGGGTATGATGATCAGGGAAACCACATCATTAGAAATTCCGCATCCAAGGATTTACTGAGTGACACGTATAATGAATCTACACCGTCTTCTTCCTCTAATTCTACAACAAGACTAAAAGGCCCCTTTGCTAAATTATTCAACTTGTCAGCTTCAACATCTGGCCACTCGTTTAATACCTTGCCCCAGTCGGCATCCTCTTCTACAATCAATTCTTCACCTCATAGTGGTAATTCACACAGTTACCACAGCAGTCATAACAGTAATCCATCACCTCAGGCCAAGGTTTACCCTGTCCCTGTGCCACATGATCCTCCCGCTACGGTTCGTTCCTCCGCATTTAATTATTTCAACAACTCTGCTATTTCATTGCCGATTAACACTAGACACAACCAGTTAACCAATGCTCATAATCACAAATCGTCGTTGACTAAGAATAAAGTCAGTTCGCCAACTCCTCCTATCGCATCTGTGATGTCAGGAAATAACAATGCCTCTGCCTATGCCGGTTCTGTATCTAGTAATTCTGATTTGGATGATTTGGAACCTCCAACAACGCCAACGAAAACATGTCAAACATACTATCGCCACCACCACCAACAAGAACAACTACAACTACAACAATATCAAGATCCTTGCCAACCACAATCGGAGTTGCAACAGCGTGTGTCATCGACAGGCACGGCCGCCACTACAGTGAATGATGATAAGATAGACGGTGATAACGTGCAGTATAATTACAACACATATAATTACTTCCAAGATCATGAAGATGTGTTCATTCCACCATCGGTGATGCTCTCGCCTAATGGTGGTAACAGAGGTTCTGTGACAACAATCAAAACCCTGCCGGCTAATATTGACGAATACTTGACTCCGGATTTGAAGTCATCGGTTGGTATCCAGATGAACCAATTCAAAAGATTACCACTCAACTCAATCACAAGCTTTAATGGAGGAACCATCAATAGCAATAATAATAATAGTAGCACTGTCAATAGAAACCCATCCACTTCCACCGTCAGTTCAGGTGTTGGATCGTCGAGTCGTACTTCTTCGTTCAGCAGGCTGAAACATAGTAAGAAGATTAATTTCAAAAACTATCTAAACGATGATCAATCAATTAGTGGTGGTAGTGGTGGCTCTGGAAATAATAGTGGTATGAATAATAATACCGACGATTATCAAAGACCAACTAGAAAAATGTACACTATGGACCAATACCTTGATAATTTAAACTAATTAACTAACTACTAGTCACTCCTTACCCTATATATAAAAAACCATTTGTATCAAGCACTCTCTTTCATTGTCTTTCTTTTTCTTCTTCCTATTCTTTTTTGCACTTTAGCATTGTACATTCGCATATATATATAGCATTTACATTTATTTTCTACTAACCACCTACAAGCTCTTTTTTCTTTCTTCTAAATAGTAAAATATATATCTTTTTTTTTCTTGAAACAAATATATAATAAATGTAGGAAATAATATATTAGAGTAGTGTAATTTTAACAATGATTAGATGATCAAGTGAGAACCTCTGTACTTGAATGAAGATTGAGTGTTTTCTAATGTAGAAGCACCAGGCAATTCTCTTTCTGGGAATCCCTCGAATGACTTTGCATATGTGGCAACAGAGTGAGCAATCAATTTAGTGTTGATGACAAATGCATCGTATGCTAAGTTGTCTAAATCATCACACAATTGGTGGTAACATATGTCTAATGGTAAACCATTAGCTTGGTTGTCCTTTTCAGCACCAGCGGCAATACCACCACCTGGGATGGAGTTTTCAATGAAACCGACGTAGTCACTTCTACCGTCGAATTCAATCAAGGTGTAGTTTAGACCTAATTCAGTGTAGTAGTCAATGTACAAGTTCTTCAATTCCTCAGATCCCTTTGGATTGTCAACATTGTTAGCATCGTAAACTTCATACTCATAGTTTGGAGAGGCCATCATATCGTAATCCATGAATAATCTAATCTTAATGTTTTCCTCTGGGGTCAAGGTTTCAGCATAGTAATTGGATCCTAGTAAGCCTTCTTCCTCGGCGGCCCACCATGCAAATCTAACCTTGTTGTTGACTTTAAAGTTGGTTAATTGCTTAGCAACTTCTAATAGAGAAATGGTACCGGAACCATCGTCGTTGATACCTGGGCCAGCAGTGACAGAATCAGAGTGAGCACCCAACATGACAATGTTATCTGGGTCACCTTCCTTGGTCTCTGCAATGACATTCAAAGTGGTGATCTTACCGACAAATGAGTCCACTAAAACGCTAGCGTCAATAGTGGAGTTCTCTAACAATTTAACGTAGTATTCACCCTCTTCTAATGATAAACCAACAGATGGTGCAACAATATCACCCTTCTTTGGGGTACCCAAAGTACCTCTAATGACACCAGGTTCATTGTTATAGATAATTGCCGCCTTGGCACCTAATTTACCTGCTAGTTTGGCCTTGTCACCAAATGCACAAACACCTCTTTGAACCAATGCAATGGAACCTTCAATTTCCTCTGGGTAATCCTCTTCGGAGCAACCATTGTTTAAGATGTGGACTAGTGGGCCAGTGACAAAATCCTTGTCAGGAGTTGGAGGACTCATATCCATTTCAATTAAAGACTTAGGAACGGCGCCGTCAATAGTGGCATTGATTTGATAAGTCTCACTCATAAAGGCCTTGAAAGGTTGAACAGAGACATTATAATAACCACCCAGTTTGTGAATTTCGGATTTGATGTAATCAATTGTTTCCCAGTGACCTGTTGAGCCAATAACTCTTGTAGGATGGCCAAATGAATCGTTTGAATAGCCTGCGATTTCATACAATGTTTCAGCTCTGGCTCTTAATGCATCTTCATGGATTAAGGCTTGTAATTCATCGGTATCAACAACTGGTAAAGGTTCTAATGGGTCCTTAGGTTTTTCAGTGTCAACTTCAGACTCGGCAGCTTCAACATCGAATTTTAATTCCAGGATGTTTTGTTGCTCATGAGGAGTTGGTAATGCTTGGGTTAAAGTTGTGACAAGGGACACAAGGGTAAATGTGGATAACTTCATCTACTAACTATGGCTTAATCTTGTTAGTTAGGAACAATAAAAAAAGAAACGAATGAAAGGTGTTAATTAATTCAGAGACTAAACTAATAAAAAACGAGTGTGGATTGTACTTTTATAATGATAATACAGATGTGGTGAATGTATTAACTTGATAGGTAGGAAGAAGAAGAAGAAGATTGGGGTATGAAGAGGAATACACCAATAAATATTTATCTCATTATCTATAAAGAGAGATAGATAGATAGATAGCCAGCCACAGACAAGCGAGTCTGCCGGGCAAATGAGATTTAGTCACACTGCACACTGCACACTGCACGCCGAGACTGCACCCCCCCCCCACTGCACTACTTCCTCGCTCTCTCCCCGGGGAGATTTAAATTCTATTATGGCGCACATTTTTCACTGTGCAGCTGCCGGGCTGCCGTGCTGCTGCATGCACTCACCATCTATTTATCTATTTATCTATTTATACAACTATATATATATATGAGAGAAAGTCGTTTTATACTAATTGGAGAGATATGATAAGTGAGGTGACAGATGGTAGATGGCATATGATTTATTATTTATGATAATTGATAATTGATATCATTATTTGCATTTCTTGATGATGTATGTGCCATTGATTGTTGTGTTGGCAGCATTATCTTGAATGAATGTTAATCCGATTACTTGTAGTATTTACAGATATATCAAGAGTTCGAAAAGAGAGAATAACATAAAATCAAATTCAAAAAAAAAAAACACACACAAAACAAAATGCCAAAAAGATCGTATTATTGTAACTATATAAGGGATACATGAATATATGAAAGATATGAAAAATATGAAAAATATGAAGAAGATATGAATGGAACCGCAAACCGCAAAACATCTGCCTAAAAGATGAACAGAAGTAAAATTGGCATTCACCAAAGAAGAATTGAAAAAGAAAAGAAAAGATAGAAAAAAAAACAATACACTATATAGATAGATAATTCATAAACCCATTGTTCTTTTTTTCTTATTTTTTTTGTTAAATTGATTGAACTAGAGCAGTTAATTATTCTTACACTAGTAGAACAGCATTAACAACACCATCTCTATCTGGTTCGTTGGTGATTTGGGCATACTTACCCCAAACAACCTTACCACCAGCTGTAACCAAACCTAATTCAGAAACGTTAACTTCGATGATGGTACCCTTGGTTAACACACCTAATGTGGTGTACATTGGGGATTGTGGGTTCTTTTTCACAGACAAGATAGGAAGCAAGACGGTCACCTGCAATTCTGGATGCGTCACATTGGCCTTCTTCTGTCTCAATGCTGATGGTCTGATGATTCTTTCCATTTTCACTGGTCTTCTGGTGAAACCTTCACCGACAAATGTATGTTTGGTGATCATTCTCTTCCATGATTTGGTCTTAGACTTACCAGTCTTAATAACCTTGAACATCTCTTCCTCACTGATACCTCTAACCTTAGGTAATGGAACTGAGAATTTATCAGCCTTCTCCATTCTTTTCTGTTTAATTGAGGAGGAAATGGCCTTTGCTGTGTTCTGTTGTTGTCTGTCCAATAAATATGTAGGTAAAGCTTCACCGTCATCCTCCTTAGGCTTGGAAGGACCCTTGATCTTGCTTTCTTCGTGGGCCCTGATCTTCTTCTTCATTGCAACCTTCTCAGCATAACGCTTCTTAGCAAATTGCTTACCTCTCCAACCCTTCAAGTTTTGGGCATCCTTGGCAATCTTATGGCCCTCTCTGGCTTCCTTCTTTCTCTTTCTCTCTTCATAATCTAATCTTCTACCATGTTTCTTGATATGTTGGTCAATGTAATCGTTTTGAGGCATGTTGTTGCTGTCAAAATGTTTCCCTAACTTGTATCAGTAGATGTAATGACTTTTTATAAAGAAGAGGAGAATCTTAGTAGTAAATTATGTTATAATCAAATCTAAAATAAAAATAATTTTTTTTTTTTTTAAAATTTTTTTTTTTTTTTTTCATAAAAAAAGAAGAAAAAAAAAGAAATTTATTTATCTATCAGTCACGTGATCATGAAAAAAAATTTTGAAATCTTTTTTTTTTCATCTTTACTTTATTTAATGTATATACATAATACTATTGATAGTTTTTTTTTTTTTAGATATTTCCTAAGTTTAACATAAGGATATTCATTGTTTATAATCATTCATAATAATATACATAGTTCAATATGAGTGCTAGCCAATCTGTGGATAGTTTTCTTGATAATATAATAGACTCTTTGAAGGTGACGAAATCTTCATTAGATAATCTGGATGATTTCATAGACGATGCAGACAACTTACCAGAGTTGGTGAAATCATTGATAAAGGCATCTTCAGGATCATCGAATCTAGAGGGCGTTTCATTGCTTAATCTGAAAAACTCAAGTCTGTTGTCTTATGTGAATTCCTTGGCTTTAATTTTGCTCACTAGATTAAATGCATTAGATTCTAAGGGATCCCTATTGGATGATAAGGTTAGAGAAAAGGCCATTGCTAATTCAATTGTACAAAGGGTCACGCTCGATAGAGGTGTGAAATCTTTAGAAAAGAAACTAAGCTACCAATTGGAAAAACTTGTGGATTCATACAATAGAAGAGAAAAGGAACAAGTTGCCGTTGATGAAAGAGCTAAGAAAACAGGAGAAGATGATGATGAGGAAGATGATGATGACTCTGAAGATGATGATGCATTGGCATACAGACCAGATCCTAGTGCCTTACTTAAATCAGGATCCACTGGTGCCATGTCTAAGAAATCTACCAAGATCAAGCAAGCCAAAGCACAAAAGGAAGATGAAGAGGAAGAAAAAGAAGATGAAGAAAACCAATCAGGAAGATATAGACCACCTAAGATCTCTGCAGTGCTTCCCCCATCTCATTTCACAGAAACAGATAACAGATCAGAAAAGAAGAAACGTAACTTGCAAAGTATGGATGAATACTTGCAGGATATCAGTGAGGCTGCCACCGTGGAGTCGTCTATTGGTGCTACTATCATAAATAAGGGTAGAGACATGAAGTCCGCTAAGCAATTAGCCAAGGAAGAAGAAATCAAGAAGTACGAAGAAGATAACTTTACCAGATTACCAACTACACAAACTAAGGAAAGTACAAAGGATAAGATTAAGAGATCAAGAAACGAATTCTTTGGTGAAGACTGGAGTATGTTTAATAATAATAGAGACTTCAAGGATACTACCGGAGATGGTGGTGCTAAGAAGAAACGTAGAATCAGTGCTTGGGAAAGAGCAAAGAGAAGAGCTAGAGATTAGATTAAACCTGGTTGAATATTTTTATTATTATT